>CM069413.1:30673721-31006221 GCA_035609135.1 Eleutherodactylus coqui
TGTTGCTTTTTTTTTTCTCAAAATCGGCGGTGCAGAGCATTGCACCCTGCATTGATACTACAGGCACAGAATTGGGTAGGCAGGGCCACAACGCAGTTATTAGTCATTGAATAGACGCAGTGGGCCTTTTCTTTTTTAACAAAAGGGAAAAAAGTATATTTGCCCTGCCTCTGTCAGTCCTAAGGGCTCTGGGTACGTGTGTGCTGCGTGGAGAACGTAAAAAAATCAGACGCAACCAGCTACGGTTGAGTGCAGCCTTGCGCCAATTTCTTTCCTGCCTGGGAAATACCTGCTCTGCCACAGTTAATAACTCTGCAACAGTAAAGTTCTGTGACACTTTTGCAGGGCCGCAACACAGTTATATTAGTCATTGAATAGATGCAGTGGGCCTTTTCTTTTTTAACAAAAGGGAAAAAAGTATATTTGCCCTGCCTCTGTCAGTCCTAAGGGCTCTGGGTACGTGTGTGCTGCGTGGAGAACGTAAAAAAATCAGACGCAACCAGCTACGGTTGAGTGCAGCCTTGCACCAATTTCTTTCCTGCCTGGGAAATACCTGCTCTGCCACAGTTAATAACTCTGCAACAGTAAAGTTCTGTGACACTTTTGCAGGGCCGCAACACAGTTATATTAGTCATTGAATAGACGCAGTGGGCCTTTTCTTTTTTAACAAAAGGGAAAAAAGTATATTTGCCCTGCCTCTGTCAGTCCTAAGGGCTCTGGGTACGCGTGTGCTGCGTGGAGAACGTAAAAAAATCAGACGCAACCAGCTACGGTTGAGTGCAGCCTTGCGCCAATTTCTTTCCTGCCTGGGAAATACCTGCTCTGCCACAGTTAATAACTCTGCAACAGTAAAGTTCTGTGACACTTTTGCAGGGCCGCAACACAGTTATATTAGTCATTGAATAGATGCAGTGGGCCTTTTCTTTTTTAACAAAAGGGAAAAAAGTATATTTGCCCTGCCTCTGTCAGTCCTAAGGGCTCTGGGTACGTGTGTGCTGCGTGGAGAACGTAAAAAAATCAGACGCAACCAGCTACGGTTGAGTGCAGCCTTGCACCAATTTCTTTCCTGCCTGGGAAATACCTGCTCTGCCACAGTTAATAACTCTGCAACAGTAAAGTTCTGTGACACTTTTGCAGGGCCGCAACACAGTTATATTAGTCATTGAATAGACGCAGTGGGCCTTTTCTTTTTTAACAAAAGGGAAAAAAGTATATTTGCCCTGCCTCTGTCAGTCCTAAGGGCTCTGGGTACGTGTGTGCTGCGTGGAGAACGTAAAAAAATCAGACGCAACCAGCTACGGTTGAGTGCAGCCTTGCGCCAATTTCTTTCCTGCCTGGGAAATACCTGCTCTGCCACAGTTAATAACTCTGCAACAGTAAAGTTCTGTGACACTTTTGCAGGGCCGCAACACAGTTATATTAGTCATTGAATAGACGCAGTGGGCCTTTTCTTTTTTAACAAAAGGGAAAAAAGTATATTTGCCCTGCCTCTGTCAGTCCTAAGGGCTCTGGGTACGTGTGTGCTGCGTGGAGAACGTAAAAAAATCAGACGCAACCAGCTACGGTTGAGTGCAGCCTTGCGCCAATTTCTTTCCTGCCTGGGAAATCAAATCACTGGTAATACAGCATGCTGAGGGGTAGGGGTAGGCCTAGAGGATGTGGACGCGGCCGAGGACGCGGAGGGCCAAGTGAGGGTGTGGGCACAGGCCGAGCCAGTGCGGTGGCCAGGGGTAGAGGCAGGGCCAGACCGAATAATCCACCAACTGTTTCCCAAAGCGCCCCCTCGCGCCATGCCACCCTGCACAGGTCAAGGTGCTCTACGGTGTGGCAGTTTTTCACAGAGACGCCTGACGACCGACGAACAGTGGTGTGCAACCTTTGTCGCGCCAAGATCAGCTGGGGAGGCACCACCAACAGCATGCGCAGGCATATGATGGCCAAGCACCCCACAAGGTGGGACGATGCCCGTTCACCGCCTCCGGTTTGCACCACTGCCTCTCCCCCTATGCCCCAACCTGCCACTGAGATCCAACCCCCCTCTGAGGACACAGGTACTACCGTCTCCGGGCCTGCACCCACACCCTCACCTCCGCTGTCCTCGGCCCCATCCAGCAATGTCTCTCAGCGCAGCGTCCAGACGTCGCTAGTGCCACAGTTTGAGCGCAAGGACAACGCCACGCACCCGCACGCTCAAGCGTTAAACGTGCACATTGCAAAATTGATCAGCCTAGAGATGCTGCCGTATAGGCTTGTGGAAACGGAGGCTTTCAAAAGCATGATGGCGGCGGCTGCACCGCGCTACTCGGTTTCCAGTCGCCACTACTTTTCCCGATGTGCCGTCCCAGCCCTGCACGACCACGTCTCCCGCAACATTGTACGCGCCCTCACCAACGCGGTTACTGCCAAGGTCCACTTAACAACGGACACATGGACAAGCACAGGCGGGCAGGGCCACTATATCTCCCTGACGGCACATTGGGTGAATTTAGTGGAGGCTGGGACAGAGTCAGAGCCCGGGACCGCTCACGTCCTACCCACCCCCAGAATTGCGGGCCACAGCTCGGTGGTGGTATCTGCGGCGGTGTATGCTTCCTCCACTAAAGCACCTTCCTCCTCCTCCTCCAACGCAACCTCTGTCTCGCAATCAAGATGTGTCAGCAGCACGTCGCCAGCAGTCGGTGTCACGCGGCATGGCAGCACAGCGGTGGGCAAGCGTCAGCAGGCCGTGCTGAAACTACTCAGCTTAGCAGAGAAGAGGCACACGGCCCACGAACTGCTGCAGGGTCTGACAGAGCAGACCGACCACTGGCTTGCGCCGCTGAGCCTCCAACCGGGCATGGTCGTGTGTGACAACAGCCGTAACCTGGTGGCGGCTCTGCAGCTCGGCAGCCTCACGCACGTGCCATGCCTGGCCCATGTCTTTAATTTGGTGGTTTAGCGCTTTATGAAAAGCTACCCCCACTTGTCATACCTGCTCGGAAAGGTGCGCCAGCTCTGCGCACATTTCCGCAAATCCCACACGCACGCTGCCACCCTGCGGACACTGCAACATAGGTTTAATCTGCCAGTGCACCGACTGCTGTGCGACGTGCCCACACAGTGGAACTCTACGCTCCACATGTTGGCCAGACTCTATGAGCAGCGTAGAGCTATAGTGGAATACCAACTCCAACTTGCGCGGCGCAGTGGGAGTCAGCCTCCTCAATTATTTACAGAAGAGTGGCCCTGGTTGGCAGCCATCTGCCAGGTCCTTGGAAAATTTGAGGAGTCTACCCAGGTGGTGAGCGGCGATGCTGCAATCATTAGCGTCACCATTCCTCTGCTATGCATCTTGAGAAGTTCCCTGCAAAGCATAAAGGCAGACGCTTTGCGCTCGGAAACAGAGCCGGGGGAAGACAGTATGTCGCTGGATAGTCAGAGCACCCTCCTGTCTATATCTCAGCGCATTGAGGAGGAGGAGGAGGAGCATGAGGAGGATGAGGAGGAGGGGGAAGAGACAGCTTGGCCCACTGCTGACGGTACCCATGCTGCTTGCCTGTCATCCTTTCAGCGTGTATGGCCTGAGGAGGAGGAAGAGGAGGAGGATCCTGAAAGTGATCTTCCTAGTGAAGACAGCCATGTGTTGCGTACAGGTACCCTGGCACACATGGCTGACTTCATGTTAGGATGCCTTTCTCGTGACCCTCGCGTTACACGCATTCTGGCCACTACGGATTACTGGGTGTACACACTGCTCGATCCACGGTATAAGGAGAGCCTTTGCACTCTCATTCCCGAAGAGGAAAGGGGTTCGAGAATGATGCTATACCACAGGGCGCTGGTGGACAAACTGTTGGTAAACTTCCCATCCGACAGCGCTAGTGGCAGAAGGCGCAGTTCCGAGGGCCAGGTAGCAGGGGAGGCGCAGAGATCAGGCAGCATGTACAGCGCAGGCAGGGGAACATTCTCCAAGGCCTTTGCCAGCTTTATGGCTCCCCAGCAAGACTGTGTCACCGCTCCCCAGTCAAGGCTGAGTCGCCGGGAGCACTGTAAAAGGATGGTGAGGGAGTACGTAGCCGATCGCACGACCGTCCTCCGTGACGCCTCTGCCCCCTACAACTACTGGGTGTCGAAGCTGGACACATGGCCTGAACTCGCGCTGTATGCCCTGGAGGTGCTTGCTTGTCCTGCGGCTAGCGTCTTGTCAGAGAGTGTGTTTAGTGTGGCTGGGGGAATCATCACGGATAAGCGTACCCACCTGTCAACCGACAGTGCCGACAGGCTTACACTCATCAAGATGAACAAAGCCTGGATTTCCCCAGACTTCTCTTCTCCACCAGCGGACAGCAGCGATACGTAAGCAATACGTAGGCTGCACCCGCGGATGGAAGCTACATTCTCTCTCACCATCCAAAACGGGGACATTTCTGCTTCATCAATCTGTGTCTAATATTCCTCCTCCTCCTCCTGCTCCTCCTCCTGAAACCTCACGTAATCACGCTGAACAGGCAATTTTTCTTAGGGCCACAAGGCTCACTCATATAATTTTTCTAAACAATTTTTATACGTTTCAATGCTCTTAAAAGCGTTGAAACTTTAACTTGAACCAATTTTTCGTTAAACTGGGCTGCCTCCAGGCCTAGTTACCACTTAAGCCACATTAACCAAAGCGATTAATGGGTTTCACCTGCCCTCTTGGTTGGCCATGGCCAATTTTTTGGATGTACATTAGTACTGTTGATACAGCAATTTTTGTGGGCCCTCGCCTACAGTGTAATCAAATGAATTTTTAGCCCACCTGCATTACAGCTGACGTTACATCCGCTGTGTTGGGCAATGCAATGGGATATTTTTGTGTATCGCCGGTGGGTTCCAGGGAGCCACCCATGCTGTAGGTGCACACGGAGTTTAACCTACATGTGTCCACTTGTAAAGAACCCCAGTCTGACTGGGGCATGCAGTGTGGGCCGAAGCCCACCTGCATTAAGCACGACATTACTACCTCAGCTGTGTTGGGCAATGCAATGGGATATTTCTATGTACCGCCGGTGGCTTCCTGGCACCCACCCATGCTGTGGGTCCACAGGGAATTATAAATGCATCTGTTTCCACTTGTAAAGAACCCCAGTCTGACTGGGGCATGCAGTGTGGGCCGAAGCCCACCTGCATTAAGCACGACATTACTACCTCAGCTGTGTTGGGCAATGCAATGGGATATTTCTATGTACCGCCGGTGGGTTCCAGGGAGCCACCCATGCTGTAGGTGCACACGGAGTTAAACCTACATGTGTCCACTTGTAAAGAACCCCAGTCTGACTGGGGCATGCAGTGTGGGCCGAAGCCCACCTGTATTAAGCACAACATTACTACCTCAGCTGTGTTGGGCAATGCAATGGGATATTTTTATGTACCGCTGGTGGCTTCCTGGCACCCACCCAAGCTGTGGGTCCACAGCGAGTTGTTACTACATCTGTCCACTTGTAAAGAACCCCAGTCTGACTGGGGCATGCAGTGTGGGCCGAAGCCCACCTGTATTAAGCACAACATTACTACCTCAGCTGTGTTGGGCAATGCAATGGGATATTTCTATGTACCGCCGGTGGCTTCCTGGCACCCACCCATGCTGTGGGTCCACAGGGAATTATAAATGCATCTGTTTCCACTTCTAAAGAACCCCAGTCTGACTGGGGCATGCAGTGTGGGCCGAAGCCCACCTGCATTAAACATGACATTACTACCTCAGCTGTGATGGGCACTGCAATGGGATATTTTTATGTACCGCCGGTGGGTTCCAGGGAGCCACCCATGCTGTCTGTCCACAGGGACTTCACAATAGGGAGTTGTACCTGCCTGTGTCTATGAACTAAAAAGCCCGGTCTGACTGGGGCATGCAGACACCTTGACAGAATGAATAGTGTGTGGCACATAGGTTCCCCATTGCTATGCCCACGTGTGCAGCTCCTGATGGCGGTGGCACAGGATTATATTTCTCATTGCTTCTGTACAGCATTGTGGGCTATCGCCCCGCCCCTTTTAAAGAGGGTCGCTGCCTAGCCGTGCTGACCCTCTGCAGTGTGTGCCTGCGGTTCCTCCTCATGGCAGACGCACTTATAAATAGACATGAGTGTGGCGTGGCATGAGGGCAGCTGAAGGCTGCACAGGGACAATTTGGTGTGCGCTGTGGACACTGGGTCGTGCAGGGGGGTTGGGCAGCATGTAACCCAGGAGAAGTGGCAGCGGAGTGTCATGCAGGCAGTGATTGTGCTTTGTTGGAGGTAGTGTGGTGCTTAGCTAAGGTATGCATTGCTAATGAGGGCTTTTCAGAAGTAAAAGTTGTTGGGAGGAGGGGGGGGGCCACTCTTGCCGGTATTGTGGCTTAATAGTGGGACCTGTGAACTTGAGATGCAGCCCAACATGTAGCCCCTCGCCTGCCCTATCCGTTGCTGTGTCGTTCCCATTACTTTCTTGAATTGCCCAGATTTTCACACATGAAAACCTTAGCGAGCATCGGCGAAATACAAAAATGCTCGGGTCGCCCATTGACTTCAATGGGGTTCGTTACTCGAAACGAACCCTCGAGCATCGCGATAATTTCGTCCCGAGTAACGAGCACCCGAGCATTTTGGTGCTCGCTCATCTCTAGTCAACACAGTGATGGTGAAAGAAATTTCAGAGCTCAGCAGTTTAACCACAATTCAAATACATGGAACTGTTGCCTATCCATTGGTCATAAGTACACAACATCAGACTCCGAAACCTCTCCGATACCATCGGCCCCATAGTATCAGAAAAGTACAAAAGAACAATGCACTGTTCGGTAATACAATTTTATAACTAGATTGATCCATTGTTTGCTGCGCGAACATAGAATGTTTGGGATAACGATTGTTATGAACTTCTAAATCTGCTTGATTAGGTTATTATTCAGAGTATAACTCTCTCCGCTTCTCTCTCTCTCCACTTTTCTCTCTTTCTGCTTCTCTCTCTCTCTCACCGCCTCTCCCTCTCTCACCGCCTCTCCCTCTCTCACCGCTTCTTCTCTCTCACCACTTCTCTCTCTTGACGCTTTTCTCTCTCTCTCACCACTTCTCTCCCTTTCACCACTTCCCTCTCCCTCTCCCTCTCCTTCTCCCCTCCCTCTGCCTCTCTCTCTCCCTTTTCCACCTCCTCTTCTCACCATTCCCCCTTTTTTTCTCTCCCGCCCATCGTGTGTCTCGCGCTCTCTTAGCAATGCTTCACTCTCTCCTCCTTGCCACTCTCGTCTCACACTACTTAGCAATGCCTCACTCTCCCTAGCGGCACCCACCCATAGACTTAACATTGCAACTTTGAGCTGCCCTCATGGGTCACTCAATGTACTAAACTCACCTAGGGTCAGGCAAAGGAGTCAAAGTGTGGTGCAAGAAAAAGCCTTTACTCATGTGCAGCAGCTCAGGGATAACAGCATCTGCTGGCAGTTTACTGTCGTGCAGATAGAGCAGATTTGTATTAAATGGAATGTGTCATGACTTATTGTATACATCAAGTTTTTATGTTGATCTTTTTATATCCGTATCACCTATATTTATATTAGGCTACTTCTTCCATTTTTGTGGAGACTCTTATTCAGCAGTCAACTCATTACCATCAGAGGATAGTATTACAATGAAAGACAACACCTCTATTATATAGTACATATCGCTGGATCACAGCATTGACAATAGGTGAAGGGAGCGGCTTACAACCCCCCATACATGTCCATGTCTTATTTTTTGACTCAATTATTTTTAACCACATGCCAGCTATTGAGCAAATCTCTAGGATTAATGTCTGAATGTCACAGCAACCGCTCATATAAGATGATTACCAACATAATCATGTAAAGAAAATAGAAGAAAATCTACAACTATACAAACTCTACAACTAAAACAAATATTTCAGAATCAGTTTTTAATTAGTAGAGAACTGCAATTTCTTTGCCTCCGTCACTTGCCTTATTTTTTTATCTACTATTTTGCACTGCAGTTCTACATTACTTAATAGTTTTGTCTTGCTTTTTGAAAAATAAATAAGTTATAGTTGCATATCAGGTATGTTTTAAGCAAAATAGAACCCTTATGCACTTTGCAATCTTATGTTGATCACATTTATTTAGAGATTTGAGGTCCTTTGCACCTGAAGAATTACTTACGTTTTTGCAAACCTAGATCCTTAACAGAGCAAATTCTAACACGAAGATCCTTTGATAACATGAAAAGGAATTTACTGTTCACTAAGCAGGCACTTGCTGGGACAGATGTTAGGGGAGGTGGAAGCATGGAAGTGTAGAAAAATGAGGCCGCTGGGTGACAAAAGGCAGAGAAGAGGTAAGAATGTCAAGTTGTCCAATCCTGGTTGGGGACACCCCAACAAGCTTGGCAAGTTGGCACATAAATTGGATCTCATTTCAAGGATAACATTGGTGAAACAGACTACTTCCTCTGACAGCCCAAAGAGTAAAAATATAGCAAAGGCCAGACAGGTTATGGTAGTGGGGGATTCAGTTAGAGGACAATCTATTACAAAGACCAGGATCATTGAGTGGTGCTGCAGCTTGACATATTCAAATCATATTGAAGGGTTCCTGGAGTGTCTGGTGAGGATATGGTGATTCTGGTGCACATTGATACAATGTCAGTGGAAGGTCTTTACAAATGATTTCAGTGACTGTAAGCTTAGAAAAATCCAAACGTAGCACTGTACGAAATAATACCTGTACCCCACACATCATCAGAAAGGCAACGAGAAATTAGAGCCATAAAAAGTGGCTCATGAACTGCTGTAGGAAGGAAGGGTCTGGGATATTGGACAGCTGGGTAAACTTTTATGTTGGCTTTAATCACTTCACTAGGAATGAGCTACATCTGAATATTGAGGTTGTAACTATACTGAAGGAAAATATGGTTAGAAGCCTGGAGTGTTTAACTTGGTATCAGGGTGAAAGCAATTGCACTTGTAGGTCGAGAATTGGTCAAAAGATGGGCATGAAGAATATAGGCCTAAAATGTTTACAGGTGATATGAAACCGTGTAATGCAGTTAACACAGTAAAGGATGGTATACTTTTGCATATGGATCTGGATAAGTAGAAGAATTTGATAGAAAAGTGACAAATGAGGTTTAACAGTGAAAAATGCAAGTTTATGCACCTAGGTATGAAAATACATTTTATGATAAATGGGAAACCATTGGGCAAAACTGACATAGAGAAGGACTTAGGGATTTTAGTTGACAATAAACTTACAACAAAGTGCTTTTTTCTCACTAAACACAATCAGCACTCACCCACAGGGCAGGTGGTAAATGTATGATTCCTAAGGATTTGATCACTTGATTACATAAGCAGTAGCCCCCAAGCCCCTCTAGCTTTTGCCTCATGTGCATTTTTGGTTGTCTGCTGCTATAGCCTATTCATGCTAAGGAATGAAGACTTGTGTTAGTTGGAGCACTAGTTTTATATTTGGCTGCAACTTGCTTGTCTATGCATCTCCTGTCCATCAAAATGAGTCTTGATATCCACCTCTGACTCCTTTCATCAATGAGTTTTCTACATCCATAGGTTCACATTCCGCTGGATGTTTTTCCTTGATAACACCATTTTCATTTTCAACATCATTGCACAAACTCACAAGTTTTTAAATGCAAACACCTGCTGCTCAACTCAAAAAAAGTGAAAAAGGAGGAGAGGTAACAAAGCTTGATAAAGGCTATGTTCAGCTGAAATGTTGCATTTGCACTTATGCAATAAAGAAAGATTGGAATTAGCACAGCATTTGATTGTTCTCTTTCCTTTTGGGCTTGTTTTGCTTTTTGGTTGGGTGGAAGGGAGGATTCCCACAAATACATCCATTTTTTTTTGCTAAGCCTGAAATGCCCCTCATTTCCTTGCAGTATATGTAACGATCAAAGTCACTCAAATCGCTAAATTTTCCTATTTTAATATGGATTTACACTGAAACTGATCCACAGAAATTGTGTTCATTTGATTCTATGCTGCACTCCAGGCTGATGTAGAAACGAAACCCTAAAGTTACAGCACTCTTTCAATAAAAAGTTGTAACTTTATTAAATCTTCAAGATAAAAAGGATAACCTAGATCCGTTTATGCATTTTGAATCCAAGAGACATTCTTAGGCCTTAGTCAGACGGGCGTTTTTTCGCGCGATCTGTGGATCGCATGACGGATGCGCATCCGCAAATCGCGTGACCGGTGCGCGCAAGTCGCCCGCAAATCGCCCGAAAATCTGCTCCTAGCCGCGTTTCATTAGAAACGGGCCGGAGCTGTCCAGCGCATTGCATTCAATGGAGACGGCAATAGAGCCGCCTCCATTTAAAGCAATGCGCTGCGGGCGAGCCCGGGATGAATTGTCGGTAAGGGCTTAAATATATAAGCCCTTCCCTGCAATTCATCCTAAAATGTGTTAAAATAAAAAAAAATTGTATACTCACCTTCTCCCGGCAGCCGGAGCTCCGCGCGGACGTCCTGCAGTGGGTGTGAAGGGGGTGTGAGTCAGACCTGCCCCCTGATTGGCTCAGCGCTGAGCCAATCAGAGGCATGCCTCACTCACACCCATTCATGAATTCATGAATGGATGTGAGTCAGACCTGCCCCTGATTGGCTCAGCGCTGAGAGGCAGCAGTCACTCACCCATTCATGAATTCATGAATGGGTGTGTGAGTGAAACCGGCCTCTGATTGGTCAGGGCTGTGACCAATCAGAGGCAGATCATTCAGCAGGCGGGGATTTTAAAGCCCCGCCGGCTGAATAGTGCCGAGAAGCAGTTCAGGAGAACTGACAGCGGCCGCGGCTGGACTCCGGCTGCAGCGGAAAGGTGAGTATACAATTTTTTTTTATTTTAACACATTTCTGGATGAATTGCAGGGAAGGGCTTATATATTTAACCCCTTCCCGACAATTCATCCCGCGCACGCCGGCAGCCCATTGCTTTCAATGGAGCGGCTGTATTGCCGCTCCATTGAATTCAACGGGCAAACATCGTTCTTCTTTTCCACAGCTGTTACAGCTGTGGCAGAGAAGAATGATTTGTCTTCTATATGTTCTCAATGGGGTCGGCGCTGCTGCCGCCGGCCCCATTGAGCGCATATACAGAAGAGAACAGGAATCGCAGATCGCAGATAGGTGCGATCTGCGATTTTTTTGTTCTATAATTTATCGGACGAGCGCATAAAAAGCGCTCATGTGTCCGATACCATTGCAAAGCAATGGTTTTATAAAATCGCCAGACGCATGCGCATGCACAAATCACGGCTAAAAACGCTCGTCTGACTAAGGCCTAAGTCATAGCAAATGGTCTAGTAAAACAGAAAACGATATATTCTCTGAGGAACAACACAAAAAAACAGTGTTCAACCCCTCACAGCAATTTTCATAATTAAATGGAAGGATGTGTTCCATGGTGTTACCTTGTATAGAGTTTCACTATCCAATATGACTCTCTATGTATTAATTTGTGCAGCCAATTCCCACCTCACCATGGCTTTGAAGCACCCTCAATTACTATAACCGTAAGGTTACTAATGCCGTCTTTCCTTCCTTTGAAATATCTATTTATTGGAATTGTTTGTGCAAACCAAACATTCAGTGCCGCAAAAGAGTAGAATGATTGGTCAATGATACAAAAACAAATATCCAGAACAGATAATAAATTATAGACTTATCGCTTGTTCAATATAGCAGCTGCTGCCACAGTTACACAATCATTTTTATCATATATCAGTTTGCTTTAACAATGGGCCAACCTATGCCAAAGCACAGCAAGAAGCAAGAGTTTATGAGTTTGTGGATTATGAATTACAGTGCTATGCCTAAGTGGTTGGGTAATTAACCTGAGGCAGTATAACCAAGTCTAGCATGGGGAGCTGATAGTCTTCCTCAATGAATCCAGCTCCTACAGCAAACTAATGTCACCTGGATGTATATGGAGGAAAGTTTTGCAGCACCTGATAGATTACGTATGCCTTTATTATGTATGGCCCTAAAATCTTAGCCATTCATCTTTTCAGAGAACTAATGGTGCATCCAGCATATTTTAAATAACACGATTCACATTGGATAAGATATGAGAAGAATTACAATTCAAAAAGAACACAGGCTTCTATTTCTACTTAATTAGATATCTAAAGGTTTGATATTTATCAAAGTCTTCTGAATTGGTCTATAATATTGGTCTATAATATTGGTCTATAATATTGGTCTATAATATTGGTCTATACATTCACAGTATTATACTATTTACTCAGGACAGCAAATACATGTATCACTCTTTACTTGCAAGGTTTACTCTTGTATCCCTTAAGAATACACGGTACACCTTATGCTATAATGTTACGTGGCTATTGGTCAACTCCTTTCTTAAGCCTTTAAGAGATGTTTTTATTTTGTGTATATCATGACTGATTATTTTAAAGGTGACATCATGTAACTTTAAAGTGCTCAAAATATGGTCATGTGGTGGGGGATAGGAAAAACTGCTTTTATAGAATTCAGCATTACTTAGGGAGTTATATGGCTATATAGATGACATGTAAATACTGTTTAATTGGTTCTCATAGAGACCTAGGCCTAGGTCTGGGCCTCTACTTGTGGTTTCTCAAGACAGCCCCCAAGGTTGGCACTGTCACTGACAATATTCCTTAGCACTTCTATTTCAAAATGACCCTTTGTTATAGATACTAATAGCTTAGTCCTTTCTTTTCTAATTTCTTTTGTTACAATATTTCCTTTCCTTTTTTTGTTTGTATTTTTCCCACTTCCTTCCATTCCTTACCTTTTATCCAACTTGACACCATTAAAAATGTCCTTCCTTAATATTCAGATTTTGAATATCTCAAGTTCTTTGCCATATTCATAAAAATCGTGTAATCTCTTCTTTTCCAAATACCCACATTTTAAAGTACATTGAATTCCTCAGTTTATTTATAGATACTATGTAGTTTGACATCATAGTACTAACCCTATTCTAAATCAAAGGGTTCCTACATTGACAATTCGTATTACATATTATACTGGTGAGACAATGTGATATAGAGGGGCAATATGTTTTTACTAAGATACATTCTAAAGTTTTCACACTGACTAAAGCCCCATTTACATGGGACGGATGTTGTGCAAATGACACTTGTCCCTGCACATACTCGCTCCTCTGCTGTTACACAGGAGTGAGTATCCCTGGGTCTCTGACAAAGCATACAGAAGGGGGCTGGGATGGCAGGAGGAGATTTTTTTCCTTGCTCTCCCCCACCCCTCTCCATTCACTTAACACAGAGGCCGTTCAGTACTGAAAGCTGTTGTTTACACTGAATGATCATCATTCAGGATTTTATGCAGCCTAAAGAATGAAAGATGAGATTAACGATGATCGTTCAGTGTAAACAGCAGTTGTTCAGTACTGAACGTCCGCTGTTAACGTGAATGGAGAGGGGCGGACGAGAGCGAGGAAAGAAATCTCCTCCAGCCGCCCCGCTGCGAGCCAACAATACTAGCTCCTGTGCAACAACCTGGGAGTGAGTACATGCGGGGACGAGTGGCGGGCATCGTTTGCCCAACATTTGTCCTGTGTAAATGGGGCTTAATGTTAACAGTACTGCATCTCCCTAACCAGGATCAGATCTGAACTTGCTGATTGTTTCTGTGCAAATTACTGATAAATTAATTTGCAAAAGCCCTTATCATTGTAGGAGATTATTTCGTGTTTGATCCTTCTCCAGATACATCCTTTGGCAGGAATCACCAACTAATGTTCACATCCTTCTATGCAGATAGGATCTGTGGTATGATGTGAAAATAGCCAAGTAAACTCCACATTAACTATACCTGACTCCTCCCAGTATTTACAGTAGTGGAAACTGATCATTTCCTTTACAGATGCTCTGCACATTTCTGGTGTCAAAGACACTATTGGTCATTTTTTTTTTTTATCACACATTAACTTTTAACATTGAGATGGGAGGCATACAAGTTTGTATAAGAACGGTCCTAATTCCACACATATCCTGATCTCTGGAATCTGAGCACAAACCTATCTTTTCTGAAAAAACTTTGTCAGATTTATTATCTACAAGAGATAAATTGAAAAATCTCACTGACCAATCTTAGAAATCATACCTGATGCTATTATAATCAGTATGCAGATAAATTAGGATGCCCATTAGCTAGGATGCCTCTATACATCCACATACACAAGTAACTTATATTTCAGAATTAAAATCACATCCCAATATACAAATATGTCTTTCCTTAATGCTTACAAAGTGTAAATCTCTGAGAGATCTTAGGGATAAGCCTCAGGTACCATCCATCAGCCATCCATCACCAAAAAGTTCCCATCTTCAAAAAAAGTATACACTAAGGCCTCCCTCACACAGGGCGTTTACAGAATCGCAGTGTTTTTCAATGCTGCGTTTACTGCAGATTCTGCCTGGTTTCAGCAGCACTGGCATCCTTTATGCCAGCGTTTTGGCTGCATGTTCAGCACAGCTGAAAACGCAGCCAAGGATGCTGGAAAAAAAAAAAGCAATACTCACCTAGCTTGCCGGCGCTGATTGGCTGAGACAGTCAATGAAGGGCTGTGATTGGGCATCGAGCGTGCCGATAACCAATCACAGCACTCTATTGCCGGAGGCGGGGTTCTCAAACCTGGCCTACGGCAATAGACTTGTGCATGCAGGGAAAGCCCGGATGAGCGGCAGAGACCAGCGGCCGCGACCCGGACTGCAGCGGCTAGGTGAGTATTAACTTTCTTTTTTTCTCTCTACCTAGCTGGGGCAGATTTTCAGGGTAGGGCTTCTATTGCAAGCCCTCACCCCGAAAATCGGCGAGCGATTAATGCTGCCAAAAATGCGGCACCAAGTGTTGCCGCGTTTTCAGCAGTGCTAAAACCGCTGCCCATTCATCTTAATGGGCGACACAGGGCTGAAAACGCCCAAAAATAGAACTTGCATCGCTGTCAAAGCACAGCGTTGGGAGGCGCTGCGTTTTCAGCCCTGTGTGAGCAGCCCCATTGAAATGAATGGGAGCGTTGTACAGCGTTTAGCGCTGGGCTGAAAAGGCAGCGCTAAACGCTGTACAAAACGCCCTGTGTGAGGGAGGCCTTAACATACTTTTTTTTGTATTGGCTGGCTGTGACCGATGCCTCCAACAAATACCATCCGTTAGCAATCAGATATCTAGAGACTTTTTTAAAAACATACATATTTAGCATATAATCTTTTTTTGCTTAAACCTACCAGCGATTTACTTAACGACAGGTCTTTTAAATATACTGTATGATTCAGGACTTCATAAAGTCTTTGCTCAGGAAGTTCTCTGACCTCCAATATCATTTTAATATCAACTATTGCCTATTAGTCTGCGGGATCGAGAAATTATGTTGCGAATGAGAATTGATGGGGGTTAATGCGTTCCGTGTGCAGCAATGCAGACTATTCTGGTGCTTTATACATACATTAAGGGAAGCAATATTCCCTACACTTTGATATTTTATCCATTACTTCTCTGCAGTTATTTATTTATTTCTTCAGTTTGTTATAACTACTTTAACATTGACATAATGTTTCAAAATCTTACAGTCTTTATTTCTAATCGTGAGATCTCATCATGCGGTATGTTGTGCCATTTATCCTTAAAAGAAAATAGAGCTGTGTTCGGATTAAGAACTCGTGCTTTCCTCTGGTGAATAAATTGCTATATGAAAATAAACATGATTGCTGTTTGTCATATACAACAAATATTGGATTAACATAACACCTTTGAAGAGCATGAAAACACATTTCCTATGACTTATAGCTTTCAGTAAATCATTTGCATTTGAGGATTTCAGAAAACCTATCTAGGTAGGCTAGAGATAATCAAATGAAAGGACTCAAAAGCCAATTGTGATAATGCAGCCAAGTACGAGCTTCAAGTATACAAATGTAGTAGTCTTTATCTTGACTGCCAGCATGAAATGTGGCTCGGTGTTCAACATTATTTGCGCAACACAAAGTAAATGAGTAGATGAAATTTTACACTAACAGACCTACTCGCTGGTGAGTATAACAATATGAATACAAATAAGGAAGATGGAAGAATACCTCTGCAGTGCCACCTGTTGGATGGCAGCATTCCTTCAAATCAGTGCTTGACCCTTTATACAGGTCTGTACAGCAATAATAGGGAATTAAAAGCCAAGCCAGAATTTCATACACAGACAGCTGTTTCAGGGTTTTGTGCCCCTCATCAGTGTGCAGTAGGATCCTGGCTTGGCTAGTGAGAGGCCTATGACATGGGTTGGCAAGGGTGACATCATTCCTTAGGGGGAGCACTAAGATGGTGAATGGGGAGACTTATAAGTCCATCCATGCTCCTCTGGGTAATATGCAAATAAGGAAGATGGAAGAATTTCCTCTGTAGCGCCAACTATTGGATGGCAGCATTCCTTCAAATCAGTGCTTGACCCTTTATACAGGTCTGTACAGCAATGATAGGGAATTAAAAGCCAAGCCAGAAATCCATACACAGACAGCTGTTTCAGGGTTTTGTGCCCCTCATCAGTGTGCAGTAGGATCCTGGCTTGGCTAGTGAGAGGCCTATGACATGGGTTGGGAAGGGTAACAACACTCCTTAGGGAGAGTACCAAGAAGGGGAGTGAGGAGACTTATAAGGCCATCCATGCTCCTCTGGGTAATATGCAAATAAGGAATAGGGAACAATTTCCTCTGTAGCGCCAACTATTAGATGGCAGCATTGACTCAAATCATTGCTTGACCCTTTATACAGGTCTGTAGAACAAGGTATGTGGGAACCAGCTAACATCTGCTCTAATTAAAAGCCTTGGATATATTGTACTTACCCTGTGTATATTTTGTAGTCCTTGCACCAAAAACTAAACCAAACATGTATCTGTGAATTCAGTTTTGCTCTCGATCTGGACCTAAATGGGTTTTTTTTTGCATGCTGAGTCTCCTATCTACAACATCATGACATGATAAAATCTGGATTTTACATTTTAGCGTAAATGTAGGTTCTATAATAGTACAGGTCCGTTCTTACTAGTTCTACATAGTTGAAATGGAATAAAAGCATAACATGAGGTGACAATAAGGTATTTTTATATTAACCTGATAGTCTGATTGGCATACTAACAAATATTATGCCTGGAAATAGTATCTTGCATACTGGAAAAGTAAATCTTTTCATGCGCATAATTTACAAAACTCTTGAATGGAACGTGTTTTGGTAAATGGCTGTTTTAAGCTTTTCCAAGTGTAATATATTTAGATTTTAACACATTTCTGAAATACTAATCACAACGTGTGTGTATTTTTAACAGATGGTAATTCTTAAATGGCTGTTATTCTTTACTTTAAGGGAATTTAATCACAGGCAGCATTAAATGTGCAGTTTTAAATTTTGCAGAACTAGAAACTACATCTGCAAAAGGCATAAATATATCGGCTAAATTTATTTCATCTGGAAAGTGCTATACTTTGCACATCTGGTTAGCTCTGCTCTTGATCTATAAGATAGAATCTTGAAGTGTTGTGCTAAAAATATGTATGACTATCGACATTTAATTCTAAAAAGAAAAAGCATGTGAACCATTTGATATTGCATGGATTTCTGCACTTATTGCTGATAAAATGTGGTCTTCGCACCTCAAGCACTTACACCAGCAGGCCCGTCTGCCGGGACACACCACCTGAGATTAAGAATGAAGCTGTGACGGGCAATCCCTAGTGTGGCCTACTAACCTCCCTGGTCCTCAGCCTTTTCTGTTGGCAAATATGGACAATGTTCCGATAGCAAATATGGACAATGCTCTATTGTTTTAGAGATGGTACAACACATGGGTGGTCTTAGATGAGATAAGCATAATAATGCTTATCTAGGCTACGGTCCGGCTGGATTTTTGTACATACTTAGCCCAGCTCATCTTCCTAACAATTTATAATGCTAACCCATGAGAATGACCAGAAATAGGGAAAATACACCCAGGGACTCACAAACCCTTGAGAGAGACACACTTTCAAAATTATTTGCATCTCATCCCCAGGTGGGTTCATCCACACTATCTGGCCTGCCGAGTTCAGCTGACTCCCTGACCAGCTAACTTCAACTCCAGCAGAGTCAAGAGAATGGATCCCCTGGTATCACAGAACCTCAATCCACCTTTCTCCTTTGAATTAAGGCTATATTTAAACAGGAATTTTCTATGGCGGTCAGGGAATTTGTGGACCAGATAAAGGACCTGGGTCACCGAACAAATATTTTGGAATGTAAATAGACAATATTATTGAAGCTATGGAGGAAGATAAAACTAGGAAAGAGGAACTGGGATCTAGACTAGAATTTCTGGAAGCTAAATATGAAGATCTATAAAACAGATATTTAGTAGAATGCAAAATATGCATTTAAAATCTACCAGAAATGATAGCTGCCCTAAAAGAAACTGCACTTAACCTCTTCTCTGCCTTACTTCGGAATGTGGACCAAAATTCTCTATGAATTGATAGAATCTAGAGGGCCCTTGCTTAACCTCCAACTCGAGATTTTGAGATGTGATCCTAAAACTTCATTGCATGCTGAACTACTATCTTCCGCTAGACAGCTGGTCCCACTACCTGGCCTTCCATCTTTCACCCAGCTCTTTGTGAATATTGCACCAACTACATTAACTAAATGGAAAACACTAAGGCAGATTACTGAAGCTCTTCAAGCACTAGGGCAAATTTGAAGTATAAGTGGGGTTTGATATTTGTCCTGGTCTTCCAACACCATGGCATATCCTACTCAGCTAAAACACTGGCAAAAAAACCCCCACAAGCAGCAGAGAGTGCCTAGATCTGTGTTACTACTCCACTTATGCCTAGGGGCCTATCCCCACATCCCATAGATATCTGGTCCCTAGCATGCTCACCCTGATGAACATCCAGATCAGCTACTGATACCATCCAAAATTAGATGGTTCCAACATCTTGAGAAGACTACTAACTGCAACAAATTTTTGGAACTGCTGGAAATGAAGAGGCCAATTGCTTGAATTTTAGGAGCGTAATGTTGTCCCATTCTTGTCTGATGTAGGATTCATGCTGCTCAACAGTCCTGGATCATCTTTGTGGGATTTTTCATTTCACAATGCTTCCTATTGATGAAAGGTCTTGACTGCAGGCAGGTCAGTTCAGCACCCACAATCTTTTTCTGCAAAGCCATGCTATTGTGATGGATGTGGTATGTGGTTTAGTATTGTCTTGCTGAAATATACTAGGTCATCCCTAAAAGAGACGCTTTCTGAATGGAGCATATTTTGCTCTAAAACCTCTATATACAGCTCAGCATTGATAGTGTCTTTCAAGATGTATAAGCTGCCCATGCCATTGGCACTAATACAACTTCATTAGAGATGCAGGCTTCTGAACTATGCACTCATAATAAGCTGGGTGGTCCCTTTTCTTTTGAGTCTACAGGACATGGTATCCGTGATTTCCCAAAATAATTTAAAATTTTGCTTTATCTGACCAAAGAACAGTTTTCTAATTTGTCTTCGTCCATTTTAAATTAGCTTTGGCCCAGAAAAGACGCTGGCATTTCTGGATGATCTTGATTAGAGATGAGCGAGCACCCAAATGCTCGGGACTGCGTTAATCGAGTCGAGATTTTTGTAAAAATCGAGAGCTCTACTAGAGTAATGAAGCCCATTGACTACAATGAGAGACTCGAGCATTTTTGTATGTGGGACACCGGGTGCCGAGCCTTTCTTTCTTTTTCCCTAGGTTCTCTCTCTCTCAAAAATTTGCCATTGACGTGCACTGCGTCACGGCGGGGAGGGGCCAAAACAGGCACGTCACAGTGGGGAGGAGCCAAAAACTAGGGCGGAGTCAAACACGGCTTGACGCTCGTTTGAGCTTAACTTTTTTCCTGCAGGTCAGTATGATTATGATATATATATATCCTACTGAGCAGCAGGAAAAAGTTATAGTGTCATTTATACTGCATGGTGAATGCTTTGAAAAAGAAAAAGTTGTATCTGTGTGCCTCCTCCAAAAAATAAATTAAAGTTGTAAAATGAGATCTCATATGGCTATGTTGGTGACAAAAGAAAAAAGTTATAACTTTTAAAGTGAAGATGAAAAAACAGAAAGAGAAAAATTGTTACGACCTTAAGTACCAAACTAGGATTTAATAGATACCCTTTTAGCTGCAAACACCTACACCAAATGTTTCCTGAGCTGCAAATAATATTTTTACAGGATTAAAGAGCGATTTTGGACATTCCTCCCTGTAAATGTTTCAGTTCATCAATTTTTCTTGGATGACTTGCATGCACAGCCACCACCATGCCGGTATTCAAAGTTCTTACCTATCAGATTAGTGGGGATAGAACTGTTAAGAGCCCCAATGTTCCTGAGAAGGAGGCCCCTGTGTGTTCGGAAGTGAGGCAGCAGTGGCACTGACAGAGCTAAAGTCAATCCTGAGACAATCTCTCTAAGGTTGAGATTATGACTTGGACATTCCAAAGCACAAATCTTTTTCAACCATTGTTAGTTTATCTGCTTATGAGTTTTTCTCATTGTCTAGTTGCATCACTCAGTATCTTTTCAGGCTGTGGTTATGGACTGCTGTCCTTACATTACCCTGTAACTACAGCTTTGAATTCCTTGTTCTGTCAATGATCACAAGGAATCTAGACCCTGAGGCAGCAAAGTAGCCCCAAACCATGATACTCCCTGCATAAGCTTCACAGTCGGGATGAGGTTTTGGCTTTTATGTGCAGTTTTCTTTTTCTTCCAAAGATGGAATTAAGCATTTGTGCTAAGACACTCCAGTTTTGTCTCATCAGTTCATAGAACATTTTCACAGAAGCATTGTGGATAGAGATGAGCGAGCACGCTCGGATAAGTCAGTTACTCGAGCAAGTCACGAGTAACTGCATTCTTGTCCGTGCGTGCTTGGGGGGGGGGGGTGGCAGGGGTGTGCGGGGGGCAGCAGGGAGTAGCGGGGGGAGAGAGACAGAGAGATCTCTCTCACTCTCTCCCCCGCTACACCCTGCTATCACCCGCTGTCCCCTGCCGCTTCCATCGAGCACGCTCGGACAAGAATGCAGATACTCAAGAAGAGCGAGGCTTGCTCGAGTAACTGACTTATCCCGGCGTACTCGCTCATCTCTAATTGTGGAACATCTGGGTGTTCTCAGCCAAACTTCATACAGGCTGAAATTTTGTTTTTGGACACCAGCTGCTTCCTTTGTGGTGTTTCTCTATGAACACCATTTCTGCTAAGTGCTTTTCTAAGACTAGACATGTAAACAGAGGTTTTTGCAGTTTATACTGTTTTCTGTAGATCTTTTCATGTTACTTTTTTTAATTGACTCTTTCAAGATTCCCCTTGCTCTTGGAGTGATCTTAACGGAATACCCACTCCAAGTTGAGTAGCAACAGTTCAGAATTGTCTCCATTTGTAGAATTGTTTATCCATGTACTGATCAACTTGGTCCTTAGCTTTTGTAGACTTTTTCAGCTTCATTTATTACTAAGACATAACAGATTTTTTGAAGTCTTCTGAAAGTTGTTAGCATTAGACCATTGTTCAAATAAAGCAGCCTTTCCTAAGAAGAACAGATTTTTCAGTAACCGGGCATGATATATCTTCATTTAATATGCAAAGCACCTGTGAAACTCATATTTCCAATAAAATTTCTTTAATTGAAACACTTTTTGTGAGTTTTTGGAAAAGTCATTAGAAAAAAGGTTTACTTATTTTTTCTCCCTACATTGTAGATAGTTACTCAATGTGCTAAATAAAAAAACATAAACTATAAAACTGTGTGCGCTATTAGTTTAGTTAGATTGTGTTTGCCCACATTTTAGTAGTAATCAGTGCAGAAATCCAGATATATTTACATTTTTAGCAGCATTTTTGCTGAGGCCGGTTAATTGCTTTTAGTCTGCAAGAACATATGAATAGCTATACACGTAGCATTTAGGTTTGTTTCATTATGGTTTTTCATGTTTTTATAGGCAGTGTTCAGCATTCGGTGGTAATGCATTTTCTTGGCATTTTAAAGACGCGTATAAAAAACATTACTTAAAAACCATCATTAAAATGTCAGTAAAAACAATATAAAAACATAAAACTTTTGAAAACTGCAGGCATTTTGTAGACTTAAGTCTTAAGTGCAAATAATTCTGTGTAAACTCATCTTTAAGTTCAGGGTAGAGATAAAACTTGCCTTTAAACATAGTAGTAGTTTATAGCATAGCTAAGAAGTAAAATAGATTGTGTGTTTCATATTACCAAAGTTTTAGCCGGGCATTCTTTTACAGGTTTTTAACAAGAATCACTTGTAAAAACCAAATAGAAAAACCATATCAGTAAAAAATGTCATCAGAGGATCAAAGCCATTTGTGTTGGTAAGCTAGCACAGCAGTATATGTAGAAGCACCCCAAGGGGCTGGTGAATACATTTTTTTGCCAAATTAAAATTAAAACAAACAAACATGTATCCTTGACTAAATAAAGATTAGCATTCCAGATAATGTACAAGTTAGAAGACTGCAGCTTGTTTCATACATATCTAATCTTATTTGACATTTCATATCAGAAAAGTCAGTACACTATTAAGCATGACTGCTAAAGGATAGGGCAATCAACAAACAAGATAGGTGAATACATAAACGTAAATCATGAGCATTTAGTATCCTCAAAACCAAATCAACTGATAGAACACTCTGAGGAATATAAGTCAAAACTAATCAAACATGAAATAAAAATAATAATGAAGTAAATAGGGAGGATAAAGTAAAACATGCCATATAAGGTTCATATTGGCTTGTCTAAAATGCAAAAAAATATTACTTCAAAATGAGAAGATTAGCAATAGGCCAATTACTGACTCTCTTAAGTTTCAATAATCTTGATCCTAAAATTATATTTATTTTCCCTGTGTGCCCTTTGTTCACTTTCTTTCACTTTTCTACATTTGCAAGATTTTTTTAAGCCACTTTAGTGAAACTTTTTATTGTTTCATTAGGGATGTAGTTACCATGCAGGGCAAATTGGTGCAGTTAATCTAGTTACAGTACTATAGATATATCTACTCCAGTGCCTTGTTTACTATGGCAATCTGGAGCAATGACTGGACTTGCCTACCTGAGCAGTGGTGTAGTAATAGGGGTCATAATTGCAGGCCCTATAAGCTTAGGTCACCCAAGGCCCCCCTCACCATACACATGAACGTAAAAATGACAGACAATATGCTACCTGGGGTTATAGGCCATTACATTTCATCACAAGATTTTGCTCAGCTCAACTCTTATTCTAAAACCAGCTCTGATGAGCCAAATCATATAGCAGACCGGAAGTCATTGTCTCTATTCCTTCCTATGAGACTCACATTGCAGCTCTCATATAAAGAGATAGGGAAAGTGATTTCCAGTCCAAACAACAAATGCTATAGGATTCAGCAAGACGCACTACAGCTCAGGTTCGACAATGGGGGACAGGAACAAATATCTAATCAATAAAGCAGTGGATAAGTAGATTAACTGCCCAATTTGCACTGTACTGAAATTGCACTCTGGGAAATTAATAAAGTTTCTATGGAGTGACCCTTTAACATTTTAAAATGTTCTATTATGTACTCCACTCACTGAAAATGTAACTTTTAAGATAAATAGTTAAAATTGTGAAATACTGGGCAAATACTAAATTGTTAAGTAATTAGTAAGTACAAAAAATGGGTAATAATGTCTGTGAACTAATACCTCAACCACTGATATTAACTACAGGACCTATACTGAAAACTATACAGACTATGAGAACCTTATTTAATCACATGCCAAGAAAGGACCAACAAATCAGTCCCACTAGTGCAAAAAGAAGGATACACCCCGAATATAAGTAGAAGCAATTGTATGGAGTTATATGTACATCAGTCACTATTCCATACAATATGTCTGACCAAAACTCCAAAATAATCCCTTAGGTAGAGCTCAAAGAAGTGGTATTAAAACCCTAAGCCTTAAAAATAAATGTCTCAAAGGGTTAGATAAAAAATGAAAAGGACACCTACATGAATAATAAGCACCACTAAACAAATGGATACATGGATAAATGTAAAGTAACTGGCAATAGGTAAATCTGTAAATGCTCTGTACTAAAGTAAGAGAACAGAACTCAAAAACTGGCAGTGGAGAAGGCGCAACACTCCAGGTTAAAGCAAATAGGAAGTGACCAAAGGTTTAGGAAACTTCTCCTTTTATTTATAAAGTACGTGATCATTACTTTATTAAATAAAAGGAGAAGTTTCCCAAACCTTTGGTCACTTCCTATTTACTTTACCCTGTAGTATTGCACCTTCTCCACTGCCAGTTTTTTTAGTTCTGTTCTCTTACTCTATCACGCCCATCCAGGTGGTGCGTCATCTGGTCAGGCAGCACCTCCACTATTGAAGTCACCACTTCACTCTCTTCATGACATTTATAGTATCATTGTTCACAACAAACATAACTGTACGGGTTTTGCTCCACCCCTCTTTTTCCTCCCTGTGCTAAAGTAAGACCTTGCCAGACTCAACTGGCTAAGACTGCTAATTTGTTCCCTGACTCAACATGTTTCCCTATTCAAAAGAAAAGACTAGCTCACAAGGAACCAAAAAATAAAAGTTAAGCATAGAGAGCAAAACTAGTGTACATTAAAATGGAGCGCCAACAATCCTTGATGATCAGTCAGCGGAGGATCAGGTAATGCCAGTTAGTCCTGTCAGGACTAGAGATGAGCGAACGTGTTCTTCCGAGCTTGATATTCGTGCGAATATTAGGGTGTTCGGGATGTTCGTTATTCGTAACGAACACCATGCGGTGTTCTGGTTATTTTCACTTCCTTCCCTGAGACGTTAGCGCGCTTTTCTGGCCAATTGAAAGACAGGGAAGGCATTACAACTTCCCCCTGCGACGTTCAAGCCCTATACCACCCCCCTGCAGTGAGTGGCTGGGGAGATTAGGTGTCACCCGAGTATTGTAATCTGCCCCTCCCGCGGCTCGCTACGGATGCATTCTGACATTAGTTCAGGGAAAGTGCTATCGTGTTGGAGCTGCTATAGGGAGAGTGTTAGGTGTATTGTAGGCTTCAAGAACCCCAACGGTCCTTCTAAAGGCCATAAATCTCTATATGCGCTCAATGGGGCCGGCAGCAGCAGCGCCGACCCCATTGAGAACATATAGAAGACAAATCCTTCTTTTCTGCCACAGCTGTAACAGCTGTGACAGAGGAGAACAATGTTTGCCCATTGAATTCAATGGAACCAGCAATACAGCAGGTTCCACTGAATGCAATGGGCTGCCGGCGATCGCAGGATGAATGGTCGGGAAGGGGTTAAATATATAACCCCTTCCCTGCAATTCATCCAGAAATGTGTTACAATAAAAATATATACCGGCGTATAAGGCGACCGGGCGTATAAGACGACCCCCCAACTGTCACCTTATACGCCGGCAATACAGTGGAGCAAAGAATAAAAAGCATTACTCACTTCTTCAGACGATCTGCGGCGCTCCTGCAGACTGTCACTCCTTCCTGGTGTTTGTAGGCTCTTGCTCCCTCCTGGTCCACGGCAGACTATAGCTTTCTCTACGAAAGGCTTTAAATCCACGCCTATGTATTGCCGGCGTATAAGGTGACAGTTGGGGGGTCGTCTTATACGCCCCGTCGCCTTATATGCCGGTATATATTTTTAGTGTAACACATTTCTGGATGAATTGCAGGGAAGGGGTTATATATTTAACCCCTTCCCGACCATTCATCCCGCGATCGCCGGCAGCTCATTGCATTCAGTGGAGTCGGCTGTATTGCTGGCTCCATTGAATTCAATGGGCAAACATCGTTCTTCTCTGCTACAGCTGTTACAGCTATGGCAGAGGAGAACGATCTTTACGCTGACAGTGCGGGGGGGGGGCATTCTTGCCGGTATTGTGGCTTAATAGTGGGACCTGTGAACTTGAGATGCAGCCCACCATGTAGCCCCTCGCCTGCCCTATCCGTCACTGTGTCGTTCCCATCACTTTGTAGAATTGCCCAGATTTTCACACATGAAAACCTTAGCGAGCATCGGCGAAATACAAAGATGCTCCGGTCGCCCATTGACTTCAATGGGGTTCGTTACTCGAAACGAACCCTCGAGCATTGCGAAAATTTCGTGCCGAGTAACGAGCACCCGAACATTTTGGTGTTCGCTCATCTCTAGTCAGGACTTAAGAACCTGAAGCCTTGCCTGCATCTTACGAGGCTCAGCCCTTTCCCCCAAGCAGGGAGAGGACTGTCAAAGCTCAGCTCCAAGACCTGCTCTGGCTCCAGCCCCGGCTGTCCAGAGCAGACCCATGGCCTACTGCCATTCAAAGAACTGAAAAAAGGACTGCTCAAGCCACCAAGGGTAATAATAAAGAAGTGCTGAGGATAAAGCCTTAAAAATCATGCGATTTAGATAAAAAGCCCCAACAGTAGCTAATTCAAACCGGTAACTAGAAAGACATAATGAAAAATATCCCACAACACATATCACAATGCAAAACAACAAATACCTGGTGAATTTACTAACAGTTACAAATCCTAAATAATTAATAGCCAATTGTTGGATTTCAGTGAGCGGTGTTGGTAATAGATGGAATCTTCTCTGCCATTTGGTGATAGGTCCATTATGTACATGCATCTTTATGCTACAGTATCTCCCTGTTTTGACATTGATCTCTCTTGTTTTATAGGAGTTATTAGGACAGCGCTACCAAACATGGACAGAGAGGCTCGAGAACATTATTCTGTTGTTATACAAGCAAAGGATATGGCAGGTCAAGTTGGAGGACTCTCTGGATCAACTACTATCAACGTCACACTAATTGATGTCAATGATAATCCACCAAGATTTCCTCAAAGTATGAAGGTCCTTTTTCTTTATTCTTCTTAAAAAATTACTACAAATATATTTTCAATGCATGATTTGAAGTGTTGTTTTCTATCAGGGCTTTAAAAGAGCTAATTTTTATCTGAATGAAATGGGGTTTACAAGACTTTAATATTGTTGCTTGAGTCTGGTATTGCAGCTTACTGCGGCACAGTCTTATCCAAGTGAGTCTGACTGAGCTTCAGTAGTATGCACAGCCATCAAAGGCAGCCATCAAAGGTCTACCTGGTACAAAAGGTGTAAGCTGCAACACTTGTCTAAGAGTCAGGGTCGCTTCAGTCAACTGATCATTGAGTGTGCCCAGAGTTATTCTCCCATGATCTGATATTCATGGCTTACCCAAAGGATAGGCCATCAGCATTGAAGGAAACCTGTCATGTCTCCACAGCAACATAAACTAAGTTATGGTGCTGTTAGGGGAGGTGACAGGGAGTCGGGTGATGCTTTTTTTTTATAATCACCCACTACCGCGATCCAGTACTGTCAGCTGGTGAAGTTGATACATAGCAAGAAAATCTGACTCTTTTCAAGTTCACGTGGGTACACTGTCCCATAGATTTGCATAAAAGAGTGCATGGAAATCTGAAAAGAGTCCGATTTTTGTGCGCCACGGGATCTTCACTGGGTGACAGTGCTGGATCGTGGGAGTGGGTGGGTATAAAAAATACCTGACCCAACTTGGTTTATGGTGCTGTGAGGATGTGACAAGGTCCCTTTAAGTTCCTGGAAATGCTTTTTAATAGAGATTAGAGATGAGCGAGCGTACTCGGTTCGGGTGTTTTTGCACTCGAGCACCGCTTTTTCCGAGTAACTGACTACTTGGACGAAAAGATTCGGGGGGCGCCAGGGGGCGGCGTGGTGGAGCGGGGGGTAGCAGTGGGGAACAGAGGGCAGCTCTCTCCCCCCCCCCCCCCCACTCCCCTCTGCAATCCCCGCTCACCCCCGGCACCCCCCGAATCTTTTCGTCCAAGTAGTCAGCAAAAACACCCGAACCGAGTCCTCTCGCTCATCTCGAATAGAGATTTGTTTCTAAGGTTTACAGGTTTTTACTATAAGTTAAAGAAGACCTGTTAGCAGTTCTGACATTTCTATGTAAAAATGTATTGTAAGAAGCAGAAATATTATGCAGAGAAATACGAAAGATGGCAAACCTCTTATCAGGGCGGACTACTGTTTCATTCATTCCTTTAATTTCAGTCCCATACAGACAAATATTTTATTGTAGCAAGTTATGAACTCTAAGGCTTTGCGCACATGGGGCATTTTGGACGCATTTTGAAAATGCAGCAAAAAATGTTGGAAGAAAAAGTATGCTTGTTTTTTCTAAAAATCTCATACATTCTTTTAAAATCACATGTGGTTTTTGGGTGCTTTTTTTTAAAACATTTTTGTCATGGTTCACAAATGCTTCATTTTAAAAATATAACAAAAATATATCTAAAATGCCATGTGTGAACGCAGCAGAAATTGAGTTCGAGGGTGAGTGCAGATACCCTAATTAGTAGAATACCAAAGAGGACTTCTATTGTAAAGTTTAATTAAGTTTCCTTAATGGACTACTATGTACTTAGACTACTATTTAGATTATGTCCAAAAATCTATGTTTATCAAATAGCAGTATAACAAATATCTACTAATAGTTCAATCCAGCAGTAAGGGCTTATTCAGATGACTGTATGCACAAATGCGCTTGCTCCTATGCAATGTATTTGCACAATGAAGGAGTGTTCTTTGTGTGCGTGCCTGTTCAAATACTGTGGCACTGTTACTTCACATGCGGGAATCACCCCCTGCCCTGATTTAAATGTCCAAATGAGGAGGCGGTGTTCGCGGGTATGAACAGTGTTTTGCACATACCTGAGTATACATTTGTGCGTATTTCCATGCCCACATCGGCCCCACATTAAAGACCTCTAGTGCGTAAATGTAGACCAAATTAGAGCATGATATTTTTATTTTTCGATTGCAAAAACGAAAATGAGAGAACCCATTAAAATCAATAAGATTAATTATCTGCATTTTGCGTGCACATTTGTGAATAAGCATAAGGCCACTCTTACACAGCACCTCAGAAAAATTTGATTGCGGTGCCTTGCCACGTTTTTACCTTTGCTTTCGGTGGCAGCTCCTTGCGACTTACAGTGGGTTTTAACGCACCCCATCATTGTGATGGGTGATGACTTGCACTAAACACTGAAAATAGAGCAGACTGCATTCGAAAATTGCAGCACTGGAAAGCGTCTTCCGGCGCCGGAATCGGGCGCATGCCTGCGAGACCCCATTGAAATCAATGGAAGCGTTATACTGCGATTAATTTGGAGTTCAAAACGCAGTAAGAAACGGATGTGTGAGAGCAGCCTAAGACTGCTGTTGCACTGTTTTGCACTTACACTATAGGGGCTCGGTCAGACGAACGTGTTTTACATGCTACTACAGCAGCATGTAAAACCACGCTTCTATAGCAACCAGTAGGTTGCTATGGAAGCGATCACACAGACCCTTTTTAGAATCGGAGAATCTGCGATTCTAAAAAAGAATGGACAGCGAGTGCCGACTCGCCTGCCAGCTCTGTGGTGCGCGCTGTCCAGGGTGCTTACCATAGGCTCCTATGGGAGCTGTGGAAGCAGGCTGCCCACACTATGGACGTGTGAACAGGCCAATCCGCAGAACTAGAGGCAGCCCAGTTCATGCACAGGAGGTGAGTGAGGAGATTTATGAGGCCATGCATGCTCCTCTGGGTATTATATGCAAATAAGTAAGATGGAACAATACCTCTGCAGTGCAACCTATTGGATGGCAGCAAACCTTGAAATCAATGCATGACTCTTTAAACAAGGCTTTAAAACAATGATTGGAAATAGGAAACCAAGCCAGACTCCATACACAGACAGCTGTTTCGGGGTGTTTGCCCCTCATCAGTGTGCAGTAGGTTTCTGGCTTGGCTAGTGAGAGGCCTGTGAGCTCCACACATCTTCTAGGTGCTCTTCTTAAAGACACCCCTCCTGACTCACGCCACAGGCCTCTCAGAAGCCAAACCAGAAACCTACTGCAAACACCCTGAAACACCTGTCTGTGTATGATTTTCTGGCTTAGTTTCCTATTCCAAATGGTTGTTTTAAAGACTTGTTTAAAGAACCATACATTGATTTGAAGGAATGCTCCCATCCAATAGGTGGCACTGCAGGGGTATTGTTCCATCTTCCTTATTTGTGTGTACTGCTTTTGACACCCACCTACCATTGTCACCATTAGCAATGGTGCCATGAACAATAAAACTGGACTGTTACAGAGTGGAAGCGGGTTATCTTCTACGATGAGTTTGGGCACTGACGATGGCCGTGTTTGAGTGCAGAGACCTAGGGATGAGTGCCTCAATCCTGCCTTTGCTGTGGAGCAGCACACTGCCCTCACTGCTGGTGGGATCGTCTGGGAGGCCATCACATAAGACTGTCGGTCAGCCCTTGCAGTGGTACAAGGGACAATGACAGCTCAGCGATATGTTCAAGATATGTTCAAAATACCCTGCAGCCACATGTGTTGTCTCTCATGGCAGGGCTTCCAAGAGGCATTTTCTAGCAGGATAAAACTTGGACAAGGGTGTTACAGGAATGCCTCCATAACATTACCACACTGCTGTAGTTTGCCTAGTTGTCGTATTTATCGCCAATAGTACATTTTTGGGACCATCCAGGATGACTACTTCAATACCCTATGGGCTTTTATGATCTAGAGGCTCAGTTACAGCAAATGTGGATCAATAGACCGCAATATAGCATATAAACCCTGTACACCTCCATGCCTGTCCATATCAAATCTTATATCCAAGCTAGAGGTGGCCCAATAGGGTACTAAAGTCTCCATTCCCACCCGTATTACATCGTAAATCCAAGTTAGAGGCAGTTCAACAGGGTCCTAGAGCTGCTTATCAAATGTTCAGCTGTCTGCAATAAATTATCCTTTTACTCTGATATTGCACTCACTTATATATCAATGTTACAATCACACATAGAAAGTTTCATTCAATTCCGACAACTCCTTCTAGATGCTTAATTTTTTTTGGCAATGAGTGTATAAATGCAGACATAGTTACAGGTGGGGAATAGGATAAGGACAAGAATAACCCTTGTATCCGTTAATGTTTGTATTCCCTATGAAAGTTCCGCCCCCATCCCGCCCCCTCCCATTGCAATCAGCTAGAGGGGAGGAGAGAAGGGGAAGGCATTTTAGCAGTCACGCTGCTAAACTCCCTCCCACCTCCCTTCTCTGGACACTGTCATTGGCTCCCATAGGAGCCCATACAGCTGCCGACATATTCCGGCCCGAAAGATAGTTCCCGGACTAACATTTGGGCCCGAATTAAAAAGCGTCTGGCACTATATTGGCCGGCCGGTGGATGTTTTACACCTTGGGAATACGGCCATATGATCTGAGGCATTGGAATGCAATGTATCAGATCGTAGCGTATATCGGCCGACCATGAAAAGGGCGGGCCGATATACGGTCATGTGAAAGCGCCCTTAAACTAAGTTTTACTATAAACTATGTCCTTATTGTGGCATACATGTATTGCACAGGTTGGAGGTCACTCTCGCACTGTGATGTACATATACATACTGTAGATCTGAAGGATTATGCCAGCACAGGGGCTGACTTGCATCAGCAGTGAGTGTATGGTGTAATATTCTGCTGGCATCCTGCTGCAATAAGCTTTATTAAAGATAACCAATTGGTAAGCATGGTACCTGATTGGTTTTAAAGAGGGAGAAGGCTCCCTCTACAAGCCCATCCACACCCATGAAACACAAGCTGCAATTGTAGGGTGCCAGTGGATTGCCATGGTAGCCATGGATGAAAAAAGGTCCCTTAAGCTTCCAATGTCTGTCAGTCCCAGAGGCCGTGTAATATAGTGCTTGTTAGAAAAGCAATGACAAGCATAATACATTGCAACACAGCAGAATTGAAATGTATTATAGAAAAAATCAAAGCCTTGCAAGTTCAAGTACCCTAGAGGAACTAAAAAAAAAGGACGTTTTAGAATGTTATTGAAACGTTAATTGAAAAAAATGACAAACCATTCTTTTTCAAAATGTTTTATTGTGCTAAAGCACTGAGAAAAATACACTACACAAATTTAGTATTGCGGAAATCATAAAGACCTTTACAATTCAATTAACATTGTATTTATACCTCAACAAACAAAGAACACTACCAATGAAATAATGACAAAATTGCTGTTTTTCTCTAATGCTACTAAAATGTGTTATGTGTTAAAGGGGTATTCTGGGACTCTACCATTAATGATCTATCCTCAAGATAAGTCATCAGTAGAGATGAGGGAACGTACTCGTCCGAGCTTGATACTCGTTCGAGTATTAGCATGTTCGAGATGCTAGTTACTCGTAACGAGCACCACGCGATGTTCGGGTTACTTTCACTTTCCTCTCTGAGACGTTAGCGCGCTTTTCTGGCCAATACAAAGACAGGGAAGGCATTACAACTTCCCCCTGCGACGTTCAAGCCCTATACCACCCCCCTGCAGTGAGTGGCTGGTGAGATCAGGTGTCACCCCAGTATTTAAATCTGCCCCGCCCGCGGCTCGCCACAGATGCATTCTGACATAGAGGAGGGAAAGTGCTGTTGGTGCCGGAGCTGCTATAGGGAGAGTGTTAGGAGTATTTTTGGCTTCAAGAACCCCAACGGTCCTTCTTAAGGCCACATCTAACTGTGTGCAGTACTGTTGAGGCTGCTTTTTGCAGTGTTGCACATTTTTTTTTTTTTGTATATCGGCCGTGCAGAGCATTGCACCCTGCAGTAATTGTGAGAGGGTGAGACAGCCTCCAATATGTGTACATTGTTCTTGTTACTGTAAATAGTCCACTACTGTGTGTTTTACTATTTGTCCACAAGAGGTCACTGTTCTGCAGAAAAGATTATGGTCAAGCTGTGAGGTGACAGGACCATGGTAGCCTGTGATTGGAGAACCCGTTGCCTGGTTACAGCGTGCGCACGGGAGGAGAGAAAATTAAAAGCGTGCGTACACTGTGAGGTGTCAGTTGGTCGAGGAAGCCATTTTGAGTGGAGCTACGGAAGAGGGACGGAGGTCGTATCCTGAAGGGATCGGAGCTACAGCGGATTCAGATGCCCGCTGGATGGGAGAAGACTTGCTGCCGGGGATGTTGCTGAACAACCGGAGCGAGACTGGATATTGTGTGGACAATACTGGATGCCGCTGAGGAAGTGAGTAACGGCTCTCTGCGGTACTGCACGCTTTTCTGGAGGAGCCCCTCATCCGTCTAGACTTTTTGGCCGATCAAACAGCAGACCGGTCTATGTGCACGCAAGACACCATATTTTGGCGCCAAGTTACTTGGGACTGCATTTTGGCCTGTAGTTAGATTAGGTAGGGTTATGGACCGTGTCAGGCCCCACTTCAGCCATCAGTAAGAAGCTTCTGGAGAACATTCACCTGGCTATATAGCTGCTGTTATTTATACATACCCCTTATTGTATTGGTCTGGGGGGATAGAGTCAGTGTTGTTAAGTTTGTAAGCTGTTGTGCTGCACCGCCGGTACTCAGATCACTCTCCCTTTCCTTTGTTCCTTAGTAGCGGTATTAATAGGTAACAAGGGGCAGGATTATTTAGGCTTGCCCGTTAGGTAAAAGCATAGTTTATTATAGTAGCGCCCTTTGGGGAGTACAGCGCTGTACAGCACAAGGGCCTCCGCCATCTGGCTGAGTGTATGTGAGTTTTGTTGGGTTACCCATTGTTTGTGGTCACGTGGGCCACAGAGCTTTAGTAAAATTCGGTTTGCCCCTGAACTGGTGTCAGAGACGTTTTTCTTGTTTGTGACTTCGCTGTATCCTGGGGAGCCCACCCCGGTACACAGCTTACATAATTATACATACTCCAGGGCCAGTAGTGGTGGTGAGGCAGGGACAGAAGACATATATTGTGAGGCAGGGACAGAAGACATATATTGTGAGGCAGGGACAGAAGACATATATTTATTGAATATAGGCAGTGGGCCTTTCCAAAAACATTTGGGGAAAAAAATCTATTTGGGCTGCCTGTGACCGTCCTCAGTGTACTGGGTCTGTGCTGGGGGTAGTTGTCCTCCTAATTCATACGCAGCCAGCTAAGTGTTACAGCAGGCTTGCGCAAAATTATTTCCTGGCGTTCCGTAAGCGAAGTCAGCTTCCAACCACAGGCCAATAAGCGGCACATTTAATTACAGCGTTCTGTTTCTGGACTACTGGTAATACACCATGCTGAGGGGTAGGGGTAGGCCTAGAGAACATGGACGCAGGCGAGGACGCGGAGGCCCAAGTCAGGGTGTGGGCACAGGCCGAGCCTGTGCGGTGGCCAGGAGTAGAGGCAGGGCCAGACCGAATAATCCACCAACTGTTTCCCAAAGCGCCCCCTTGCGCCATGCCACCCTGCAGAGGTCAAGGTGCTCTACGGTGTGGCAGGTTTTCACAGAGACGCCTGACGACCGACGAACAGTCGTGTGCAACCTTTGTCGCGCCAAGATCAGCTGGGGAGCCACCACCACCAGCATGCGCAGGCATATGATGGCCAAGCACTAGAGATGAGCGAACGTGCTCGGCCCCGCCCCTTTTTCGCCTGAATACCGCGATTTTCGAGTACTTCCGTACTCGGGCGAAAAAATTCGGGGGGCGCGGGGGGTTGCAGCGGGGAGTGGGAGGGAGAGGGAGAGAGAGAGGGCTCCCCCCTGTTCCCCGCTGCTACCCCCGGACCGCTGCGCCTCTCCCCGCCCCCCGGCGCCCCCCGAATCTTTACGCGTGAGTACTGAAGTACTCGAAAATGGCGGTACTCGGGTGCGTAAGTACTCATTACGAGTACGTTCGCTCATCTCTACCAAGCACCCCACAAGGTGGGACGAAGGCCGTTCACCGCCTCCGGTTTGCACCACTGCCTCTCCCCCTGTGCCCCAACCTGCCACTGAGATCCAACCCCCCTCTGAGGACACAGACACTACCGTCTCCTGGCCTGCACCCACACCCTCACCTCCGCTGTCCTCGGCCCCATCCAGCAATGTCTCTCAGCGCAGCGTCCAGACGTCGCTAGCGTCACTGTTTGAGCGCAAGCGCAAGTACGCCGCCACGCACCCGCACGCTCAAGCGTTAAACGTGCACATTGCCAAATTGATCAGCCTGGAGATGCTGCCGTATAGGCTTGTGGAAACGGAGCCTTTCAAAAGCATGATGGCGGCGGCGGCCCCGCGCTACTCGGTTCCCAGTTGCCACTACTTTTCCCGATGTGCCGTCCCAGCCCTGCACGACCACGTCTCCCGCAAAATTGTACGCACCCTCACCAACGCGGTTACTGCCAAGGTCCACTTCACAACAGACACGTGGACAAGCACAGGCGGACAGGGCCACTATATCTCCCTGACGGCACATTGGGTGAATTTAGTGGAGGCTGGGACAGAGTCAGAGCCTGGGACCGCTCACGTCCTACCCACCCCCAGAATTGCGGGCCCCAGCTCAGGGGTGGTATCTGCGGCGGTGTATGCTTCCTCCACTAAACCACCCTCCTCCTCCTCCTACGCAACCTCTGTCTCGCAATCAAGATGTGTCAGCAGCAGCACGTCGCCAGCAGTCGGTGTCCCGCGGCACGGCAGCACAGCGGTGGGCAAGCGTCAGCAGGCCGTGCTGAAACTACTCAGCTTAGGAGAGAAGAGGCACACGGCCCACGAACTGCTGCAGGGTCTGACAGAGCAGACCAACCGCTGACTTGCGCCGCTGAGCCTCCAACCGGGCATGGTCGTGTGTGACAACGGCCGTAACCTGGTGGCGGCTCTGCAGCTCGGCAGCCTCACGCATGTGGCATGCCTGGCCCACATCTTTAATTTGGTGGTTCAGCGTTTTCTGAAAAGCTACCCACGCTTGTCAGACCTGCTCGGAAAGGTGCGCCGGCTCTGCGCACATTTCCGCAAGTCCCACACGGACGCTGCCACCCTGCGCACCCTGCAACATCGGTTTCATCTGCCAGTGCACCGACTGCTGTGCGACGTGCCCACACGGTGGAACTCTACGCTCCACATGTTGGCCAGGCTCTATGAGCAGCGTACAGCTATAGTGGAATACCAACTCCAACATGGGCGGCGCAGTGGGAGTCAGCCTCCTCAATTCTTTACAGAAGAGTGGGCCTGGTTGGCAGACATCTGCCAGGTCCTTGGAAACTTTGAGTAGTCTACCCAGATGGTGAGCGGCGATGCTGCAATCATTAGCGTCACCATTCCTCTGCTATGCCTCTTGAGAAGTTCCCTGCAAAGCATAAAGGCAGACGCTTTGCGCTCGGAAACGGAGGCGGGGGAAGACAGTATGTTGCTGGATAGTCAGAGCACCCTCCTGTCTGTATCTCAGCACGTTGAGGAGGAGGAGGAGGAGCATGAGGAGGATGAGAAGGAGGGGGAAGAGACAGCTTGGCCCACTGCTGACAGTACCCATGCTGCTTGCCTGTCATCCTTTCAGCGTGTATGGCCTGAGGAGGAGGAGGAGGAGGTGGAGGATCCTGAAAGTGATCTTCCTAGTGAGGACAGCCATGTGTTGCGTACAGGTACCCTGGCACACATGACTGACTTCATGTTAGGATGCCTTTCTCGTGACCCTCGCGTTACACGCATTCTGGCCACTACGGATTACTGGGTGTACACACTGCTCGACCCACGGTATAAGGAGAACCTTTCCACTCTCATAGCCGAAGAGGAAAGAGGTTCGAGAGTGATGCTATACCACAGGACCCTGGCGGACAAACTGATGGTAAAATTCCCATCCGACAGCGCTAGTGGCCGAAGGCGCAGTTCTGAGGGCCAGGTAGCAGGAGAGGCGCAGAGATCAGGCAGCATGTACAGCACAGGCAGGGGAACACTCTCTAAGGCCTTTGACAGCTTTCTGGCTCCCCAGCAAGACTGTGTCACCGTTCCCCAGTCAAGGCTGAGTCAGCGGGAGCACTGTAAAAGGATGGTGAGGGAGTACGTAGCCGATCGCACGACCGTCCTCCGTGACGCCTCTGCCCCCTACAACTACTGGGTGTCGAAGCTGGACACGTGGCCTGAACTCGCGCTGTATGCCCTGGAGGTTCTTGCTTGACTTCTCTTCTCCACCAGCGGACAGCAGCGATACCTAAACAATACATAGGCTGCACCCGCGGATGGAAGCATTGTTCTCTATCACCATCAAAAACGTGGACCTTTTAGCTACATCAATCTGTGTATAATATTCCTCCTCCTCCTCCTGCTCCTCCTCCTGAAACCTGACGTAATCACGCCGAACGGGCAATTTTTCTTAGGCCCACAAGGCTCAGTCATATAATTTTTGTAAACAATTTTTATACGTTTCAATGCTCATTAAAGCGTTGAAACTTGCACCTGAACCAATTTTTATTTTAACTGGGCTGCCTACAGGCCTAGTTACAAATTAAGCCACATTAACCAAAGCGATTACTGGCTTTCACCTGCCCTCTTGGTTGGGCATGGGCAATTTTTCTGAGGTATATTAGTACTGTTGGTACACCAATTTTTTGGGGTCCTCGCCTACAGTGTAATCCAATTAATGTTTTGCCCACCTGCATTAAAGCTCACATTACATCAGCTGTGCTGGGCACTGTAATGGGATATATTTATGTACCGCCGGTGGGTTCCTGGGAGCCACCCATGCTGTGGGTCCACAGGGAGTTGTAACTGCATGTGTCCACTTCTAAGGAACCCCAGTCTGACTGGGGCATGCAGTGTGGGCCGAAGCCCACCTGCATTTAATCGGACGTTACCTCAGCTGTGATGGGCACTGCAATGGGATACATTTATGTACAGCCGGTGGGTTCCAGGGAGCCACCCATGCTGTGGGTCCACAGGGAGTTGTAACTGCATGTGTCCACTTCTAAAGAACCCCAGTCTGACTGGTGCATGCAGTGTGGGCCGAAGCCCACCTGCATTAAACATGATATTACCTCAGCTGTGATGGGCACTGTAATGGGATATATTTATGTACCGCCGGTGGGTTCCTGGGAGCCACCCATGCTGTGGGTCCACAGGGAGTTGTAACTGCATGTGTCCACTTCTAAAGAACCCGAGTCTGACTGGGGCATGCAGTGTGGCCCGAAGCCCACCTGCATTTAATCGGACTTTACCTCAGCTGTGATGGGCACTGCAATGGGATACATTTATGTACAGCCAGTGGGTTCCAGGGAGCCACCCATGCTGTGGGTGCACACGGAATTCCCATTGCGGAGTTGTACCTGCCTGTGACTATTTATAAAAAAACACGGTCTGACTGGGGCATGCAGACACCTTGACAGAATGAATAGTGTGTGGCACATAGGTTCCCCATTGCTATGCCCACGTGTGCAGCTCCTGATGGCGGTGGCACAGGATTATATTTCTCATTGCTTCTGTACAGCATTGTGGGCTATCGCCCCGCCCCTTTTAAAGAGGGTCGCTGCCTAGCCGTGCCAACCTTCTGCAGTGTGTGCCTGCAGTTCCTCTGGCAGACGCACTTATAAATAGACATGAGGGTGGTGTGGCATGAGTGCAGCTGAAGGCTGCGCAGGGACAGTTTGGTGTGCGCTGTGGGGGGGGAGGGGGGGCGGTTGGGCAGCATGTAACCCAGGAGAAGTGGCAGCGGAGTGTCATGCAGGCAGTGATTGTGCTTTGTTGGAGGTAGTGTGGTGCTTAGCTAAGGTATGCATTGCTAATGAGGGCTTTTCAGAAGTAAAAGTTGTTGGGAGGGGGGGGGGGTCCACTCTTGCCGGTATTGTGGCTTAATAGTGGGACCTGGAAACTTGAGATGCAGCCCAACATGTAGCCCCTCGCCTGCCCTATCCGTTTCTGTGTCGTTCCCATCACTTTCTTGAATTGCCCAGATTTTCACAAATGGAAACCTTAGCGAGCATCGGCGATATACAAAAATGCTCGGGTCGCCCATTGACTTCAATGGGGTTCGTTACTCGAAATGAACCCTCGAGCATCGCGAAAATTTCGTCCTGAGTAACGAGCACCCGAGCATTTTGGTGCTCGCTCATCTCTAATGTTTATATATTCCGATATTACACTCCTAATGGTAGATAAGTGCCAAGTGTTGTTATATTATGTGTTCACCTCAATTATTGATGCAGAGTGGTTACACCTGCTCCGTTTTGCTTCCCTCTCCGCCCCACTGGGTATGTGGATCCCTTGTGTGGTGAGCAGCTACATCTGAAGTAGCTTCTTCTCTGTTGTCAGAAGAGCTACAGAGCAAGTGATAAGAGAGCGAGACAGCATTACTGCAGAGAAGCAAGACGGAATAGGTGTAACCACCTTGGAATATCTACTGTGGAGGATTGGACACAGAAGACTCTTCCATAAAAACAGCTGGTGATGGTATTCTAACATTAGACCTGGAATATCTAAGGGTATAAAGATTTTTAATAAATGTAAATACAAAATTGTTTATAATTATGGCCTGGATTTCATTAGAAACAATTTTTGTAGGGGAACCACTTAAAGGATAATTAAGGAGTTTAGGCCGGCTTCACACGAGCGTGACGGGCTCCGCAGCGGAATATTCCGCAGTGAAGCCCGTCACGGCGCCCCCCAGAGACCCCATACTTACCAGCGGAAGATAGCGTGAAGACGCTTCCCCGCCCACCGCCGTCGCGTCATGTGACACGCCCACCGCGTCACATGACGCGGCCGGCCGTGTCATATGACGCGGCGGCGGTAGGCGGGAAAGCGTTTTTTCACGCTATCTACTGCTGTGTTACAGCGGGAGATAGCGTGAACGGACGGCTTCCATTGACTGCAATGGAAGCCGTCAGCGCGTACACCCGCGGCAAATAGAGCATGCTGCGGGTGAGGACGGAAGATTTCACGGTGCGAAATTCCGCGGTGGAATTCCGCATCGTGAGCATTGAGCAATTAGGTTCAATAGAACCTAATAGCTGTGGGCAACGCGGCAGATTTTTGCCGCGAATTTACGTGGCGTAAATCCGTTCGTGGGAAGGAGGCCTTAATGTAATGTTTTCTATTTACAAACATGGCTAAACATGAAGTGCGTGTAGCTACATTCTATCTCTGGGCTAAAAAAAAAAGTTGAATGTACATTTTGCTTGATATTTGAAGCTGCTGTATTGTAAATCAAGTGCTATTTTAAAAAATGGAAATACTGTATGTTCAGATGTGTTTTATTGCACTGTTATGACACTTTGCTTAGTTGATGCAACATTTTTGACACATTTTTATTCTTGTCTCATTTCTTTACAATGAGGTGATACAAAGCTGCAATCTGTGAAAGCAAAACAGATATACTCAGTTTATTATTTTTCTGTGCTATAGATTAAATGTTATGTATAAATATAGATGATTTTACACTATTATATGTATTAATTAACTAAATGGTTTTTAGGATTGCTGTATTGTTATTCCTTTTTCTTCCAGCTACATGCATGTTATTAATTAGTGGGATCTGTGACACTACATTTTCAATGGCATTAACCTACTAAAGCTCCAGCTAATTTATGTTATTTTGTATATGACATGTTCTAGTACTTTGTCAAGGGCATTGGAATTTTTTTCTTTTCATGACCTATCCTGAGGGCACTGTAGGTCATCACTAGATCATAGAATGGTTGAGTTGGGAGGGACCTCCAGGGTCATGCTACCAACGCCTTGCTCAATTCATTAAATCATCTCAGAACATGTCTGCCCAGCCTTTGTTTGAAGCCTTCCATTGAAGGAGAACTCACCACCTCCCGTGGCAACCTGTTCCACTCATTGATCCCCCTCACTATCTAATCGTGTCTTCTCCCTTTCAGTTTCATCCCATTGCTTCTAGTCTTTCCTTGTGTGGATGAGAATAGGGCCTATCACTCTGCACTGTGACAGCCCTTCAGATATTTGTAGACAGCTATTAAGTCTCCTCTCAGCCTTCTTTTTTGATGGTGATGGTCTGCTGCTCGGGATTCCAGCTGATCACCTGATTCCTGCCACCCACACCATCCATACTGCAGACCCAGATTGGCAGTGCAAGCACAGCTTCTACACTACCCACCCGGTCTTCTGCAGTATGGAAGGTACAATCTGCTTCTTGTGCTGCCTGTATGGATAGCAGTGCCAAGAATCAGCTGATCAGTGGGGAGCATGAGCAGCAGACCACATCAATCATCTATTGACCCTGAATGTGGGTCATGAATATAAATGAAAATAAATGTGTATGAATGTGTACATAGTTTCATTGAAGAATGCAGTTATAGGTAGGTATAATAGGGACTTTTGCACATGACCATATTCTGGCTATATTCAAGTTCTGAGTTACATGAAACTGCAATAGAGCAGCCATAGCAATATATGAGTGCATTCCAGACCTTTGTATACCTCTAATTTAACCCATTCCAATCCAATTTGTATCCTGGTTTTCCTAAGGGGCTTACTCTTTTTCTGCCGTTATACAACGGCGCTATCTGCTGGCTAAAGCTAGTACTGCATGAGGTGACACGTTGGATAGGCTCTTACAGCAGAGAAGCTGGCAATATACAGTAAGAGAACCCCGACAGACGTCTTCCAACATCAGAGCTGTACAGCCTTAAATCATAATGTCTTTAGACGTCAGACAGTGGATTGGAGAGGGTTAACTTCCTGCCTCAGTTCTTTTTTTATTTTTGTTTCCACTTTTCCACCCTTATTTTCCAAAAATTATGACTGTTATATTTTTAAAGCGACATATCTCGTTGAGAGCTTGTTTCTCGTGGGGGTAGTTGTATTTTTCAATGTTCTTATTTTATGTACCATATTCGAAAACTTTTAAAAATAGGGTGAAATGGAAGAAAAACACAATTCTGCCATATTTTGGGTGGGGTGCTTTTATAATGTTAACAGTGCAGTAAAAATATTTTCTTTATTCTGTGACTTGGTACAAATTTTTTTCTCCTTCAATAATTTTTATTTGATTTTGCAGTAAAAAAAAAGAATAAAAAATGTGATATATTTGTTGAATTTGATGCATATGATCTCTGTATTGTCACATGAGTATTTTAAGCATGCAATGTGTTGTTCAATAGTAAGGAGACTAATGTTCCTTCTTACAAAAGAAAAGAAAATAGTTGCCAGGTTAATGTAGTTTGTCACTAGATATCAACTATGAACCAGAAACTAGAAACGTGTGTGTACCACTTGAAGGCTTTTACCTATTGGGGAAAGGTGGGCAGTTTAAGACATGGGGATATTTGGAAGGGTGGGATGTGGAGGGATTTGAATGCTAGTTACTTGAGGGATGATTTGTCAGCCAAATGTTCCATTTGGATATAAAGGGATTGAATGTTCCATTTTGGACAGCCCTTGGTGCAGTTGGTCGAGACTATAAAGGCTATGTCTTTTATGGAAGAAACTTCGGAGCTTTTCCAGTTGTGTGCTATTGTAAGACGAGTTTTGTGTAGTATATGGCAGATAATTGTTCTGCATTCCAATGGGAAATATATATCCCTAACAGTAGAAGTGCCAAACCAGGTTTGTTTTAAGTTGAGAAGGAGTGGAGGGATTTTATCATTTTAAACACCGTCTTCCATAGGGTTGAGATTAGGGGGCAACCCCAGAAAATATGGAGCAGCGACCTTATTTGTCCACAGTTTCTCCAACATTTAAAGGATGCGCTGCTATAGATGTACAATAGTTTTAATGGAGCATGGTACCATCCGACCAATAATTGATAGTAGTGTTCATGGTGGGATGCGCATGCTGTAGATTTTACTGCCCATTTTAGGGCGATTTGCCATTCTAGTAGGGAGAATTGACTCGAGAGGTCTGTTTCCCCTTTCGGGAACTGTACTGTTCACTTTAGAAACATGTCGTCAGATAAAAATGCATAGATTTGTTGTATTGGTTAAAGGTATTAGATAGTTGTAATTTTAAAATCATTGGGATATTGATTTGCATGGCTGAGTGTGTGCAAAGACTTTAGCTATAACAATTTATATAGTTTTTTATGCTATACTACTAAAATAACTTTTAAAAATTGCTTTCTGTCACTATTTTTTCACCCCCTAAACTTTTTTATTTTTCAATCGATGCAATAGTGTGAAAATTCTTTTTGGTGGGGAGACCTTTAGTTTCTATTTCTACTATTTTGGGGTATACAACTTTTTAGTAGATTTTTATTCAATTTTTTCTATAAATGGGGAGGCAAAAGAAAGAGTTATTTTGACATTGGGTACTTTTTTTTATACTGATGAAGTTCACAATGTGGGATTAATAATGTGATATTTTCATGAATTGAACTTTTTAAAAATGCTGCAATGCTAACTTTTAATTTATTTATTGATGCAATGACTTGGGGATTTTTTAATCTTTTAATGTTTTTTAAATTTACTAGTAACTAAAAAACGTTAATAATCTTATTTTTTAATCCTCATAAGGGACTTGAACTAGCACCCATCTGATCACGTGTACAGTATACTGCAATACCTCAGCATTGCATTACATTGTAGATTTACAGATATTCCCTGTGACAGGGCTTAACGGGTAAACATTAATGGCACACCTTAGGGTCTACACAAGGCCAGAGGCTCCTATGGTAGACAAACAGACCTATGTGATTTTGTCACAGGTGGCCATTTAGGAGTCAGAGGGAGTCCCCTCCCTCTGAAAGGCCATTTAAATGCTACTGTCTATATGGACAGTGGCATCTAAATGGTTGAATGACCATATTCAGAGTTATCTGTGATCTCAACTGTTGTAGTCAGGTGACAACTGTTAAAGGCAGCCAACACTTGACATTTTAAAGCTAGCTCACATCCTAAGGGTGCGGGCAGACGAGCGTAGGCGTATTTACGTTCGCACGAGCGCAACGTATAATCGCCCGAGCGATCGTTTTTCACCGATCACGACCAGAGCTAGAAAGCGTATTTTCGTTTGTTCCTACTTTGCAAACGGTCTTTTCGGCGATCGAATATGCGTTGGCGCGTATTTCGGTCGCATATGTTCGTTTTTTTTTCGAATTGCCGTTTTTACGCGCCGTAAAATCGCCCATGTGAATGAATACATTCGAAACCATTGCCTCAGATGGTCACGTATATACGTTTGGTCGCAAAAACGCACCGTTTATGCGCTCGTCTGCCCGCACCCTCAGCCTGCTGTATACACTGATACCAAGCATCTACTGCACATGTATGGAGGATGTTGATGTATTAATTGGCATGTTTCATCTAAAGCTGTATTATGCAGGTATTTTCTCTAAGGAAGGATACCTCAGTGATGTAGTGTTATATGGTGGCATGCATAGTGCTTATGGATCCACAGTATGGAGGTCTATTCACTATCATACAGGGTCAATGCACATGGCTCTCTTAATGTATCCAAAGAGCCTCAATAGTTTGTTCAGCTGACAGATACTGTAGCAGTCAGACAGGGATGCCTCTTGTATAGTGAGTATCAGACAAGCAAGAATCTATTTTATTATGCTATTTTTGTTTGGTTTGCAATGTTTTATATAAGGCCCGATGTCCATGGGCGGATTTAAATTTTGGAATCTGCGTGGGCACCCGTGCAGTTGATTAGCAGTTCAAGCTGCAAATAAGGAAACATAGGCATCTGTAACTAATTTAAAACATTGATTTGCGGACCTTTGGGTGCGAAAACCAAATCACAGCATGCTCTATTTCAGTGCGGTTCCCCACTGACGTCTTTCATTGAAGTCAATGGAAGCTATCTGATCCACGGCCCGTCTGCAATAGACATTATGCCTCTTCAATGAAATCTTGTCAGTGGTGCTTAACTAATTCAGGCGGCTCAAAATATGAAATTATAAAAAGTCCATATGTCACACCACATATAAGTCAGAGCCAATGACTCTAATATTCCAGAGTTCATGGAGGAATAAATAACAAGAATATTTTGCACCTTGTATGCTGCAATTGACATTATGGACAGGCCGCGGATTCCGCTGAAAAGCAGGACTTTGAAAAAAAACCTCTACTGCGCATGTGCGCCGGTGCACTGTCCGGCGCTTCTGCACACATCCACAGTAGAGAAAAAAGAAGACCCGGATGGGTAAGCAGGGCACTTGGCTGCCGGCAGGGTCGGATTCCGCTACAGGCACACAGATGCAAAATCCGACCCGCCCATGGACAGGAGCCCTAAAACTAACAGCAAGTCAGCTTGTACCTATCTGCTGATGCTGGCCTGATTTACCTATGAATGCAGACATTTATAAAATATAAGCAGAAGAAGAAGCAGCAGAGAAATGCGTAAGGTTAGGTGCACAACCTCTGGATAAGCATAAATCACCTGTAAAGTGACAAAGCCACAACGCCATAAGAAGTCTCAAGATATGTAGGTGAGAAGCACTGTGTATTAAAGCAGGGGTCCCCAACTCCAGTCCTCAGGGACCACCAACAGGTCATGTTTTCAGGGTCTCCTATGGTAAGAACACCTGTGGTAATGGCTGAGGCACCGACAATAATGACATCACCTGTGCAATACTGGGGAAATCCTGAAAACATGGCCTGTTGGCGGTCCCTGAGGACTGGAGTTGGGGAACACTGTATTAAAGGGTTACATTTTGGTTCAGGGAATGCAAGGATTATACACCAGACTGTTCTGTGATTTTACTGAGTATCAAGCAGATACAGCAAAAGTAGAGCAATCAAATTAGAATAATGTGCAGAGGTGATAAGTAAATACAGTATTACATATATACATATTAGCTCCGTGCCGGCGTAGCTCATTCGCTGCGTGCTCTGTCCAGTATGGAAGTTCGCTCAAAGACAACAGCAACCAACAGGTGCCCGGAATCAGCTGAGCTCGCCTGATGACGCTGCACCCAGCTTTTATAACCTTGCACCCTCCAATATGTGTCTATAGACCATCATGTCACGGTAGACTGTAAGTTCAAAGAGTTCTTGCAAACAGCTGCGTGTAGTGCACTTGTCCAACTTAACATCATGATCGAGGAACGTGTTTTAGGTCGGACTCACACAAGCGTGTTTGTGCACAAACTATGTGCGTGCAGAGAATAGAACCGATTGTTTTCAATGGGTTCATTCTCACCACTCTTTTTGAAAATAGACACGGCATGCGCTAGCTTTGTGCACAAAAGGCCCCGTAGAAGTCTATGAGAGATAATAAACAAGGGCAGTGCTCCTGGGGTGGGAAGGTAACGCGTTGCACACTTTTATTAGATACATATTTTCAGTTTATTATCTTATTATATTTATACTGTATTGATATTAAGTGTATGTGTCGCTCTATTAACCCCTTAGTGACGGGGCTATAGTAAAACTACGTCCTGCTGTTGCAGGATGTGTATGGAGGGAGGTAGCGGCGCTATCTCCCTCCATACAGCGCGGGTGTCAGCTGTTTATTACAGCTGACACCCGTGGGCAATAGCCGCGCCGGCCGTTCAGCCGATCGTGGCTATTAACCCTTTAAATGATGCTGTCAATTCTGAGATCGGGTGAGATCGAGGGAGCCATACGGGTGTCATGGCAGCCAGGGGCCTAATGAATGGCCCCAGGGCTGCCTTAACAGACTGCCTATCAAGCCATCCACACAGGGTGGCTTGATAGACTGCCTGTCAAAAAGCAGTATGACGTAATGCTATAGCATTACGTCATACTGCAGGAGGGATCAAAGCATCGCATGTTAAAGTCCCTTAGGGGGACTTCAAAGTAAAGTAAAAAAAAAAATCAATAAAGTTTTTTTTAATTGTTAAAAAAAAAAAGTTATAAAAGTTTAAATCACGCCCATTTTGCCATATCTATTATTAAAAAATCAAAATCATAAAATAAAAATATGCATTTGATATCGCCGTGTCCGTAAAAGTCTGATCTATCAAAGTAACACATTATTTTTCCCGCACGGTGAAGGTCGTCCAAAAAAAAAAATAAAGAACGCCAGAAATACACTTTTTTAGTTACCCTGTCTCCCAGAAAAAACGCAATAAAAAGTGATCAAAAAGTCGTATGTATTCCAAATTGATACTATCGGAAACTACAGGACATCCCACGAAAAATGAGCCCTTGATCAACTACGTTGACGGAAAAATAAAAAAGTTATCGCGCGCACAAAATGACCGCAGAAAATAATTGAAAAAAATTAAATAACTTAAAAAAAAATACAAGTACTACAGCAAAAAACATACTATACAAGTTTGGTATCGTAGTAATCGTACCGACCCCATAGAATAAAAATATCAGGTCGTTTTTGTTGCAGTTTGTGTGTCGTAGAAACAGGACGCACAGAAAAATGGTGGAATGTCGTTTTTTTCCATTTCTCTCCACTTAGAATTTTTAAAAAGTTTTTCAGTAAATTATATGGTACAATAAATAGTGCCATTGAAAAATACAACTCATCCCGCAAAAAACAAGCCCTCATACAGCCACGTCAATGGATAAATAAAGGAGCTACGATTTTTTAAAAGGGAGTAGGAAAAAACAAAAATGGAAAAAAGCAAAAAAGCTCCATCACTAAGGGGTTAATAAACCCTGGATATCTTACCTGCGGTGGATTACTGACTCCGAGCCCTGGGGAATACCATAATGGCACATTGCTAACTAGGATTAGAGGGTGCTCTTAACTGAGACCCACTGGCGTAACTATAGGCGATGTAGGGAATGCGTTTGCACCCGGGCCCAGGAGCCTTAGGGGGCCCATAAGGCCTCTCTTCTCCATATAGGGAGCCAAGTAAAAATAAAGCATTATAGTTGGGGGTCCTTTTACAGGTTTTACATTGGAGCCCAGGAGCTTCAAGTTACGGCTCTTAGTTAAGGGGTTAAGAGAAGTTGGGGGACCCCAAGATAAGCTTTTGCACCCGGACCCATGAGCCTTTAGTTACGTCCAGGGTGAGACCCCTCTGTAAAGTAAGTTTTCTTTACTTCCCTTTTCTGCAAGTATAAGGCCATGTTCCCCAGAGTGCTTGATACTCTGTACTGATTTTAATCTTATACTTTCTGTAGAAGTCTACGGGAGGTGCACAAATACGGACTCAATACCCCCTTATTACGCAATATGCTTTTGCAGGGAAAGAAACACATCTGGAACTATTTAGACTAAATAGCCATTAAAATTGGGGTGTGGCTGTGTCACGTGCCTATGTGAAATCACCCAGCGAGCGCAAAAGTACAGTAGTACGCACAAAAACGTGCACGAAAGCACATTGTTCACGACACGTGTGTGCTGCACTTATGCCAATGTGTTTGTGCATACGTATGTTTGAGGCCGGCCTTAGTGTCTTCCTGTGCTAGCTGCCAGATATAGACTTTACAAGTTATCGTTTCTACTGACTACCCCTACGTTTCGGTTCTGAATTTAAAGATACTAAGTGACAAATGTTCTTTCCAAACACCCACTGTTATACAAAAACTGCTAAAAAAAATATGGCACCGTGACAAAAGTATGAAAAAAAGTAAGTTAAAGCTTTATCACTAGAAGATGTTAAAAATAAGATAAGATGCTGCAAGCGGAAACAGCGTCTCCTCTGAGTGAGACCTGATCTCTAACATTCGGAAACACTTCAAAATGGTGAATAAATAAACCTGTACGTGCGACATTTCAACCCGTCACCTTGGGCCTTTTTCAAGTCTGTATTCTTTGGGATGCGATACAGAGAAATGTCTGCAGCAAACAGCAAACGAGAAGCCATTTGGAATCCTACGGAAGTTCTAAAACCTTCTTTTTCACTCAGCATTTTTATTTGAAGCCACATTTTATCACTTGCGCTGCGCGCCAGTTCAGCTCATTTTTCTTTATCATTCAGCAGCTGATGCCAGTGATACTATATTTTCAGATAATCGAGCTGTAGTTTTTAGTCAGGACTCAGTGCAGCAGATTCCAATGTAATATATTCCGTCTCAGTAGTGGAAAATGATTTCATCTCATCTTGAGGAGTAATTCCGGTGCATACCTCACAAAGACTTTAAGGCTTAGCGTTAATAGTGTGATTGCGATTCATGGCTAGTCACAGTTGGTATCAATTCAAATTTGGTACTTTGTTCTTGGTTTAACTGTAAAAAAAGGGAAGCTTTCAAGCGATACATCAAAATAAAAGTATTTCCTAATAGCAGTTTATTTTGGCTTTGTAAGAATTGGCAATGCAGCAAATAAAGTACAACTTGTAGCCGACTATCAGCTCTTCATCTCTGACTGATAAATGATTCATTACAATAAATGCTTTTGTGCGAAGGTAGAAAATCAGTTGCTTTTGTTTCATTGTTATAATAAAGATGTTTTAGACTTGCGGGGAGTTTATTTATTTGGTTGTGTTTGTCGTAATGATGCTGAGAATGAAAAGGTCTGACTGAGAACATTTGTTTTTCCAAAAAGTATTAATTTAGAAGTAGAAGTGTTTTTTCAATTTGGACTTTGAAATGAGTCATTGTAGAGACTATTTGGACAGGTGGCATAGATAAAGGAAAAAACTAAGCACCTCTCCATCGTTATGCACTATATATGCAGTCTTAAGCGTCTCCATTTCACCCCTACTAAACATGGAAATCTTCTTTGTAGGTATTGGTCTGTATTAAAAGGTATGTGACTTGGTCCGAGGTTGCAGGGCCATTTTAGAAGATTTCAAGCTGTTTAGAAGACAAGTGCAAACATAGTAACATAGCATGCTAGGCTTAAAAAGACCAATTTCCAACCAGTTCAGCCTGTTTCCAGCATACCCATGTTGATCCAGAGGAAGGCAAAAAAAAGAGGTAGAAGTGAATTAACCACATTTTGGGGGAAAATTCCTTCCCGATTCCATCATGGCAGCCAGAATAATCCCTGGATCAACATTCTTCAGAGAATGTTCTTTCGAGACCCAAGTTTGGCAATTGGAATATCCCCCTATCAACAACACTTCTGACTATTTAATGTCTATATCATTTAATATCGTAGCGCTCTAGAAAGACATCTAGTCCCCTCTTAAACCCCCCTATCAATTTTGCCATCACCACATCCTCAAGCAGAGAGTTCCACAGTCTCACTGCTCTTACAGTAAAGAACCCTTTTCTATGTTGTTGATGAAACCTGACTTTCTTCTAGATGTAGAGGATGCCCTCTTGCTACCGTCGCAGTCCTGGGTATAAACAGATCATAGGAGAGATTCTTGTATTGTCCCCTCATGTATTTATACATAGTTATTGGTCACCCCTTAACTGTCTTTTTCCTAGGGTGAATAATCCCAATTTTGATAGCCTCTCTGGGTATTCTAGTCCTCCCATTCTGTTTATTAATTTATTTGCCCTTCTTTGAGCCCCCTCAAGTGCTGCGACATTCTTCCTGAGTACCATTGTCCAGAACTGTACGCAGTATTCCATGCGAGGCCTGACAAGTGCCTTATATAGCGGTAGAATAATGTTCTCGTCCTTCGCCCCTATACCTCTTTTAATGCACCCCAATACTTTATTTGCCTTTGCAGCAGCTGACTGGCATTGATTGCTCCAGTTAAATCTACAGTCCACTAGTACCCCCAGGTCTTTTTCTGTCTCATTTTTACGCGCGTGGTAAATAATGCACTACTTTGATAGATCAGACTTTTACAGAAGTGGCGATTACAAATATGTATTTTTCTTTTATGACTTTGATTTGATTTAATTTTCTTATTATAGATATGGCAAAAGGGGGGGGGGGGGTAGTTGAACTTTTATAACTTTTTTTTTCTTTTCTTACAATTAAATTTTTTTTCTCTGATCTTGTTTTCACTTTTCTTTTAAGCCCCCCTGGTGGACCACAACTAGCGAGCAATGCTCCTGCAGTATGACATAATGCTATAGCATTACGCCATACTGCAATTTGACAGGTAGTCGGTCAAGCCACCCCACGGGCACGGCTTGATAGGCAGTCTCCTAAGGCAGCCCTGGGGCCTTTCAGAAGGCCCCCAGCAGCCATGACACCTGCCCAGCTCCCACGATCTCACCACAGGGGGGGGTCTACAGGACCCTGGAACATCGTTCACGGGATTTAAATGCCGCTGCCGGCATTTATCATATTGCCACAAATACACCATGTTCATTAAATATGTGTGCACAGTTGAACAGCTACACATACAAATTAATGGCCTCACACCTGATCACAAGGGAGGTCAGAACAAGCAGCTGAAGACACACAGCAGGCAAAATCCGAAGCTTTAGGCCACTCTCATATACACAGATGTTTCCCTTACCCCCGCTAGTTAAAAGAATTCCCTGCTGCTACATCTGCCACATCTGTGGCAGATGCAGCCAATGGAATTCTAAAATTCTCCACCGCAGCTGTCACACATGACAGCTTCGGTAGAGAATCCTGCTGCCGGCATCCCGTCTATGGCTTTTCAGGGAAGGGCTTCATAAGCCCTTCCCTGAAAAGCCATTTAAAGTAGTGCAAAAAATTAAGAAAAAACAATACTCACCCCCCTTCAGCTGCCGGGGCTCAGCCGCGACTTCTGGCACTGTTCTGTAGTTCTGAGCTATCAGCAGCCGGGGATTTAAAATCCCCGCCTGCTGGTAGCTTTGATTGTGGTTGGCTGAAGTGCTTCAGCCAATCACAATTAGAGCTACCAGCAGGAGGGGATTTTTAAATCCCCAGCTGCTGATAGCTCAGCAGCGCTGCAGAGTCAGGGACAGCGGCAGAAGTCCCTGCTGAGCCCTGGCAGCTGTCAGTGGCTTTGCAGGGTATGGCTTCCTAAGCCCTTCCCTCAAAAGCCTTTTAAAATAATAAGAAAAAAAATTACTTACCTGTCTGCCGCTGCTGTGTCCCTCGCAGAGACATTTTTTAATTCTCTACCGCAGCGGTCACACATGACAGCTTCGGTAGAGAATCCTGCTGCCGGCATCCCGTCTATGGCTTTTCAGGGAAGGGCTTCATAGGTAGAAAATTCTGCTGCCGACAATTGATTTCAGGGAAGGGCTTTGAATATAAGCCCTTCCCTGAAAATCAAGTAAAAGTGTTTAAAAAAATAAATAAATAAATACTCACCTACCTTCAGCTGCTGGGGCACAGCCGTGTCTTCTTCTGCTGTCCCCTGCACTGTGGTGCTGCTCTATCAGCAGTCGGGGATTTAAAATCCCCACCTGCTGAAAGAGCTGAATGTGATTTGCTGAGGTGCTCAGCCAATCACAGGCAGCTCTCACCTGTCATTTATTCGGGGAGAGCTGCCTGTGATTGGCTGAGCACCTCAGCCAATCACATTCAGCTCTTTCAGCAGGCGGGGATTTTAAATCCCCTGCTGCTGATAGATCAGCACCACAGTGCAGGGGACAGCAGGAGAAGACACGGCTGAGCCCCGGAAGCTGAAGGGAGGTGAGTATCTATTTTTTTTGTTTTTTTAATCACTTTTACTTGATTTTCAGGGAAGGGCTTAAATGTAAAGCCCTTCCCTGAAAAACAATTCAGTGGTGCCAGCAGACCAATGTCTTAAATGGTCGGCAGCAGCAGCAGCTCCATTGAAGTGAATGGCTGCATTTTTATTTATTTTTTTACACCAAAATTTTTCTTTTTCAGGGAAGAGCCTATATGTAAAGCTCTTCCCTGAAAAGCAATTCAGTGGTGCCAGCAGACCATTGTCTTCAATGGAGTCGCCGGCAGTCGCCGGAATGCACGCATTGAAAGCAATGCGTGCATTCCCTATGGTGCATGCATGTCCTATCTTTGCAGGCACGCACCTGTAAACCACGGACATGTGCACACACCATAGGGAATGCATTGTTGTAAATATAAGTGTGTTTTGGTGCGTGCGTATGCACACACCAAAACACGCTCGTGTGAACCCACCCTAATTGTACTATTTTGTAACTTCATATTTTGTATATTATAAACATAATTTGATTGATTCCAGAGCTGAATATTATTAACCCTGAGAACATAAAATGTTTATTTATATGCAAATTATGAATACGTAACAAAAGGTGATGGTATATAAATGTGAATAGGGGCCGATGACAGAAGAAAGACTAATAACTTGCAGATAGTTACATCAGATGAAAGGTGTTTAATACATTTGTTTGGAGTGCAAAATGATTACTTATTCTAGCCAGCAGACCAAACTGACCCGAGGTGGAACCTACAGAAGCATCAAACTGCAGTTATTCACAGCTGCTGATTGGCATCAGTCACCATCCAGTTTCTTAAAAAAAATATAGAATATGCGTATTTTCTTGTGAGATTTTTTTTGCTTTGCTCCATGGTTTACTTGCAAATTGCCTTACTTAATGTCAGAATGTGGTTTCATTACAATCAAGTTAAATCATTTTACAATGCAAAGATCTGCAATTTTAGGTTGTTTTTCCGTTCTTCACTATTTTTGATATCTCCGTCTGCTGTTAGTAGATAGGAACTTATTTTCTTTTCTTTAAGAGGCTGAAAACTAATTCTGACCTAATACTTCTCGCAGCTAAGGCTGCCGTCACACATGTGTTAGGGCAGTCCGCAGAGTTATTTTTCCATCCTAAAAAATGGAAACATGATGGAATGGAAGCAAGTGGAAGCCTTTTCATTTGCTTTCCATTTTTTTAAACTCCATTGAAATCAATAGTGAATAAAACTTAGCAGTTTTTTTCTGTTTTATTTCAGTTTTTCTCCTTCAAAAACAGAGCAGAGAGACCCAAACCCTGAACTGACCCTAACGCAGGTGTGAAAGTAGCCTAAGGCGTCATTCACATGAGTGTGCACTGGTGCATACATAGGTGCGCATAAAACTGGCGCATCTACGTGCGTACACAAACATGTGTGAATGCAGATCCGTGCCGCATTGCTTTCAATGGGGCAGTGGCTGCTGTCGGTGGCCCCATTGAAAGCAATGGTCTGCCGGCAACACCTGCAGTGATTTTCGGAAAAGGACTTTAAATATAAGCTCTTCCTTGAAAATCATCCCTGGTTTGTGTAAAAAATAAAAAAATATATATACTCACCTCTCCGCTGCTGCCGGGGCTCAGGCGCGTCTAGTCGCTTGGGTTCCGGCACTCTAATGAAGTTCTTTCAGTAGGTGGGGATTTAAAATGGGCGGCGTCATTGAATGACAGCTGAGTGCTGCCTGTGATTGGTCACAGTGCTCAGCCAATCACAGGCAGTGCTCGGCCATTCATTCAATTAAATGAATGGCCGAGCGCTGTCTATGATTGGATGAGCGTTCAGCCAATTAGATGTAGCCCGTTCAGCAGGCCAGGATTTTAAATCCCTGCCTGCTGAAAGAATTTCTTTACAGTGTCGGTACCCAAGCGACAAGACGGGCCTGAGCCCCGACAGCGGCGAAAAGGTGAGTATATATTTTTTTTATTTTTTACACAAACCAGGGATGATTTTCAGGAAAGGGCTTATATTTAAAACCCTGCCCTGAAAATCACTGCAAGGGAGCCGGCATCCTATTGCTTTCAATGGGTCTGCCGGCAGCAGCAGCGGCCTCATTGAAAGCAATGGCAGAACATCACAATCCTTAGTCACAGCTGTCACGGCTGTGGAGGGGGATTTTTCCCCTTGTCACTAAACATTGTGAGAGTGCTGTCCCAGTGTTCAGTGATACAGGGACTCCCTGCGGGAAATATTGACATGCACCACAGGCCTATGGTGCACGCATGTCCTATGTTTTGCAGATACGTGCTTTTGCACACCTGTAAAACACGGACATGTGAACACACCATAGAGAAACAATGGTTCTTCTAATAGATGCGTGGTTTTGTGCGAAAGTATTTACGCACATAAACACGCTCGTCTGAATGAGCGCTCAGATTTACATACAATTATGTTCTCTTTAGGCATTAATACCTTTTTAGGCCTTAGTCAGACGGGCGTTTTTTCGCGCAATTTGCGCATGCGATTCGCGCGTATATAGAACCAATGGTTCGCTATTTTATGCGGATATGCGATAAATTATAGGACACGACGATTCGCAGATCGTGCCTATCTGCGTTCGGCGTTTTATGTGCGCACCAAAATCATTTTTTTCGCCGGCCAGTCTAAGTTTCATGCGCATTTTGATGCGCACGGCGATTTTTCTCCGGTCAGACAGGCGTTTTGCTGCGACGATTAACGCGGCTAGGTGCAGATTTTTCCCACGATTTTTCGCCCCCAGTCACGCAATTTGCGCATGCGCATCCGACATGCGATCCGCAAATCGCGCGAAAAAACGCCCGTCTGACTAAGGCCTTACATTGTATGAAAGTAATCAATTATAACAAACTCTCAGCTGTCAGAAGTACAGACTTAGCAAATGTTAACTTGACACTTTATGCATTAAATATACAGTTGCAATAGGTTTTAATCTGACCTTTTTAATGTTTTTTTTGTTTTGCCAAGGGTCAATTTAACTTTTACTTTAACTGTGCATTTGCCATGTTTAATGTCAAGGTAACATTTGCTACATCCTAATTAGGTCTGTTTATGTATGCAGAGCATAGCTAGGCTTTCCTTCACTTGTGGCAAAGGTTCGGTTTTCTGTCAAGCCCTTTCTATGATTACAATGGCCAAGCCAGAGTGGTTTGTCAGTGCCCCTTCGACACTTAGCACCAGGGCACCTGCTTCACCATTCCCCTTTGTACCAATGTCCTTTTTGTATGCTAACAAGAAAATTGTAAGTATATTGTAAAGTTCCAAAAATTTCCTTTAAACAATTATTAAAATGATTATATGAGATTTGAAAACAACTGGACTTTTTTTGTCAGGACTGTACCACTCTTGTTCATGTATTGACTCATTGCAGCTTATTGGATGAGGCTTTATTGCAACACCAGGTGCATTTTTTGGTAACAAGACCATTAAACTGGTTGTCTCATAAATACTGCCTCTTACCATTTGCCATATGGCCATCATAACAGAGGTTGACCTCCTTGGCTTCACTTATAGAAGCCGCAATTGAAAGCTGATAGCAAAAACTGGGCTCACCAAAGTATTATGCAATTGTCCAATGTTTAGTAGGCAGCCTCTCTGGTAATAAGAGCAGATTGCTGTAGTTTTACGATGTCTGACCCTACTCAATCAATTGATTGCCAATCTAGCTTTATTTTGGGTTATTTTGAAATGGGACTATAAACTTAAGTTTATACCATTCTCAGTGCCAAAACCTTCATCCCGTAAATAATACCTTTCTTCACACTAGTGTTCTGTTAGAGGAAATCTTTCCCAGCTCGCAGTCCTATGCCAATATACAATTACTTGGTCCTTTCATATTTAAGCATGGTGCCTTTTTATAAATTAGCATGCACACATTAGCTAAGATAAGTGTTCTAGCCTTCGGATGAATGTATAATGATCATTATTCTTCTGCAAATATTTCCACAGAACATTACCAACTATATGTTCCAGAATCTGCCCAAGTTGGTTCAGCTGTTGGGAAAATCAAGGCAAATGATGCAGATATTGGACTGAATGCCGACATCAGGTACTCCATCATCAATGGAGATGGGGTTTTTGCCATATCCACTGATAGAGAAACAAGGGAGGGAATCCTTTCACTTAAGAAGGTAAGCTATTCACTTTATAATGCATTAAGGTTCATAGCCTTAGTTGACTTAAATCAATGCTGTTCAATCAGTTCTTTTCTGATTTGTCATTTACTGCACTTGCATGTATCACCATAAAAAATAATGATGGGAACATTTTGTACAAAAAGATAAGTTGTCTCTCTACGAAATGAAATACTGAACCTTGTAAGACAACATACTCTCGTCACTTGTGCTATGGATTCGTCCCTAATATAATAGTTTGCTCAATGGTTCTATACGCATAAAATTCCCTAATTTATTATTAATGTATAAGTTTAGTATCTCTAATAATGTAATGCACTTTTTTACTTCCTGTGAATAGTCTATCGTGGAACTCCGTCTTCCTTAATCCACCCACATAGACTTTTTCCTCTGAATTACCATCACAGAAAGGTCTTATCTTATGTCACTGTGATACAATCAGATGCTATCATTATGGAAGAGCCATTCTCCTTTGGGCATTGTAAGATATTAAAGCATCAGTCTATTATGTAATATAATAATAACTGCATAATCTAAGGTGAACAAAAGGCAGTCTTATGTTTTCTAGAATGCAAGTAGTTAAAGAGAAAAAATACTTAACAGAACTCTACTTGAAAGGTTAGCGGAATGTGGAGGAAATAGTATTGTGCTGTATGAGCTGGTTATATGATTTTTGGTCGTAGTGTTCATTAAACAGAATGTAAAAAGCAAATACCTGAAGGGCCATGCATGTAAGTTTTATGACATAGGTTTTCTGTTTTGGACAGTCTTTTCATTTGTGAAAACCTGGGAAATTCAAGAAAGTGATGGGAACGACACAGAAACGGAAAGGGCAGGCGAGGGGCTACATGTTGGGCTGCATCTCAAGTTCCCAGGTCCCACTATTAAGCCACAATAGTGGCAAGAGTTAGACACCCCCCCCCCCCCGCACTGTCAGCATAAAGATCGTTCTCCTCTGCCACAGCTGTAACAGCTGTGGCAGAGAAGAACGATGTTAGCCCATTTAATTCAATGGAGCCAGCAATACAGCTGGCTCCATTGAAAGCAATGGGCTGCCAGCGATCGCGGGATGAATTGTCGGGAAGGGCTTAAATATATAAGCCCTTCCCTGCAATTCATCCAGAAATGTGTAAAAATAAAAAATATATATATACTCACCTGGTCCCGGCAGACGGAGTTCAGCGCGGCCAGCGGCAGTCCTCCTGAACTGCTCTGAACACCTGTGAGTAGTATTCAGCAGCCCGGGGATTTAAAATCCCCGCCTGCTGAATGAGCTGCCTCTAATTGGTCACAGCCTGACCAATCAGAGGCAGATTCCACTCACACACCCATTCATGAATTTATGAATGGGTGAGTGACTGCTGCCTCTCATCTGATTGGTCCAGCTGAGCCATTGAATTCAATGGGCTAACATCGTTCTGCCGGGACAAGGTGAGTATATATATATATTTTTTTTACACATTTCTGGATGAATTGCAGGGAAGGGCTTATATATTTAAGCCCTTCACGACAATTCATCCCGCGCTGGCCGGCAGGCCATTGCTTTCAATGGAGCCAGCTGTATTGCCGGCTCCATTGAATTCAATGGTCAGTGCTCGTCTAATCGAGACGAGTACCGCGTGGTGCTCGTCTCGAGTAACGAGCATCTCGAGCACCCTAATACTCGAACGAGCATCAAGCTCGGATGAGTATGCTCGCTCATCTCTATTCTTTAACAATAAGTAGATTAAAAAGTGCTCCTCTGTTGAGACCCTCGGCAAAGTTGCCAAATTTAGTGAGTCGACTGTGTAATGCAAAACAGGACGCGTCCCTATTACACTCCCTCTAGCCAAGAGCGAGAAGATCCCCTTGTCATGAATCAGAATTTTTAAATATAATATACAAATTAAGTTTTCCCTGAAGGGTTGTTCAAGTTGTAAGTTCTCAGTTTCACCCCTTTCTCATGCAGTAACATAACGAATATACTCACCTCTCCCCACTGGCGCTGGGTCCCAAGCTGGGGCTTGGTCCTCTATTCTGTTGTTTGTTTACAGGCTGCGGCTCACCCAGTTTACAGGATGTCACAGGTATTGAGCCACCAATCTTCTTCCTTCATGCTTTTTGTCCACTGAAGGAAAAGGAGAAAAAGGAGAAGGTAAAGTAAAAGAAGATATCCTGCATCACCTTCTTATTTTTCCATCTCCTTCTTCTTATATTTCTTCTCCTACTACTCCTTATGCTTCTTCTCCTTCACTTTCTTCTTTTTTCTCCTTCTCCACTGAAGGAGGAAATGGGAGAAGGAAGAACAATAAGTCATTTGCACTGTTGACTGTGCTGGCATTTTAGGTTCAAATCTGTCCAAGGGCTACATCTAGATGAGTTTTTGAATGCTCTCTTTGTTTTTATTCTTGTAGTTGCTATTTTCATCCGGAGTGGAATAAACATCTGTTTTGGCTCAGCTATTAGCAGTTCCGTAGTTATAGGTTCAAGTCTGACCAAAGGCAACATCTGCATGGAGTTTTTCAAAGTCCATATGGATATCATACTTAATGAGACTTGAACCTAGGAACCCCGCACTTAAAGGCAATAGTGCTAGCAACTGAGCTGCATTCAGGGATCACACACACATACACGCACGCACATCTGCTGTTTAGCTGAAAGGCTGGCTGGGATGAGTCAGACAGTGAATTTTGTTCTTATAGTATTTAAACCACCCCTCCTTGCAGAAGGTGCCAGTTATACTTTCTGTATAATGGTAAGGTCTGGTGTTCAGTTACTCTGTCTTCTATGCTGGTTTTGTTTGGTAGTGTGTCTGTTACCATACAGCGCGGCACGGGGTCCCGCGGTCGGCGCGCGTCGCTCCGGCGTCGGCTCCAGCAGCCTGGAGCCCTGTGTCAAGGTCATCCCAGCAGCTTGAGTTGGCCAGTGGGCGGCGGCGTGGGCGTGCCCGCCCGTAGGGTGCCGCCCGCACTCCTCTGTGCTTCTTATACAACAGTGGGTGGAGTTGCCTCCTCCCACTCTCCGCCCCTGGGCGGAACCTTGTGGTTAAAAGACTGGCAGTGAACTGAGCTCACTGCCAGTTATTGGTTCTGCATGCACCTAGCCAGTCTGTCTGCGGGTCTCCTCAGCCAGTCCCTAGTTGCCGGTCAGCTCCCTCTGGTTCCCTATTACTCTGTCTGTTTTTGTTGGTTCTGTTTGCCTCTAATCTAGTCTGGCCCAGTCAGCACTAGTTGCTATCCAGCACCCTGCCAGTTTGCCTGTGAAGTTCCATCTCCAGCCTTGTAAGTTTTGTTGGTCTGATTCATCTGCCTCCTCTGTCGGCACTCTGTTCCCCCCATTAGGTAGTTTCCTTCTTGTCAGCCGCCAGGTCCCTAGCCAGGGCAGGGACCGCCGTCCAGTTGTCCGCCTGGGGTTAGCCAGGGCCGAGGCAAGTAGGCAGGGACAGTGGGGTGCGGGAAGATCAGGGCACCCCACTTGGCGCTCGGGGGGCAGAGTGCCGTAACAGTGTCATTCTGAACCTTTTAGTTCCACATCTGTCTGTTACTACTTTCCTTGTGTTTTATTCTCTGTGTTTGTTTTAGTGCCCTGTTTCCTTGCTCCCCTCAGACCCTGCCTCATACAAGCAGTGGGGTTGTTCTTTTCAGGATGGGTGCTCTGCATCAAGGTGGGTCCAGTTAGGGAGATTAGGAGTGCTCTGTCCCCTTTACTGTCTGGTCCTGCATCTAGCTACTACTAGCTACTCATATACACACATTCTAGTCTGTGCCTGGTTCTCAGCTCCCTATTTTAGCCTTGTTTTTGATTGGAAGACCTGGACAGATGTGATAAGTCTACAAAAGGTTAAGGGTAGAGATCATAAAGACCAAAGGATATGGCATGGAGAAAGGGAACATTTTTTTCTACTAAACTGTAGGCTTAAAAATATGTATACACATACAGCAGCTTTGTTTTTCAATTCATCTGTATGTATCAACGTGGAAAGAAATGTACAGTTTCATAAAGGTATATTCATCTTGATGAGTCCATCACTGTGGTCATAATAGCATAGTTACTGCATATAAATCCAACATATCCATATGCATGAGGAGGAACCCACTGGAGGAAAAGAAATCCAACAACAAGAGACACATCAGCTGACGCTCTGCTAAACTGTAATTATTGGAAACACAGATAAAACATGTTCCATATGGAAGAGTGGCTTTGCATGTATAATAATAAATCAAAAAAGACGGGTGTTATTATGCCACTATCACTTATGCATTTCCATCATATTCTATCAGAGCTTTACTGTGATATGGTTTTTATGAACAACGCTGTCACTTAATCATGTAGCTAACTCCTGCCCATATATAGGTTGGGTATTACTTTAGTGTATCATATTTTAGTAATTGTGCACTACCCCGCTTCCCAAAAAATAAGCCCTGGCATGATTTTTCAAGATTTTTGAGTATGCTCGAATTATAAGCCCTACTCCAAAAATAAGCCCTGGTTATAATTAATTTTTTTTTAAAAAGTCGATTTAAATAGTGTCCATGCAGCTATATGTGTACAAAAGGTCAAGTCTTTTGGATCAAAAATAATATAAGACCTTCTCTTATTTTGGGGAAAATGGGCTATATATAGTATACAGTTCAAATATTTAAATCCAGAAACTTTAAACAGATACAATGAGCTTCTATAACTTAAGTACATTGGGTGTTTTGCATAGAAACTGTTCCGATGAAGAGCGTTGATGTTACCCACAGCAAGGACTCAGATTTCTGCTTTAATTTTCACAATTTTTAGATTTAGTTCCATGAACATTTCTGACACTTTTTATACTCAGTAACATTTTTTTAACTCAAATTCCAATATGAGTTGCACAAACACATTGCCTGCATGGGTAATATAGCAGCGATGAAGAATTGGTTTTCTATTTCCTAAAGTACTTAGATGCCTGTGTATTACAAATCAGAGTGAAGAGTGGGTGGTTTACGTTAGCTGTGGAGCTGTGAGCATGAATGCAAGTGGAAAGCTTTGAACAGACATGTCTGTTTACAAATATGCCGTATATAATGTGTACAAATATGGGTTTAAATAATATGTAAACACATAAAATATTCTGCTTATGTACTTGATATTTTATTAGTTTTCTAGCTCACATTTCATGTAATATTTTGACAGCTATCAGATTTAGGTCTCAGGGCTCAGTCACAAAGGGGGCGCATCGACACCCGTACACCGGCGCCGATGCGCCCGTGTGACTGACAGTTAGAAGACGGCCGTACCTGCAGACGGCCGTCTCTCTCCAGCGCTGATGAAAGAACACATGACCGGCAATGAAGCCGGTCACATGTTCTTCCTCCAGGCGCTGCAGAGAGACGTCCGTCTTCAGGTATGGCCGTCTGCAGGCTGCAGTAACATGGGGGCTGATGCGCCTGTGTTACACGTCCGCTGAGCCCTCAGTCACACCGGGTCCACTCCTTCAGCTTCTGTATTGTGATGTCATCCATGGAACAATCCCAGTTTCAGGAAATGAGGGAGTTAATGGCATATGCACAGATCAGTACTCTGAATCTGCCCACAAAAGGACCAAATGCTCTGTGCATGCACCTGTCCGCATTCTCATGGAGCATGTGCAAAATTGTAATTGTAATCCACAGGACAATTGTAATCTTGCACACATCTCGTGAGACCGTGGACTGGCGCATGCACACAGCATTTGGCCCTTTTGTGGGCAGATTCAGAGCATTGATCTGTGCATGTACCACCAGCTCACTCATTTCCTGAAGGATGGGATAGTTCCGTGGATCTGTAATGGTACAGAAGCACAGGGGGCAGTGGTTATCCATCCAAGTGTGTTAGCTCGCTGAGTTGAGCAAAGGAACTAAGTTAAAGTTGACTTATTATCCTGTTAATAAGACTTGGATTAAATGTCCTTAGGTGTGAGGAGCAATTCATGACTGTCTTGGATCATATCATTGTTTGTATATAAAATATCCTAATACTGTCCGTATTAAAGTGTAGTAGTCAGAGTAGAATCATAGAATGGTACAGTTGGAAAGGATCTCCAGGGTCATCTGGTCCAACCCCCTGCTCAGTGCAGGATTCACTAAATCATCCCAGACAGATATCTGTCCAGCCTTTGTTTGAACACTTCCATTGAAGGAGAAGTCACCACCTCCCGCGGTATTACTACCTGTGATAGAATTCATACATTTAATGTCAGTTGAAATCCTCCCTAAAGAACCTGTGCTATATACAGGGGAAATGCATTGGATGATTAGGATTTATATCAGTATTGTGTACTAAATGTAAGATGTGTGTAACCTTTCGGATTATACTTCTTGCCTTGCAAAAGGATTACATCTAGTCAGAAATGTAATTTTTTAGCTCCTTGCATTGTCATTGTGATATTTGGGTACCATATTAGATTCTGATATTTGTATTTCAGGATTAATATTGTCCAAAATTTGGATTAAAGACTGCATAACAAAACCATTTATATTTTTAATTTGCATTATAGCAGTAAGTTATGCTTGCTTTCCCTTTTCCCTCATTAGTGTAGGAGGTTTTAGGCATAGATTCGGGATCAGAGTCGCCCTTATCAGTGTGATCACTCTGATTAGGTAGTGCAAAACATTAGGGTCATTTTTAGAGCCTTGTTGATATTCCTCTGTTATTTAACTCCATAATTAACAGTTATGTTTTAAGGTTTCATATGGCAAAGGCTCTCTTTGTTGCCTAGCACATATAATTGATAATAAAATGCAAGTAATGACCTAACCAATTAAAATATCATATTATTTAACCCATGTGAAGAATGACATAAAAAGATAATGGCAGGATTGTTGTTTTTTGTTTTTACTGCCTTCCTGAAAAACTAAATAAAAGTAGTAAAAAATGTATGCACCATAAAATGTGATTGTCAGCTCATCCCATAGTAAACAAGCTTTCACACTGCTTTGTTGATGGAAACATAGCTTTATATCAAACAATATGGCAGCACAAAACACATTTTTAATGTTTTTATTGTGCGGTAGTGGTAAATCTTAAAAATCTATATCTATAATACTTGGTATCACCATAAATCACATGGACCAAGGAGTAAAGGTAATACATTATTTATGCTGCATGCTGAATGGCACAAAATTTACAACACAAAAAAAAAAATGCAATGGCTGTTTCTTTACATTCTCCCTCAGGAAGAATTAATAAGTTATATCTACTCTAAAATTATGCTATTGTGAAATACCACTCAGCATGTAAAAAAACCCTCATACAGCCATTTCTGCATAAAAAATGATGGCTGTTGGAATATGGTGATTAAAAAAATGGATTGGTCATTAGTTGTTAAAGATGGGCAATAGCTGAAACACTAAACTGTCCCTACTGACAATGCTTAGCTACCATGCCTAAATATGTCAAATCCAACCCAAAATGCAAAAGATCAGGCTCACTATTCAAACAATACTGACAATAGAAAAATTAAAGTACGGATGAAGCAAGTTTAACCAACACTAATAACTTGTTCATAAGTTATTTATAAGTTATCATAACACAACAAAGGCCAATGAAAAGGCAAGAAATAGTTCAGTGCCCCACTTTATTTAACATGTCAAGTTAAACTTTGATACATCTGTACCTTCCCAAGGCATACTACCCCATTACATTTTCCCCAAGATAACTTTAAATGTTCATCAAAGGACAATGATGTTGCTCATTATTTTAAGAGGTTTTTTTTTTTAATTAACTACAAAATCCATTGCCTAATTGTAATTTGAAATCTAAGTCTAATTTGCAAAGTTTTTCATTGCATCATATTTAACTCTAAAGAACTACCATCAAACATAGTCTATTATATATTAACAATCAGTTCACTACCGCCTTATCTTGTTATTCTTGTCAACCCAGGAATATTTGTATGCATTATCATTTGAAAGTATGCACCATCATCAAAAAGGAAGAGAGTTGATACTATGAAAAGTTTGTATTTACTCTTAAACCCGTTAGTTACCACCCATACATGTTTTCACAACCTGGGTGTATGGGTGTGTTTTTTACGACCATGTAGACTAAAGACCCGGGGTTGGGGAGTGTGACAGCTCCCACAATATGTGGTCCCTGGTCACGTGATTGCAGTTTTGTAATGCAGAGATAAAATTACTTACCTAAGGCCCCGGGATTTGGTCCCCAATATGATCTTTCTCCATGGACTGTTCACCGGCTTCTGTGCATGCGCCTGTTGGCAAAATGGCAGACACATGTACAGAAGCCAAGGATTGCCCAGGAAAATTAAAATCTCCCTGCTCCCAGCTACCGAAGGTAGTTGAGAGCCTGGAGCTTTTGATGGATTGGAAACGCTCACTTTCTTGCAGTTCCAGGAGCAGCTTGTTGAACACCTTCTGTGTGAGACCACTGCACCACAGCAAGCTTACGAGTATGAGGAGGTGCAAAGGTTCACAAAGTGCCACTTTATACACCCCATCTCTGCCTGAGGTCAAGAAATACCTCCAAAAAAGTGTCAGGTTTGCAACATGCATTTGAGCAGGAGGGAACCCTGGTTTTATTGCCCCATGTGCCCATCGCAACCAGGCCTCCATAATTACTCCTGTTTTGAGACATTCCACACAGTTTTACATTATTACTTTTATCTAAGATTTAAGGAATGCAAAAGGGAAGGGGAGAATTTTTTTTAGGGAGTCAATTTTTTTTCTGCACAAGTGTGCAATGGGGCCTGGAGTTTATTCACTTGTGCCCTGAAAGCCAAAGGGTATTCCATCAATCACAGGCCTAGCAATGAGTCCAGTGAGAAAATTGGGGCTACAATGGGTATGTTTCTGAAAACAGAACAAACAGGGCTATCCATTTTGGGGTGCAAATTTTTATTCACATGTGTGCTGTACAAACAAAAAGATTTTTAAAATTACACAAGTGCCAAGAAAATAAAAATCATATTTTTTTTTCTTCTATTTTTCTTAGATTTATTCCAAAATTTTGGGGTACACCCCTAGATGAAGTTGTTAAGGGATCTAGTTTTCAAAATTGGGTCATTTGCTGGGGTTCTCCATCATTTTGCCCACTCAAGGGCTCTACAGGTGTTCAATGGGGCCTGAAGCACCTTCAAGCAAAATTTCTGTTGTTTTGCCCCCCGTTGTGCATAGGGACATAAGATTAGGGCCAAAATGGGTCTGGTTCTTAAGACATGACAAACAGGGGTAACTATTACAGGGTGCAAATCCTCATTTTCATGTTGACTATAGAAAAAAAACGGCATATTTGCAAAAATATGAAATTTTATTTTTTCTCCTCTAAATTGCATTAACTCCTGAAAAAAACTGTACAGTCAAAATACTCCTGACCCCCTCAGTGAATACATTAAGAGTAGATTTTTTGTAAATGGCATCATTTGTGGGGGTATCTATCCTTTACACCTATGAGCCTTTGCAAACTTGGCTTGGTTTTGGAAAACAAAATCATCCTCAAAAGTTTAATAACTAATGTTAAATTTGTACGTCTCCTAAATGTTTAATAAAAAACCTAAAGTTTTTCACATGTGCTTACAGAATAAACAGATGGAAGTATATCTCACCAAAACTCTGTGCAGTATGTTTGCACATATTTGACATGTTGCAGTTGATAATCTGAAAAGGGTGGCGCTGTGTTTGGAAGAAAGCAGCCACGTTTTTTTAACCTTTGACAGCCCTTTAATTTTTTCTCTTAAATCCAAAAATTATACTCAAATGGATTTATTTTAAAAAGTTTACAACTACGTATATAATAACCAGTAAATCTGCTATAAAAATAATGCAATGTTTTTGAGTTAAAGGAAAATTAGGTTTTTAGATGATGCTTTAGAGTATATTGAGCCATCCTCATTCAGATATAGTTGAGCCTTTAGACAAGTTACTTCCAAGCTGCCTTTTATTCAACTGAGAGTTCATTAGTAAATTAAAATCACCAGTAAGCAAAAAAGAGCAGTATTTTTCATTTATATGGAGGCAATGTTGTATATTTCCAATCTTAGTGCTTCTATAAATTAAAGGGCTTTTTACCGCCTTTTTTTTCCTGATATACTGATTTTTTCACACTAATTTAACCCTCTCTATACATCTCCTTTTTAAATACAGTATGCATTGTAATTTCTATCGCACTGTATTTTATGACCACATCCAAGCTACGGTGTATAATTTGTGTATTAAGAATTGTATTATATGCCCATCTCTAAAATGCTTCAATATCTAGATTTCATTCATGTATATGTCATTTGCTACAGTTCCAGTGGTGATGCTGTTCTTTATTAGAGTCTTTGTTTATCGGGGGAATTACTAAACTCCAATCTCTAGACATGACTGTATATGCCTGGCTTCCCTAAAGAGCTAGCTAAACGAACATCTAACTGAAAGCTATCCAAACCAAGATGGCAGATCTCCAGGCCTTGGCAACCAGTCCACTTCGTTTTGATGAACTGAACACATTTCTTAGAATTTATGTCAATGGCTGCAAGGTGAATTCCGATGAGATGGCGCTCAGCATAATGATCATTGGGAAGAGGCTTGGTATCATGTGTAATAGTCATATACTGTGTGTTACCTTTTTTAATTTTCATTTCTGCTTCCTGTTTTGTTTCGTTAGAGCAGCAAGAAATAAACAGAGTAAACAGTACTATAATTGTTTGGATGGGTCAATAGAGTGAACTGCTGTATATGTAATATTACTCTAATTCATGGAAGTCATTAGTACAGACGTGCCTATTCTTTCATAACTAGTGGTATATGTTTAGTCATTGACATATCCTTTCACTGATTCCTGGTTGGCATTTTCAGTTACTGTGCTGGCTCTATTGTTTCATGCCTTGTCCTTTCCATTAATTATGTTTTCTTTGTCTTACTCCATGGCGGTCACTGTTGCAGTACCAATTTACTTATGCAGCATCCTGTGTTTGTTAGTCATTACTATTATTCACAGTATCCTCATTTTCTTAACTCTGATAATAAGCTATTTGTGCAGCATACACCAAATTATGTGAGACCAAGTAAACTTGTAGATATGATACCTTTTAATAACAAAAATACACAATGTTATAGGAAGCTTTCAAACCTATACAGGGTTCTTCCACAGCCTGCATAAGTTTGAAAGCTCGCTATAACACCAAATTATAATACTCAACAATAGAGTAAGAATTCTTTGGAATGATTTTGTCATGGCGCCATTAGACTTCTGCTTCGGACACAGGTCTGGGGTGACATGACAGCATTAGCCTCAAACCTGCTGGTGCTTGCATGGCTTCATTCAGCCCTGGACACTGGCAGAGTATCTCCCTTCTGCTGTTTTGCCAATCGTCTGGCTAGGGTGATTGACAGCCCAGCCAGTCAGTAACTTTCGTTTGGGTATTTAGTCTAGCTGTTCAGTACAGAGAATGCTGGTAATACTTTTGGTTAGGGATTCTAGTCAGGTTTCAGACACGTGGTTGCCCTTTTTTTGGTGGGGGGGGGGGGGAGGTTATGGTGGTGCCCCAATTTGTTATAATTTTTAGTTAGGGCAAATCCAGGGAAAGAACTTAGGATCTGTTTTGCTTCACTACCATCTATATAGCTACACTTGTCTTGTGCTTAGTTCAAAAGGTAAAGCTACAATTAAGCAAACTGATCATCTGTAAGAAACTAGAATTACAAGTTGCCATTTGAAGCACAGAAAAAGGTCTTTATTTTGCAGTAAGTACTTACAGATACTTAATGCTTAGGGTACACTTTACTAATTAAACTATGGTTCCTCACTTTATTTTTGCATTTCCTGCCACACCTGTTATTTACTCCTCATTTGCTGACAAAACATCCCCAGTGCTGACATAGTAGGTGAAGCTGTCAGGAAGCAGCTGGCATCAATAATGACATCACTGCAAACAGGAAGACTCTGCTGCAGCCCATAAATGACTGTCATGGTCATCTGATGTTCAATCTAGCATCAGCCCACACCATACCATAGAATCTCTTATAAATACCTGACAAAGGTTCATACAGAACCAAAATGTCACATAATGGTGGAAAAAAGGAATATTTTAATTGACACCAATTTTATCATATTCTTATGGTCATCCGATGTGTCTTCTGTTGATTGTCACTGTGGAAATCATGACAAGTGTGATGTAGGACTTCCCAGTCCTGGGAATCAGGCCCAAAATAGTAAGATAAGTATTAGAGATGAGCGAGCATACTCGCTAAGGGCAATTACTCGATCGAGCATTGTCCTTAGCGAGTACCTGCCCGCTCAGAAGAAAAGGTTCGGCTGCCGGCGGCTGGCAGGGAGCGGCGGGGAAGAGCGGGGAGGAACGGAGGGGAGATTTCTCTCTCCCTTTCTCCTCCCGACTCCCCTGTGCTCACTGCCGCAACTCACCTCTCAACCGCGACCGGCAGCCGAACCTTTTCTTCCGAGCGGGCAGGTCCCCGCTAAGGACAATGCTCGATCGAGTAATTGCCCTTAGCGAATATGCTCGCTCATCTCTAATAAGTATGTTTCAAAAGTTTGTTTTGCCATTTTGAGCTAATATACACAGATTTTAATACTTTAACATAAAGGAAGAGGATATTTAATATTTCTAGCAAATATTTACTGTATTAACATTTTTATTTTAGCATTCTAACATTTTATTATTTCAAAGCTATACATTTCCACCTTCTTGGTAAATTAATTTAATATATATGCACTTCTAGTTGTAAACTTGCTTACTATATGTCTATTGAGTGTCTTCTTAACACACTTGATTGCTTCAATATAAAAGTCTTTATCTGACACAGGTACTTGGATTTTCTTTATTACACCTTAGAGCTTCAGCTAAGCCGGTGTATAAACCTAGAAATAGAAAATCCAAATGAATTAGCTTCCTCAAGCTATGCTATACTGTATGTGAATAATTGTACAGTAAATGAAACATGCCATATGTCCCTATTTCTAAATGCTAATTAGCTCTAATACTTGCAGCACAGAACTATTACAATCTGTACCGCGAGCCGAAGCTTAGCTTTGTTTTTGTTCTTCATTTTTGATCAGGTAAATTAGGCCGTGTAGAGTCTTTGCAATGATATTTTTAGGCATAATTGCAATAGTTCATAAATCGTAGATACAGACGGTATAAGATGGCAGTTTTGTTACTATACATCAACTATGTTTATTATGTTAACTGGTTATGTCCTGACAATGTCAGTTAGAGACATAGGAGTGATATTAATACATAGTAACATAGTATGTAAGGCCGAATGAAGACAATGTCCATCTAGTCCAGCCTGTCTATCCTACTGTGTTGATCCAGAGGAAGGCAAAAAAAAACCCAAGGCCAGAAGCCAATTAGCCCTTTTGGGGGAAAAATTCCTTCCCGACTCCCTAATGGCAATCAGACTGTTCCCTGGATCAACCCCTAATAGTTCCTACCTGCCTATATACCAGGATTGACAATTAACCTAATATTTATATCCTGTAATATCCTTCTTCTCCAGAAAGACATCAAGTCCCCTTTTAAACTCCTCTATGGATTTTGCCATCACCACTTCCTCCGGTAGAGAGTTCCACAGTCTAACTGCTCTTACAGTAAAGAATCCCCTTCTATGTTGGTGATGAAACCTACTTTCCTCTAATCGTAGCGGATGTCCTCTTGTTACCGTCGTGGTCCTGACATAATACCAATACCAATACCAATCTCGGACATAATACCAAATTCCAAAATAAAAGCATTTGAGGAACTAGTGGAGTACAATCTGGGCAAAGGGGACTTTTTAAAGTACCTACAAATTAAAAGTTTAGTAGCGAAATATGGAAACCTACCCATATTCTTACACAATCTACTACTGAATTCAACGTACTTCAATTGTAGTTTCAAATATCTCTATTATACAATCCTTGGGGAAAGAGAAGACAAGGAGTGTAAATATAAAATAATTCATATCCTCAACTGGGAAAGAGACTTAAAAAAGAAATTCACCACTGCCCAATGGTCAAAGGCATTTATTTGGGCCCATAAAAGGTCAGTCTGCACCAGTCTACTAGAAAATCACTACATGGTAGCCACACACTGGTTTTACTCGCAGAGCAGACTTGGCAGGATCTTTCCAGGCATGCTGGATCAGTGTTGGATAGATTGTGGGAAGCCAGGGTCCTTATACCACATATTTGGGAGCTGTTAACAAATAATGCCCTTTTGGAAATAAATATTTGCATTAATATATAAATTCACAGGAAACTGTTTGGCATCTAACCCTCAGATTGCATTACTACTGCTGGAAGGGAAAAAGATTCCTAGCAGATAAAGATGAGTAGTGTTTAGAGATGAGCAAGCATACTCGCTAAAGGTAATTACTCGATCGAGCATTGCCCTTAGCGAGTACCTGCCCGCTCAGAAGCAAAGGTTCAGCTGCCGCTGGCAGGCGGGGAGCGGCAGGGGAGAGTGGGGAGGAATGGAGGGGAGATCTCTCTCTCCCCCCGCTCCCACCTGCTCACTGCCGCAACTTACCTCTCACCCGCGCCGGCAGCCGAACCTTTTCTTCCGAGCGGGCAGGTACTGGCTAAGGACAATGCTCGATCGAGTAATTGTCCTTAGCGAATATGCTCGCTCATCTCTAGTAGTGTTCCATCTTTTACTAACAACGAAATTGGTCATAGCAAGGAATTGGAAGACCACATAGCCACCCTCCTTCGAAATATTATAGACAGGATATCTGAAAACGAAACTTATAAAAAACGACAAGCTATTAGGAACATCCAAATACCCAATTCTGAGTCTTCTTGGTCACCATGGATAAACTACTACAATAGGATGACACAATAATAGGCAACTATGCATGCAGGGAAATAGTCACCTCTTAAGAAGATAAGGAAAAATTGTATTAAACTACCTGAACACTAGGAAGTGGAAATGTCATAACTCCCACCCCCCCATTCCCTCCTCCCCCTTCCTTCTTGTTAACAGCCTGTTCACCCACTTATAACATACAAGACGACTGCAATGACTCACATGTATAAGTTTATTGAAATTATGTATTACACTCACATTGGTTGAGTACAAAAGAGACGTAACATGTTATGATTTCAATAGAGATGAGCGAACGTACTCGTCCGAGCTTGATACTCGTTCGAGTATTAGGGTGTTCGAGATGTTCGTTACTCGTAACGAGTACCACGCGATGTTCGAGTTACTTTCACTTTCATCTCTGAGACGTTAGCGCGCTTTTCTGGCCAATGGAATGACAGGGAAGGCATTACAACTTCCCCCTGTGACGTTCAAGCCCTATAGCACCCCCCTGCAGTGAGTGGCTGGCGAGATCAGGTGTCACCCGAGTATATAAATCGGCCCCTCCCGCGGCTCGCCACAGATGCATTCTGACAGAGATCAGGGAAAGTGCTGCTGGTGCTGGAGCTGCTATAGGGAGAGTGTTAGGAGTTATTTTAGGCTTCAAGAACCCCAACGGTCCTTCTTAGGTCCACATCTGACCGTGTGCAGTAGTGTGGAGGCTGCTTTTAGCAGTGTTGCACAATTTTTTTTTTTTGTATATCGGCCGTGCAGAGCATTGCGTCCGCAGTCTGCAGTCATTGTACAGAGTATAGGGCCAATACTGGTGAGGCAGGGAAAGAGATATTCAGGCTATATAGGCAGTGGGCTTTTTCCAAAAAATTGGGGAAAAATACTATATTTGGGCTGCCTGTGACCGTCTTCAGTTTACTGTGTGTCTGCTGGGGGTAGTAGTCCCAATTAATACGCAGCTAAGCGTTACAGCAGGCTTGCGCAAAATTGTTTCCTGGATCTGCTGTCTCTGTTACATCAGCGCTGCCATCCCGCCAGAGGGAAAGAGTATACATAATATTATACGCTGCCTACAGTATCTATCTGCTGGGGGTAGTAGTCCTAATTAATACGCAGCTAAGCGTTACAGCAGGCTTGCGCAAAATTGTTTCCTGGATCTGCTGTCTCTGTTACATGATCGCCGTCATCCCGCCAGAGGGAAACAGTATACATAATATTATACGCTGCCTACAGTATCTATCTGCTGGGGGTAGTAGTCGTAATTAATACGCAGCTAAGCGTTACAGCAGGCTTGCGCAAAATTGTTTCCTGGATCTGCTGTTTCTGTTACATGATCGCCGTCATCCCGCCAGAGGGAAACAGTATACATAATATTATATGCTGCCTACAGTGTCTGTCTGCTGTATCAGCTCAGCATTTTAAAAAAATAGAAGCAAAATACTTAAGGTCTACTACTGGCCTTTGGCCACTTGACTGCTTCTGCGCTGTGAATTCCACTAGCTCAGTCATACGCACCTACGTCTCACTACAGGCGTGCGCAAAATTGTTTCCTGGCTCTGCTGTGCGTTCCGTAAGGGAAGTCAGCCTCCAACCACAGGCCAATAAGCGGCACATTTAATTACAGTGTTCTGTTTCTGCACTACTGGTAATACAGCATGCTGAGGCGTAGGGGTAGGCCTAGAGGACGTGGACGCGGGCGAGGACATGGAGGCCCAAGTCAGGGTGTGGGCACAGGCCGAGCTCCTGATCCAGGTGTATCGCAGCCGACTGCTGCGGGATTAGGAGAGAGGCACGTTTCTGGCGTCCCCACATTCATCTCACAATTAATGGGTCCACGCGGTAGACCTTTATTAGAAAATGAGCAGTGTGAGCAGGTCCTGTCGTGGATGGCAGAAAGTGCATCCAGCAATCTATTGACCACCCAGAGTTCTACGCCGTCCACTGCTGCAACTCTGAATTCTCTGGCTGCTGCTCCTCCTTCCTCCCAGCCTCCTCACTCCATTACAATGACACATTCTGAGGAGCAGGCAGACTCCCAGAAACTGTTCTCGGGCCCCTGCCCAGAATGGGCAGCAATGGTTCCGAATCCTCTCCCACTGGAGGAGTTTGTCGCGACTGATGCCCAACCTTTGGAAAGTTCCCGGGGTCCGGGGGATGAGGCTGGGGACTTCCGGCAACTGTCTCAAGAGCTTTCAGTGGGTGAGGAGGACGATGACGATGAGACACAGTTGTCTATCACTCAGGTAGTAGTAATTGGAGTAAGTACGAGGGAGGAGCGCACAGAGGATTCAGAGGAAGAGCAGCAGGACGATGAGGTGACTGACCCCACCTGGTTTGCTACGCCTACTGAGGACAGGTCTTCAGAGGGGGAGGCAAGTGCAGCAGAAGGGCAGGTTGGAAGAGGCAGTGCGGTGGCCAGGGGTAGAGGCAGGGCCAGACCGAATAATCCACCAACTGTTTCCCAAAGCGCCCCCTCGCGCCATGCCACCCTGCAGAGGCCAAGGTGCTCAAAGGTCTGGCAGTTTTTCACTGAGAGTGCAGACGACCGACGAACAGTGGTGTGCAACCTTTGTCGCGCCAAGATCAGCCGGGGAGCCACCACCACCATCCTCACCACCACCAGCATGTGCAGACATATGATGGCCAAGCACCCCACAAGGTGGGACGAAGGCCGTTCACCGCCTCCGGTTTGCACCACTGCCTCTCGCCCTGTGCCCCAACCTGCCACTGAGATCCAACCCCCCTCTCAGGACACAGGCACTACCGTCTCCTGGCCTGCACCCACACCCTCACCTCCGCTGTGCTCGGCCCCATCCACCAATGTCTCTCAGCGCACCGTCCAGCCGTCGCTAGCGCAAGTGTTGGAGCGCAAGCGCAAGTACGCCGCCACGCACCCGCACGCTCAAGCGTTAAACGTGCACATAGCCAAATTTATCAGCCTGGAAATGCTGCCGTATAGGGTTGTGGAAATGGAGGCTTTCAAAGGTATGATGGTGGCGGTGGCCCCGCGCTACTCAGTTCCCAGTCGCCACTACTTTTCCCGATGTGCCGTCCCAGCCCTGCACGACCACGTCTCCCGCCACATTGTACGCGCCCTCACCAACATGGTTACTGCCAAGGTCCACTTAACAACGGACACGTGGACAAGCACAGGCGGGCAGGGCCACTATATCTCCCTGACGGCACATTGGGTGAATTTAGTGGAGGCTGGGACAGAGTCAGAGCCTGGGACCGCTCACGTCCTACCCACCCCCAGAATTGCGGGCCCCAGCTCGGTGGTGGTATCTGCGGCGGTGTATGCTTCCTCCACTAAACCACCCTCCTCCTCCTCCTCCTACGCAACCTCTGTCTCGCAATCAAGATGTGTCAGCAGCAGCACGTCGCCAGCAGTCGGTGTCGCGCGGCACGGCAGCACAGCGGTGGGCAAGCGTCAGCAGGCCGTGCTGAAACTACTCAGCTTAGGAGAGAAGAGGCACACGGCCCACGAACTGCTGCAGGGTCTGACAGAGCAGACCGACCACTGGCTTGTGCCGCTGAGCCTCCAACCAGGCATGGTCGTGTGTGACAACGGCCGTAACCTGGTGGCGGCTCTGCAGCTCGGCAGCCTGACGCACGTGCCATGCCTGGCCCACGTCTTTAATTTGGTGGTTCAGCGCTTTCTGAAAAGTTACCCACGCTTGTCAGAACTGCACGGAAAGGTGCACCGGCTCTGCGCACATTTCCGCAAGTCCCACACGGAGGCTGCCACCCTGCGCACCCTGCAACATCGGTTTCATCTGCCAGTGCACCGACTGCTGTGCGACGTGCCCACACGGTGGAACTCTACGCTCCACATGTTGGCCAGGCTCTATGAGCAGTGTAGAGCTATAGTGGAATACCAACTCCAACATGGGCGGCGCAGTGGGAGTCAGCCTCCTCAATTCTTTACAGAAGAGTGGGCCTGGTTGGCAGATATCTGCCAGGTCCTTGGAAACTTTGAAGAGTCTACCCAGATGGTGAGCGGCGATGCTGCAATCATTAGCGTCACCATTCCTCTGCTATGCCTCTTGAGAAGTTCCCTGCAAAGCATAAAGGCAGACGCTTTGAGCTCGGAAACAGAGGCGGGGGAAGACAGTATGTCGCTGGATAGTCAGAGCACCCTCCTGTCTATATCTCAGCGCGTTGAGGAGTAGGAGCATGAGGAGGATGAGGAGGAGGGGGAAGAGACAGCTTGGCCCACTGCTGAGGGTACCCATGCTGCTTGCCTGTCATCCTTTCAGCGTGTATGGCCTGAGGAGGAGGAGGATCCTGAAAGTGATCTTTCTAGTGTGGACAGCCATGTGTTGCGTACAGGTACCCTGGCACACATGGCTGACTTCATGTTAGGATGCCTTTCTCGTGACCCTCGCGTTACATGCATTCTGGCCACTACGGATTACTGGGTGTACACACTGCTCGACCCACGGTATAAGGAGAACCTTTCCACTCTCATACCCGAAGAGGAAAGGGGTTCGAGAGTGACGCTATACCACAGAACCTGGCGGACAAACTGATGGTAAAATTCCCATCCGACAGCGCTAGTGGCCGAAGGCGCAGTTCCGAGGGCCAGGTAGCAGGGGAGGCGCAGAGATCAGGCAGAATGTACAGCACAGGCAGGGGAACATTCATTAAGGCCTTTGACAGATTTCTGGCTCCCCAGCAAGACTGTGTCATCGCTCCCCAGTCACGGCTGAGTCGGCGGGAGCACTGTAAAAGGATGGTGAGGGAGTACATAGCCGATCGCACGACCGTCCTCCGTGACGCCTCTGCCCCCTACAACTACTGGGTGTCGAAGCTGGACACGTGGCCTGAACTAGCGCTGTATGCCCTGGAGGTGCTTGCTTGTCCTGCGGCTAGCGTCTTGTCAGAGAGGGTGTTTAGTGCGGCTGGGGGAATCATCACAGATAAGCGTACCCGCCTGTCAACCGACAGTGCTGACAGGCTTACACTCATCAAGATGAACAAAGCCTGGATTTCCCCAGACTTCTCTTCTCCACCAGCGGACAGCAGCGATACCTAAACAATACGTAGGCTGCACCCGCGGATGGAAGCATCGTTCTCTATCCCCATCAAAAACGGGGACCTTTTTGCTTCATCAATCTGTGTATAATATTCCTCCTCCTCCTCCTGCTCCTCCTCCTGAAACCTCACATAATCACGCCGAACGGGCAATTTTTCTTAGGCCCACAAGGCCAAGTCATATAATTTTTGTAAACAATTTTTATACGTTTCAATGCTCATTAAAGCGTTGAAACTTTCATCTGAACCAATTTTTATTTTAACTGGGCTGCCTCCAGGCCTAGTTACCAATTAAGCCACATTAACCAAAGCGATTAATGGATTTCACATGCCCTCTTGGTTGGGCATGGGCAATTTTTCTTAGGTACATTAGTACTGTTGGTACACCAATTTTTGGGGGCCCTCACCTACAGTGTAATCAAATGAATTTTTAGCCCACCTGCATTACAGCTGACGTTACATCAGCTGTGTTGGGCACTGCAGTGGGATATATTTATGTACCGCCGGTGGGTTCCAGGGAGCCACCCATGCCGTGGGTCCACAGGGAGTTGTAACTGCATGTGTTCACTTCTAAAGAACCCCAGTCTGACTGGGGCATGCAGAGTGGGCCGAAGCCCACCTGCATTAAGCACGACATTACCTCAGCTGTGTTGGGCACTGCAATGGGATATATTTATGTACCGCCGGTGGGTTCCAGGGAGCCACCCATGCTGTGGGTCCACAGGGAGTTGTAACTGCATGTGTCCACTTCTAAAGAACCCCAGTCTGACTGGGGCATGCAGTGTGGGCCGAAGTCCACCTGCATTAAGCACGACATTACCTCAGCTGTGTTGGCCACTGCAATCGGATATATTTATGTACCGCCGGTGGCTTCCTGGCACCCACCTATGCTGTCGGTCCACAGGGAGTTGTACCTGCCTGTGTCTATGAATTAAAAACCCCGGTCAGGTTGGGGCATGCAGTGTGGGCTGAAGTCCACCTGCATTTAATCGGATGTTACCTCAGCTGTGATGGGCACTGCAATGGGATATGTTTATGTACAGCCGGTGGGTTCCAGGGAGCCACCCATGCTGTGGGTGCACACGGAATTCCCATTGCGGAGTTGTACCTGCCTGTGACTATTTATAAAAAAAACGCGGTCTGACTGGGGCATGCAGACACCTTGACAGAATGAATAGTGTGTGGCACATAGGTTCCCCATTGCTATGCCCACATGTGCAGCTCCAGATGGAGGTGGCACAGGATTGGATTTCTCATTGCTTCTGTACAGCATTGTGGACTATCGCCCCGCCCCTTTTAAAGAGGGTCGCTGCCTAGCGGTGCCAACCCTCTGCAGTGTGTGCCTGCTTTTCCTCTGGCAGACGCACTTATAAATAGACATGAGGGTGGTGTGGCATGAGTGTAGCTGAAGGCTGCGCAGGGACACTTTGGTGTGCGCTGTGGACACTGCGTCGTGCGGGGAGGGGGGGAGGGGTTGGGCAGCATGTAACCCAGGAGAAGTGGCAGCAGAGTGTCATGCAGGCAGTGATTGTGCTTTGTTGGAGGTAGTGTGGTGCTTAGCTAAGGTGTGCATTGCTAATGAGGGCTTTTCAGAAGTCAAAGTTGTTGGGAGGGGGGGGGGGGGTCCCACTCTTGCCGCTATTGTGGCTTAATAGTGGGACCTGGGAACTTCAGATGCAGCCCAACATGTAGCCCCTCGCCTGCCCTATCTGTTTCTGTCGTTCCCATCACTTTCTTGAATTGCCCAGATTCTCACAAACGAAAACCTTAGCGAGCATCGGCGATATACAAAAATGCTCGGGTCGCCCATTGACTTCAATGGGGTTCGTTACTCGAAACGAACCCTCGAGCATCGTGAAAAGTTCGTCCCGAGTAACGAGCACCCAAGCATTTTGGTGCTCGCTCATCTCTAATGTCCACTTTATAGTTGACCTTCATGGAACTTAGGTATCAGGTTTTCTTACAAGATGTTATTTTGATCTGCTACAATATTTATGATAGTGCATATTATATTAGGGGGATATACAGATGAGCCATTTGTCACCATGATTATGATTTTTGAATGCAACATGAATATGTTGCACATTGTCTACTTATACAAAAATTTCAACAGCCATAGCATATCGATTGTCTATAGTGTGATGTTATTACCTAATGTGCAGTGATCAAGTTGGTGCATGCTACATCTATTGTGCATGCCACAGTAAAGGAGATAATAATATGTGCCTATGGTCAGTGAGTAGCAGGATAATGCTTAAAGGGGTTGTCCCGCGCCGAAACAGGTTTTTTTTTTTTCAATAGCCCCCCCCGTTCGGCGCGAGACAAACCCGATGCAGGAATAGAAAAAAAAAACGGGCAGTACTTACCCGAATCCCCGCGCTCCGGCGACTAAGTAAGATGGCCGCCGGGATCTTCACCCACGGTGCACCATGCGGTGCACCGTGCGGTCCATTGCCGATTCCAGCCTCCTGATTGGCTGGAATCGGCACACGTGATGGGGCGGAGCTACGAGGAGCCGCTCTCCGGCACGAGCGGCCCCATTCAGAAAGGAAGAAGACCGGACTGCGCAAGCGCGTCTAATCCGGCGATTAGATGCTGAAAATTAGACGGCACCATGGAGACGAGGACGCTAGCAACGGAGCAGGTAAGTGAATAACTTCTGTATGGCTCATAATTAATGCACAATATACATTACAAAGTGCATTAATATGGCCATACAGAAGTGTATACCCCCACTTTGTTTCGTGGGACAACCCCTTTAAGCACTGCATTCTAGGCTATAGGGACAAGTACTTAAAATAAAGATAAGTAGGTTTGGATACAAATAATATGTAAATAAATACTGAAAGATATCCTGCCATTTTGTTTATACAGTCCTCTTGCAGTACTGGTTCCTTCAACTCCGATCCATGCTGATACATAAAGTGATGATAAGATATTGATTGGTTCTTCGCTCACATGACCGCTACATCTTAATGACAGAGCATTTTTTTTATTTTATTTTTTCTTTAAAATATTACAGAAAATACTCACTTTTTTCTTATTTTTACAGTGATGTAACTGCCATTTTTGTGAGACGAGTTACAAGAGTTAACCCATTAGTGACCACCTATGCACTTTCTTATGGTGGCCACTAACAGGTCTCCTTCCATTGCAATCACCTTTTTATGTTACTTTATTGGAAGCCTTGAATGGATGTCTCATATGAGGTGGAATTAGAGCTCAGCTCTAATGACAGCCAGACTTCTACTCTGACATCAGGGATCAGAGTTAGCTTAGCTCCTGGTCATTTAAACATTTAGGTGCTACAGTCCTGAGATTTTTGTATTCAAGATATAAAAAAAGGAAGAAGAGGGGGGAGGTCCCTCTGTCACCCATCATTTCCCCGTAGCACAAATGCAGGGTATCATTGGGTTGCTATAGACACTAAGCCACCAGAAGGCTTAGTCATAATGGCCTCCGGTTCTCCCATCTACAGTGGCCTATTAGGCCCTGCTGAAGGTAGGGCCTAAATTTGCTCTTTTAATAAGCTGCAATACTGAAGTGTATTGCAGAAACAATTGTTCCTAATGCAGTTGAAGTCTTCTAGTGGGAGTAAAGTAAAATAGAAAAACAAGATTTTAAAAAATGTGAAACATATAGTATAAGTCAACCCCTTCTTTTCCCCTTTGTTATATAAAAATTATAAATTAAATAAATAAATGTATACATTTGTAATGGCCCTGATAAAAAAAAAAAGTTATCTTGGTATTTACCCTGCACGGTCATGGAAGAACAAAAAGAAATAAAAAAATGTATATATATATATATCTCACAGATAAAATTGCTAATTTTACATATTTTGTCTCATATAAAAACAGAATGAGGCCTTAGTCAGACGGGCGTTTTTTCGCACGATTTGCGCATGCGCATGCGATTTGCGCATATATAGAACCAATAGTTCGCTATGGTATCGGTCACATGTCCGCTTTTTATGATATGCGATAAATTATAGGACACGACGATTCGCAGATCGCGCCTATCTGCGTTCGGCGTTTTATGTGCGCTCCGAAATCATTTACTGCAGCTAGCTGCGTTTTTTTCACCGGCCAGTCTAAGTTTCATGCGCATTTTGATGCGCACGGCGATTTTTCTCCAGTCAGACGGGCGTTTTGCTGCGCCGATTAACGCGGTTAGGTGCAGATTTTTCCCGCGATTTTTCACCCCCGGTCACGCGATTTGCGCATGCGCATCCGTCATGCGAACTGCAAATTGCACGAAAAAACGCCCGTCTGACTAAGGCCTGAAAAGCAATCAAAAAGTCATGAAACACAAACCTGTGCCATTAAAAAGCAAAGTTTGTCCAACAAAACAATAACACCCATACACCTCTGTTGATTAAGACATTAAAATGCATGTCTTTGTGTGTTGCAATACAAAAAAAAATCAAAAAGTGTTTCTACTGTGCAAAAAATCGTAAAAACATAACATAAGCTATAGAAATTTGGCATTGTGGAGATTATGCTTACCCATGGAAATGAAACTTGTTATTTAGGCCTTAGTCACACGGGCGTTTTTTCACGCGATTTGCGGATCACATGACGGATGCGCATCCGCAAATCGCATGACCGGTGCGCGCAAGTCGCCCGCAAATCGCCCGAAAATCTGCTCCTAGCCGCGTTTCATTAGAAACGGGCCGGAGCTGTCCAGCGCATTGCATTCAATGGAGACGGCAATAGAGCCGGCTCCATTTAAAGCAATGCGCTGCGGGCGAGCCCGGGATGAATTGTCGGGAAGGGCTTAAATATATAAGCCCTTCCCTGCAATTCATCCTAAAATGTGTAAAAATAAAAAATATATATATACTCACCTTCTCCCGGCAGCCGGAGCTCCGCGCGGCCGTCCTGCAGTGGGTGTGAAGGGGGTGTGAGTCAGACCTGCCCCCTGATTGGCTCAGCGCTGAGCCAATCAGAGGCATATCTCACTCACACCCATTCATGAATTCATGAATGGATGTGAGTCAGACCTGCCCCTGATTGGCTCAGCGCTGAGAGGCAGCAGTCACTCACCCATTCATGAATTCATGAATGGGTGTATGAGTGAAACCTGCCTTTGATTGGTCAGGGCTGTGACCAATCAGAGGCAGATCATTCAGCAGGCGGGGATTTTAAAGCCCCGCCGGCTGAATAGTGCCGAGAAGCAGTTCAGGAGAACTGACAGCGGCCGCAGCTGGACTCCGGCTACAGCGGAAAGGTGAGTATACATTTTTTTTTTATTTTAACACATTTTAGGATGAATTGCAGGGAAGGGCTTATATATTTAACCCCTTCCCGACAATTCACCCCGCGCACGCCGGCAGCCCATTGCTTTCAATGGAGCGGCTGTATTGCCGGCTCCATTGAATTCAATGGGCAAACATCGTTCTTCTCTGTCACAGCTGTTACAGCTGTGGCAGAGAAGAATGATTTGTCTTCTATATGTTCTCAATGGGGTCGGCGCTGCTCCCCATTGAGCGCATATAGAGAAGAGAACAGGAATCGCAGATCGCAGATAGGTGCGATCTGCGATTTCTGTTCTATAATTTATCGGACGAGCGCATAAAAAGCGCTCATGTGTCCGATACCATTGCAAAGCAATGGTTTTATAAAATCGCCGGACGCATGCGCATGCGCAAATCGCGGCAAAAAACGCCCGGCTGACTAAGGCCTCCTACTGTATGGTGAGCACTATCAAGCAAAAACTAAAAAAAATAACAGTTGCAGTTTGTTAATCTTGAATCCAAAAATGTTATAGATAGTGATAAAAATATCATATCTTTCAAAAAATGGTATCAGCTCAACCCACAAAAAACAAGACTTCAAAGATCTCTGTTGATGGAAAAATAAAAATATTATAGCTTTTTGAAAGCAACAAGGCAAAATTATTTAAAAAAACAAAACTTTTTGTGTGCAAAAGATGCAATATATATCAATATGAATAATACATTTTCTGTACTTCACAATCATGCTACTGTTTCTTAGAAACTACAACTCGTCCCATCAGGACAAGCTCTCATACGGTTATGTCCATGGAAAAATAATAAAGGGATGGCTTTTGGAATCCAGTAATGAAGGACAGAGAATATTGGTTGGTCATTACAGCCTAAAATGGGCCAGTCATTAAGGGCTTATTATCCAGCACTTTCTTGCTCTTTATTTGAAATCTCTTAAACCATGCTGCTTCAAGTCCATGATTGTAAATGCTGACTTCTTTAGGCTATTTTTGCCCTTTGTCAGAGCCTATGTCACAATTCCATGCAAATGGACCAATCAAAACATTACATAAATAAATAGCACAAATATTTAGTACAAATTGCCCAAAACAAAGAAAAGTTCACACGGATCCAGCGGGCACCAAATAAGTGTTTGGTGTGTTTAATGTGCCATTGGGTTGTTCCTCGCCTTACACTATTTTCTTAGTCTTTGACAGCTTACTGATGGAGTATCCAAATAGCGTTTTCCATTAGTATCGCATACCATGAAAATCCTTTTAAGAAATGCCGCATCTGTAAATGCTGGTTTGATGTGTTATTTTCATATATATAAGATTGTTTTTCCAATTTTAAAAATGATGACGCACAAACCGTAGTCATGTTTATATCATAGAATGTGCCCTATATAAACTGCTGAATGTATTGTAGGTTGTGGAACAAGAAAGCTTAGAAAGGATTGTCCCAGGAAGACAAGCCATATTCATATACGCTATTGGGTACCTACATCTTCGAGCTACAGAGTAGCCCATTCTGGCAAACTTGATCCAACTTTGGATTACAAGGACAGCTATTCATATGAATGATGATCATGTAATCCTATGGTGGTTTGCCAGGGATTCGAGGAGCAGAACCCAGGGTGATAAGCTGCTCACCACAGAGTCTGCATTCTAAAAGGGGTTGTCTCTAATGGGAAAATCCCTTTAAAATACCCTCTAGCAAACACATTTTACACATGTTAAACCTGTTATTGAAATACATGATAGGCACTGGATGTGGTGGTTAAAATTAAGCCAACAAGTTGTGGAGCTTGAAGGAGGCTTATTTTGAGTAAGGAGGCCTCTTAGATCATATGTTTGGACACAGGGTTCTCTTAAGGCCTCAACAGGAAAAGTGATCTGTTGTATTTTCACTAAAATAAGATGATAACGGTAGATACAAGTGCGCCTTTGCTTAGTGCATATGTCTTTGTCTTGCTAGGATATGCTCAAAACAAGATTGAGTTTCCATCCTGGATTACACCCCAAATCCTAAAAACACAATCAGGATGAAACCCATTCTACAAATCTGCTTAAAAGCTCTCTCTGTTGGCAGGCTTCTGTATGATACCAGAATAAAGTGGGGGACCGGGGTTTGTTATGGTGAAACGTGGCAGTGAGGCAGATTTACAATCAAAAATATAGCAGTGCTTAGGAACAAATTGCACACTTTGGTCCACATTGTGATGCATTTTAGACCCTTTTGGACACATCTAAAAAAAGCATTCTGGTATCATGGAATGTGTGCGTGGCTTCATTGTGGCATTGCCCAATTTTGACATAAAAGTAAGCCAAGTAATAAGTGATATAAAGTTAGACTAGATAGTCTAAAGATGTTCTATATTTATCATCCAGGATGGGCCACTCTTACAAATCTGGCACATTAAACCCCACAGGGTGTATGTTTACGTCCTGACTGTGTGGTACTTAATGCAACAGGACATAAACTTACATCCTGAGGATAGCACGGGATCAGAAGCTGAGCCCATGCGATCCCGCTGTGGGAGCCGGCTGTTATGGATAGCTGTCTTCTCGCTGCAGCAGTGGGGGTACATAAGGACAGTTACCACCCGCTGTTAACTTCCTACATGCTACTACAATCTATGTAGATCATGGCATGTAAAGAGTTCACAGAGGTAGCGCACCCCATCTGTTACATTATCAGACCTTCACGATGTAAGGGCTGATGGGTTGTCATGGGAACAAGATGTGAGATACTGGCGCCCCGGCTTGCCACTGCCTATGATTGATATTACAAGCAATAAGGCATTGCAGTACAGAAGTCCTACGATGCCTTATCATAGCTGCTATGATTCAGGTGCCCTACAGGGACATAAAAATGTAAAAAACATAAATTGTGTAAATAAAAATGTAAAAAAAAGTAACAAGACAACCCCCTTTTTTGCTCATTTCCCCCCTATTTGTTTAAAAAAATAAAAAATTTAAGAAAAAACCCACATCAGTATCATCATATCTGTAACAACCTATATTATAAATTGAACACACTATTCATCATACATAGCAAATCACCCAAATATCTGAGGCAAAATGCTTTTGTTAGTTTTACCTCCCAAAAAATGCAATAAAAGTGATCAAAAGAGCCATATGTACCCCAAAACGGTACAAATAAAAACTGCAGCTCGTCATGCAAAAAAATAAAAAAAGTTATGGGACTTTGAATGCAACGATATAAAAATAATTATAAAAGGGGTTTTATTGTGCAAAAGTGGAAAAACCTAAAAAAATATTATGTTTTAGTATTGGCAAAAAAAAAAAGTGTCTTGTCTAGAGATGAGCGAACGTACTCGTCCGAGCTTGATACTCGTTCGAGTATTAGGGTGTTTGAGATGCTCGTTACTCGTAACGAGTACCACGCGGTGTTCGGGTTACTTTCATTTCCTTCCCTGACAAATTCCTTCCCTGACAAATTCCCCAGCAGAGCATTGCTTTCTCTATGAAGGGCTTTAAATCCCTGCCTCCAGAAACACACGTGCCTTCAGCCAATCACAGCCAATGACAATGATGTCATTGAATGGCTGTGATTGGCTGTGTTTCTGGAGGCGGGGATTTCAAGCCCTGCGTCCAGAAAGCAATGCTCTGCCGTGGACCAGGAGGGAGCGACAGCCTGCAGCAGCGGCGCAGAACGTCAGAAGAAGTAAGTAATGATTTTTATTCTTTGCTCCGCTGTATTGCCGGCGTATAAGGTGACAGTTGGGGGGTCGTCTTATACGTCCCATCGCCTTATACGCCGGTATATATTTTTATTGTAACACATTTCTGGATGAATTGCAGGGAAGGGCTTATATATTTAACCCCTTCCCGACAATTCATCCTGCGATCGCCGGCAGCCCATTGCTTTCAGTGGAACCTGCTGTATTGCCGGCTCCATTGAATTCAATGGGCAAACATCGTTCTTCTCTGCCACAGCTGTTACAGTTATGGCAGAGGAGAACGATCTTTATGCTGACAGTGGGGGGGGGGGGGGGGGCCCACTCTTGCCGCTATTGTGGCTTAATAGTGGGACCTGGGAACTTGAGATGCAGCCCAACATGTAGCCCCTCGCCTGCCCTATCCGTTGCTGTGTCGTTCCCATCACTTTCTTGAATTGCCCAGATTCTCACAAACGAAAACCTTAGCGAGCATCGGCGAAATACAAAAATGCTCAGGTCGCCCATTGACTTCAATGGGGTTCGTTACTCGAAACGAACCCTTGAGCATTGCGAAAATTTCGTCCCGAGTAACGAGCACCCGAGCATTTTGGTGCTCGCTCATCTCTAGTCTTGTCATTTTTGCTGTATGATTAACGCTGTAAAAAAAAATAAAAAACAATAGCAGAATTGATGTGTTTTCTCTAAAAAGAATTATAAAAGTCTTAGAATACATTATATGCACCCAAAAATGGTACCAATAAGAACAATACTTCACCACACAAAAACCAAGCCCTTATTTCACCATTTTGATAGAAAAATAAAAAATTATGGCTTTTGAAAAGTGGAGGTGAAAATCCCCAAAAAATCGTTGCGTCCTCATGGCCAAAATAATCAATGTCCTTCCTTACGGGGTTAAAGACTGTTTGTCCAAGGCCAGCTACATACTGCTGTATTTTGGGCTCCCTTTTGTGTCCAAAATATGAATTGCATCTCGGCCTGACCGTGGCTCACCTGACCCCTACTCCGAGCATCACAGGCAGTTTGCACTAAGTATTACACAGAATTAGTAAATCTGCCCCAATAAATGTAAAACTTCAAGAATATTTCTCCATCATTGCTGAGTTTTGGGAAAAGACATTGTAGCTTCCAATAACTGCAGCTCTGGATGAAGTGCTACTTTCTCAGCATGTGTTGTGAGTCACAGGATTCTGAATTGACATGTAACACATTTCAGGTGCTATTTTGTCATTACTGTTGACACACTTAGAAGAGTTGTTTATTGTTGGTTCTAAAAAAGAAAAATAATTTTTGCAATATGTGTTTATTACAAAAAAAAATTGGTCTACAGGCTCGAAGGAAATGTGAAATATACTATATATTAAAGGTAATGTAAGTTCAGAAAATTATAGATTATTTAAATGATTTCAAATAGAAGCATATTGTTTATTTTTGTTAACTATCCACATAAGTCTTGATATATTCAAGTTTTCACACTGCCCACAAAGGCAGCCCCATCATGCTGATCTCCCCTGTCTTCTTAATCTCGCTTGTCAGCTTTGCTGTATAAACTAGAAGAGAATGAGCAGAATAATTTCATTTGCATTCATAGACATGCGAGCTAATGTCAGCTTTATTGTATTAGTAAAGACCTATATAAGGCAACATAGAATAATGGTATATGCAGATACGACTCTGTATGCATCTCCCTTGACACTTCTTGGTCTCTGGGGGAGATGGCTGTAGCCCATCACTTCCTGGAGACTAATGATCTATGGCATTTCTCTTTCAATTGACTCCCAATTATTTCAGCTGCCACAAAGCACACATACTCTGCTGTACACAAACAATTCAAGATGGATGGGTGGATCTCAAATATGGCCAAACTCAAGGAAGTTAAAAAAAAATAATAGTAATTAATTTAATATAGTACAAAGTATTTCACTTATACAGACTTAAATTTAATTCATGAAACTTAAATTACTTCCTTTAGAGAATTGCTTTAAGGCTAGCCTCACTTTCTGCATTTTTGAGCATTTTTCACTGTCTTTGTGTCTTTGTTGTTAACAGCTTTTATCATTTACATTTGTTTCTATCTTTTTGTAACCCAATGTTACTTTAAATGGAATCTGTCCCCTACTTTTAGCCCTAAAATCCAAGCTTATGGGCTGAAAGCAGGTGACCCACTGAGTCCGTGGATGTAAGTGTTATACTTACCTCTCCATCATTTCCCTGGTGTGAGCACTGAAAGCCACCACACAATGCATTAAGGAGCTCTGCTAAGTTGTCCTCCCATTATAAATGTAGGCAGCTTTCAGCTGTGATATTGGGGGAATAACAGTAGAGGTATGTATAACACTTACATTCCTGAACTCAGTGGTGTTATGTCTGGTCCGTCTAGTTCCTCCATAAACTAGAGAACTGCACACACGGAACACCAAAAGCAAGTGAACTGCTAACTTGACTCATGGGCAGACATAGCACAAGGACTGACAAATGATCCAAAACACGGACCTTGCATACTTGCATGCATACACAGATGGAATAGATTAAGTATAAAGTATTGGTTCTGACTAAAACACTTAAGCCCATGAGCCCGTGACAAGGGTCCTCATTATCTCACAGTTTACTAATCTAATGCGACAACTGACCCCAGGAAACCTGCCTGCACATGGGGTGATCATCCTGAAAGGGACAGCCCCATGCTGGAACCTAGGGACCTACCTAACCCTAGATAGTAAACGGTCCAGGCAGCACAGTACACAGTTCATACCAACACACCAGGGATTGTACACCACACAGAGCACCATTTACACTGAACAGGACTGTTTCTCAACCATGTCAGCCACCTGTACAGACACACAGAACGCGTTGCTGTACACACCAATTCACACAGAACAGGCCTGTTCACCTCTCATGGCTGGCCATCTGCACAGACACTCAGAACATGATGTACACAATTACACAACAACATTCTTTAATGCAAACACCAGGATGTTGGGAAAGCAGCATCCTCTAGACAGAGGGGCTGGTTTATATGTGCAGCAGACCAGTGTGTATTGGCTGGCTGGAGAACACCACACCCAGCCAGCTCAATCAACCCACACCTGTGGAAGTATGCTCCTGGAGCCTCATAGAACTACAAGTCCCAGCAGCACAACCTGACACATGGGTCAACTATTTCAAGGCAGTATATTTTCTAAACAATATAGACCTTATGGTCTATATTGTTTTAGAAATCACAGTATTTTTTGCTTTTAATGTTTTTGTTGTCTATTGAGTTCCTTTTTTCTTCAAAATGTACCATGTTATTGATATATTATTTTCCTGGTTCTCCCATACAATTCACTATAGGACTTGGAAATCAAAGGTACTGGGGGCATGGCCTGCAGTTGATGGTATCAGACACACTTCTATTAGCTCTCATGCACCAATCTCTAATATGTCCAAAACATGTTTTATAACGCTCTCTCAGTAACTTGGTGACTCAATAATTGTCTTGTACAATCCTTTACTTAGTCAGCAAAAACTTACTTAGTACACTTTGTGACTTTTTCAAGCTCAATTATGTGGCGGACACTGATCCTTCCAGAGCTGCTTAGTAATTTACAAAATCAGTTACATAATTGGGATTTAAATAAATATGATGAAGCTGTTCAATGTGTTAAGGCTAGATATTATGGCTATGGTAACAAATCAAGTGCTTTGCTGGCATCTTGTTTTAAATCTCACCCTTCTAATGCTAAAATACCTTTTATATTTAATACAATAAATAAAAAAATTTCCAACCCCCTGAAGATATCGGATGCCATGGCTGACAGCTATACATCCCTTTATAGTCTTAAAAATTACCCATTAACTCTTCAACCTCTGTCTGAAATAACAGCTTTTCTAAATTCTGTCATCCTGCCAACAGTGTCACTGCAACAATTAATTACATTAGCTGCCCCCTCGTATGTAATAAACATTAATAATACCATTGAAACTATTAAACCCCACAAAAGACCCCTGGTCCCGATAGGCTGACAAATGATTGTTATAAGTCCTTTGGGTCAACACTAGCATCTCACATCCTAAACTAATTTCAGAATAATCAGAATACAAGTAACTTTCCCAAAGAAATGTTACAAACAACAATAATGACTTAACTCAAATTTTACCCATTTCATTACATAATACAGACCTAAAAATATACTCCCAAATTTTAGCCTCACATCTTGCCGATATTCCTCCTTCATTAGTACATGAAGACCAAGTGGTTTTCTTTATGCATAGATTTATCAATATTTTTAACCATATTGAGGTTTCGAATGCCTCCTCTCCCTCTTTTATTGGATGCAGAGAAGGTGTTTGATCATATCCTCTAGCTGACTCTTTTTCTTCCATATGGAATGAGAAATTGTAATTTTCCTGGGTCCCTACTTCCCTGTCATAGTTAGGAATAAGATTATTTCAACAATTATGTCCCATTATTACAGGAAATTGAACAGGATTATGCATTTATCTTATGAGTCATCTTGAGTGGTGGAGAATAGCAAATGTCAAAATGATGGTACTCCCTAAAATTCCCTATTTTTTTAGGAGTCTCCAACTTTCCTTATTATCTTATCTCCAAAAACTACAGAAAATCCTCAACAAACATGTTTGAAAACCGATAAAATCAAGGGGAGCAACTAGCATTCTATTTCTTGTCAACACTAGAGGTAGTCTTAGCCTGCCTTAGGAGGCCTGTTATCATTATGCTACTTTAATAGACCAACCTAGACAGCGGAGGACTACTGTGGCCACAAAACATTGGATTAATATGGAAAGGACAGTCCAGGATGATATTCTAGCTGATGTTTTCCTATGGCAAACGACTCTTGGGATCTCTATACATAAATCGCCTTATTTAACAATTGAGGCAGGGAAAAGGCATGGGAATACATAAGTGGTCCTGGGTGTAGCATCCCTCTTAAAATCCCCAAGATACCTTTGCATGTGCTACCTTTTATTATTCCCGATCTTGTAGTCTTAAAGGGGTTGTCCCGCGCCGAAACGGGTTTTTTTTTTTTTAAACACCCCCCCCCCCCCCGTTCGGCGCGAGACAACCCCGATGCAGGGGTTAAAAAAACCACCCGCACAGCGCTTACCTGAATCCCGGCGGTCCGGCGTCTTCATACTCACCTGCTGAAGATGGCCGCCGGGATCCTCTGTCTTCATGGACCGCAGGGCTTCTGTGCGGTCCATTGCCGATTCCAGCCTCCTGATTGGCTGGAATCGGCACGTGACGGGGCGGAGCTACACGGAGCTACACGGAGCCCCATAGAGAACAGGAGAAGACCCGGACTGCGCAAGTGCGGCTAATTTGGCCATCGGAGGGCGAAAATTAGTAGGCACCATGGAGACGAGGACGCCAGCAACGGAGCAGGTAAGTATAAAACTTTTTATAACTTCTGCATGGCTCATAATTAATGCACAATGTACATTACAAAGTGCATTATTATGGCCATACAGAAGTGTATAGACCCACTTGCTGCCTCGGGACAACCCCTTTAAATTGGATTAATACTGGCATTACATTGATCTCATTTGGGTGGGTGGAAACCCTACACCCTTTAAGGACATCTCTGCTAAATATCATATTCCAAACAAAGATTTTTACAAAAATGAACTAGACACTTCATTAGTCAGATATCAAACTCAAGGTCTCTCCTCAAACTACTTTTGAAATGGCCTTCTCTAACCTAAATAAACTCAACAAGGGTAGTTTGAGTATCTACTCAAATAGATCCAGTGAAATTTTGAATGGAAAATTTTCATTTTTGTAGCACTGGGAAAGGGACCTAGAAGTTTCATTTAGTAACCAAGACTGGCCCAAGTCACTCACATTAGCAATTCATCCCATTTAGAGTCTTTGGGGAAAATTCTTTATAGTTGGTACTTGACTCCCCCCATTCTAGCTACTATTTATCTGGAAATCTGTTAATACTTGTTACGTTCATGTGAGCAACTGAGCACTGGGCCCACACGAACGTGTCCAAGAGGGATAGGGAACACATGGACTTAACACAGATTTACACCTCTCCCTATCTTCCACCAAGGTTAGTGATACAGACCTACCTGAGCGAGACATCGCCCCGATAAAGGGCGTCCCAGCGGTCTTCGGATCTGGGCCCTTGCTGCCACCACCGCCAAGGACAACTGGACAGGATAAGAAGACACAGCCAGAAAACAAACCATACAGCAGCCAAAATGCAAACACTAATAGTAGAGGTTAAGCTATAAATGCCAGGTATTAGTTGACATTTTAATCAAAATATGGAAGCTAGCGGGCCACGTCACAGTTCCTGCCTATACCACTAGTCCCTACACTAACCAGAAGTCCAACGACACAAACCTTTCTTGCAGCCACCACACATAGAACCTGTTCACACCACAAACAGAGACAGAATGAGCACAGAACAGGATTGCTCACACCATATTACAACAGGTAGTGCATACAACACGGACTCCACCCAGATCTCACATGCACACAGATGAAACTCCAGAACAAGTCTAAAAGTGTTCTCATATCAGGGGGAGAGACAGTCAACCACAGAGCTGACATAGGGAACTGTGTCAGGGATCCACCAACTGACACACAGACAAGACATAAGACTTTTGGAGGCCGCACCTGTCAGGGGAAGGGAAGAGGGGGTCTGCATGTGATACAGACAAGGACTACAGGTTTCCAAACCATCTTTGGGAAGCAGAGAGACACAAACCGACAGGCATGCAAACACAGCTCTGAGTGGGCACAGAACAGATATATCCAAACAGTACAATAGTATTGCTGCAGACTAAAGGGGATTGCCTGGCGGAGAGCAGCACACCCAATTAACCCCTACCTGTGAAGGTGTGCTCCTGGAACCCAGTAGTACAACAGATCCCAGCAGCGCAACCTAACAATACTATTCTGCATGCTAGTAGTCCACACCCAAAGCACACAATTAAGTCTATACCAGTAGGGGAAATGGTTAGAATTAAATGGGCCTGCATGAAATATAACACAGGTTATGGGAAGGGATCTATCCCAAATGGGCCCTGGATCGTGTCTCAGAATTAGTAACAGGAAGGAACAGATATGATTTGTTAAAGAAGGGCAAAAAGATAGGACATAGGGAGTGAAAACAATGACAGAAAGTGAACAATGGCTACATTCTCAAGCGAGAATAGTGCTAATTACATGGAGCTAATATCAATAGTACAAAAAAAATTACCTTTATTAAACCAGGATGATGTATTAGCAGAGATATCGAGCAAAAAGGCTTTAATTTTGTTTTTACAAGTAGAAAAACCATAACAAATATTGTGGCAGAAACCATGTTTGTTGGAAATATCACCACAACAATGGAATCGGGTTATGTGGAGAATTATGTATGTGGATTAAGTAGGTGCAATGTCTGCAGATATTCCAGAAAAAAGTCATGCTTCAGTGGGGATCCTGATAAAAGGGTTTATAAAATCAGAGATCACATCAATTGTGATACAGATCATGTAGTATACATCACTGAGTGCTCGTCCTGCCATTTAAAATATGTAGGCTGCACAATGTGCAAACTGTAATGCAGAACAGCAGAGCTTATTGGAGACATCCAGACTAAAATGGAGAAAGGACTGAAATATCTATATAGGCATGAAGTGTTTTGGATAATAAAGTTGGGCAGAAGATATCTAGGGGTTTAAACTTCAAAAGTGAACTCATATTTATACTGACCTAGGCGATATATCGGTGTGTTGTATGGTGATTTTATGAATAGCAGTTCTGAAATATATAAAGTAGGCCACAAAATGAGCCCAACACCACACTCTTATGAAAGCTGTCCAAAAAAAAATCAGTGTTGCCCATAGAAACCAATCACAGTGCAGCTTTCATTTGACCTCGGCAGTATAAGAAAAAGAAACCAATCACAGTGGAGCTTTCATTTTACCTCAGCAGTATAAGAAATGAAAGCTGAGCTCTGGCAACGAATCACAGCACAGCTTTTATTTGACCTCAGCAATGTAAGAAATAGCAACCAATCACAGCGCAGCTTTCATTTGACCTCGGCAGTATAAGAAATGAAAGCCGAGTAGTGATTGGTTGCCATTCGCAACAAAAATTACAGGAGAAGTCGGTGAGTTTTCCATATGCCAATATTCGCCACCTGGCGCTCAAGAACTCTCATGCAAAATTTCACTCAAATTGTTCCAGAACTGTGTGTTTGTATACAACACAAACAAACAGATTGTGCGCTTTATATATAAGATGTATTTGTTGGCATGTGGAATTCTATAATCATGTGACTAATAGGGGAGTGGTTTATCAGCTGACCTCGTATGACTGATAAGGACAGAAATTGACATAAAACTTTTCAAGTATTTTAGAATGATCTTGTGAAACCGCCCTAATTAAGAGGGTGTATCCACTAGAAACGCGTTGGAGACGCGAGCGCAGGCGTTTACTGATCATGTTTTTTAACCGCTATAAATAAAAATATATGTTTTTTAAAGAAGATTTTTGTAGTGCTGGAAGATACGTCTATTGCTCCCTTGCACTATTGGATATGGGAGGGAGGGGTTCTACCTCCTACGTTTTTCATGCCTTGGTATCTGCTAAAAACCTTACTGCAAAGTACTGGAAAATCTCTGTAGTTCCCCGCTGGTCTGAGTTTATCAATCACATTAATAACAATTGTAGAATGGAGAATACATTGTCAGCAGTACACAGGAGTACTGCAAAATATAATCATAACCGGGAAATTGGTTAGTGTCCTCACTTAATCTCTGTACTCCATGATAAGACCCATTGGAAATACTCTGCGCTGTCTTATCTTTATGATTGCAATATCCCCTTGAAAGCCATCAGTTATATGTTGTTTATGTTATGTGGGGGTGTTTATACGCATTTTATAGAATTAGGATTTCTTTACTCTACATTTCAATAAGTGGATCTTTTTGCTCAATAAAACTTTATAAAAAAAAAGAATATCATATATACTGTAATCTCACAATATAATTTAATTATATTAATGTGGTATGTGTTTAGCCTCAGGGCTCTTTCACACAGGCGTCAGCGTTTTTATGTTCGTTCGCCGACGCCATAAGCTAACGTGTGTGCACCCGTTGAGACGGCCCTGACGCAATGCATATACACCCAGCCCACAATGCCGTTGGGCAGGGGGAGACAGTTCAGCTCTACTAAGCTGTCTCCCCCTTCCCTCCCCCTTGCCCAGTTTCAGCAAAGGGAGGAGGCGGGACAGGGTGGGGACTAGTGCGCTAAGCTCCCACCACCTCTCTGCCCCTTGTCGGCAGCCAGCAATAGGAGGGGGCAGAATGGAGTGGGAGCTTACCAATTGGCTCTGCCCATCTCGCCCCCTCCCATTGCAAACAGCCGGCAAGGGAGGGGGCGAGACATTGGTGAACATCACAACTGATTTATTGCCATTCAGGATAGACCAGTAGTATGAGAATAGGAGGAAGTCAAACCAACTGTTTATGACTTTTGTTTAATCCTAGATGAGTTAATTTAAGCAAACTAGCTTAAAATATATTTGTATATAGGAAATTGTCACTATTCATTAATCACCATAAAAATAAAACATTAAAGCTGATCATACATATTAGGTATATGTTGGCTGAACTTGCTGACTGGCTGACCATATGATGTGTAAGGTAGCTTCCTAACTCCCCCACCACCACCACCACCGCCACTAACCCAACCCACTCCCAAGGCATATGTCAGGGGGAGATGGATCTGACAGTTGGATTTCAACATGCTTGATCCTTCTGTTTTGATTGGAGATAAGCCACCAGCAGAGGCAGTGTCAGTCTGGGGGGCCCAGGCCTCACTAGTAAAATTAATACTAGGGGTCGTCTGAATAGCTGCATGCAAATATTACCTGATTCACATTCACAAATATGTCAATAGGACTTTCCAATGTTAAAAACGCATCACAAGTTTGTGCTTTGCAATTTATGTGCAATGCGTTTTTAACATTAGAAAGTCCCATTGACAATCGTGTTAAAAAAACACAAGTGGATAGAAGCCCTAAGGGTGATTTTTCTTGAATTGTATCACATTATTGTAACTAATCTTAATAAAGATTACACTTTGTGTTTAACTCAAAACTAGACACTTTGCCCTCCTTTTCCTGGTCCCTCAGGGCTAGAGGAGCTCACCTTCTGCTGCCCCCAGTACATGAGCAGGTAAGCAGTAAACCTCTCCTCCCTCCCTTTGAGCTTGCGTTGCTCTTCTGTCCCTTCACTGCTGATGGAAGGGCTAGAATGAATAACAACATCTTTAGGGTCATCGCCTTGGGGTGCAGAATGCAGGGTGTGGTGAATATTGGTGAATACCAACCAGCACATTGTGTGTCCCGCTACACACAACATCCTGATGCTGGCCAACATTCTGTGTGGTGACACCCAGGGCTGCAGAGGAGGAGTCAGGAGAACTGAGTATTAATTAATATCAGCAGTTACCTATTGAATTAATCCAAATGGCAACAGCCAATTAAAATAAATAAATAAATAAACACTGCTACCCCTGCATCTGTGGGACAGTGTCCGGGACAAATATTTGTTGGGATTTCCATTAAAAAGGTCTGGACTTTTGGCAAGTATGTAGACACAGGCACTGAGCTATTTAATGGAGGTACTGCAGTAACTTCCAACTTCTACTGAAGAACTAATTATAGTGGCCTGATAGCAGGAATTTGGCAGGAATTTGATAGCAGGAATTTCTACTGTAAAAGCCCTAAACTAAGCCCTATCTGCAGAAAAAAAACATCACCTAGAAGGTCTGCCTGGGTCTGGCCCATCTTCTCCCCGATCCATCGCAGTTGTCTTCTGCATCTCTTCTGGCCGGGGATTGAAAAGTCCCCACCTCCTGGAAGCGCTGCCTCTGATTGGCTGAGTTACGTCCCTCAGCCAATCAGAGGCAGTGCTTCCCTGAGGCAGGGATTTTCTAATCCCCAGCCAGAAGAGATGCAGAAGACAACTGCTACGGATCGGGGAGAAGATGGGCCAGACCCAGGCAGACCTTCTAGGTGATGTTTTTTTTTTCTGCAGATAGGGCTTAGTTTAGGACTTTTACAGTAGAAATTCCTGCTATCAAAGTTGCATCACACTGCACGAAAACCATATCTTCATGCGATGCGATGCAACAGAGAGGAAGGCTCCATAGGGAAACATGAGCTACAAAACATCACAGGTCACATGCATATCACGAAACCAGCAAGGTTTTTGACTCGCAGTGTAGCAGGCTACAAAATATCGCAAATGTGAAGGAACCCATCGGAAAACATGGGCTTCACATACATGCAATTTGTAGATTTGTCACATTGCAGGAAAATTGCATGACTTTGTGGCCTGTGTGAATAAGGCCTAATGGGTTGCTCAGTTGTAAAATATTGATTGCCTATCCTCAATAGTTGATTGGCTTGGTTCTATCACTGATAACCCCCACTAATCAGTTTACCAAGTCTGCGCGATTGTGCACTGAGCTGATTTCTGCAGGAAGAAGACAGCTCCATTCTTACTGCAGTGACTAGGCTTGGTATTGCAGATACAGTTCCCAATAATTTTAAGTGGGAATTAAACCTGTAATATCGAACCTGGCCACCGCAGTAATAACGGAGTTGTCTGCTTCCTGCAGAAATTAGCTGAGTACACAAGTGCACCAGCCTGGTGAACAGCTGCTCAGGGGTCCTGAGTGATGGATTCCAAGCAATATACTATTGATAATCTATGCTGCAGATAGGTCATCAATAGTTTACAACTGGACAACCCCTTTAAGCCAGTTTCTAATAATTGTCATATCACATGCATCACACATCTACTATAAATCTCTTTTTAATTGCACATCAAGGAAGTAGCGACCATATGATATAATCATATGGGCCAGAAGCAAACCTTGAAGCTCCTGGGCCACAATTAGAAATCTGCAACAAGTCTCCCCAAAATATCACCTATCATTTATTCTACTGGTGAATATTCTCTCCCCCCCCCCCCCCCCATAGCCATAGATCAGACATAACCACTTTGTCTTTAACCACTTTACCCACTTGCATATATACAAAAGTGCTTGTGAACATCAGTTCCAATAATTGCCTGTATATCATTGATTACGACGGCTTCTTCCATGACATGAAATGGATGGTATTAACTGCAGCTGCAGGAATTTACATGCACCTCTGTCCCGAAACAATCTTTGAATGTAATGAACATAATGATTAACAAGCCATAAGATGAGGGGTATTTTGGAGGATTACATTGTAAGCACAAATTGTTTGGTATACAATATACATTTCATGTTGGGAGAATAACTATAATGAACGAAAGATAAAATACTATAAGATACTAAAAGTAAGCTCTCTGATACATTAGAAATAGCCTGATAATGCTATCATTGGTATCACTGTCTTTAGCAGAGAAAGCATTCCAGTTCCTGATATGCTAACTGTTCAAAGCATCTTGTAGTCTGTCAAGAATCTGAAGACTGCAGACTGTGACCAGTGTTAGACTCTATTGCATCCGTATTACCTGGGAAAGTCTTGTCGCTAAAGAGTGAAATTCTAATAATATCATGTTGTCAAGAAACGGATATTTAAAGGCCCATTTAAATGTACAGATTACTACAATTTGGAGCTTTAAAGTGATATTGACCAAGAACAAAATGACCAACAATGAATCATGAAAGCAGAATCGATCACTGATGGGAACTGATCATTCTGACATAAAAATGAGTATAATTTGAGATTGTAGCACTTCAATTATGACTATCCCCTACAGTAATATATCGGTCCCGATGCTTACAACATTTTTCCTAAAACGTAAGCTATTTGTAATGGTTTAAATGTTCGTCTAGTAATAGTTTGTTAGCACAAATTGTAGCGCTGCAGGTAAATACTCGCTTTCAGAATTAATTTGAAGTGTTCAAGCTGCTGGAAGAATTACAGGGCACACAGCATTGCTGTAATCGGCTGCATTTCTTTATTCCTCTAACAGACTTGATTATTTGTAGTTTTTAAACAAAGAACAAACTTAGGCGACACCTTACTCAGAATTATGGATAACCCCCTACAATCCTATCATTAGTATTGGTCATTAAACCTTAGCAGTAGTAGTGAAGTCAACTCATTAGGTTGGAATTCCTTCCTCCCAGGTCACACCTTGCCCGCCTACTATCTGTTAGTTAGTTTAAGTAAACTTTGTCTCTCATCATGTTGACTATCTCTATAATGCTTGATTAACATTTATGATAATTTGCAATTAACAGTATTTGGCAATCAATTAAAGCTTACGTGAAGGTTATAAATTCATATGATATATACACACTGTGTTTCCCCAAAAATAGGTCCTACCCCGATAGTAAGACCTAATAATAAGACCTAATAAGACCCAATAATAAGGCCTCGCCCGAAAATAGGACCTAACTTGGGTGCCCTATTTAAAAAAAAAATCTCACATGGTCGGCGGTGTCAGTGGTGTCGGCATCGGCGGCGGCGTCCCAGTGGTGTTGGCATCGGCGGCAGCATCCCGGCAGTGTCAGCGGTGTTGGCATTGGCGGCGGTGTCTCGGCAGCGGCGGGGTCCTCCTCCGTCTTACAGCTGCCTTCTGCTGGCGATGGGGCTTCGAATACCCCGCCTCCAGCAAAGCGAGTGCTGTGATTGGCAAATCGAGCGCCGGCAGCCAATCACAGCCGGTGCCCGAAGAGCCAATCACAGCGCTTACCTTGCTGGAGGCGGGGTATTCAAAGCCCCGTCGCCAGTAGAAGGCATCTGTAAGACCAGAAGGACACCGCGCCACTGCCGGACACCATAGGGAGGAATCGGGACGCCACAGACCAGGTAAGTAAAAGGCCTCCCCCGAAAATAAGACACTGTGCCCTTTTTGGGGCAAAAAAAAATATAAGACAGTGTCTTATTTTCAGGGAAACACTGTATATATATATATATATATATATATATATATATATATATATACACACATACACACAATAGTATTCATCTATGGGCTATATAAAGATATACATATATAGAGAAGTATACATTAGGGTATGTCATGCACATGCATGCTTTTTTTCGATTCAGTGCGCCACTTTTTTATGTATTGATAAATTCGGAATTGAATGGGAGTAAAAAAAAAATTGGGGGAAGCAATTTTTGCTACCAGGAAAACACAATTTACTTAAAATTTTGAGTTTTTCGACTGTTTTCGTCATAGCATTTCCTATTATCGGTGATTATTCCTGTGCCTGTGTGCAGGCCATCTAGGTGAAAATAAGAACCACCTCATATGTGATAGCAAGAAGATGTTTCGCGCCAAAGAGCGTGCTATGCTGTAATCGAGAGCAGAGGAGAATTCTAATGTTGCAAAAAGTAACATTTTTGTTGATAGCAGGAAGGATAACACTTTAATTCTTATGCATGATGAGATCACAGGCACCTTCAGGAAATGCACCATCAAGTAAAGTCATATGACCGTTACAGAAGAGCCTAAAGGTCGCTATCTTACTAACTATAAGGGCGAGCACCCACTGGCGTTTGCGTTTTCCGCGGGAAAAAAATGACTGGTGGTCACAGCCTCAGCAATCAGAGGCAGCTCTCACTCACACCCATTCATGAATTCATAAATGGGTGAGTGCTGCCTCTGATTGGCTCAGCGCAGGGACCAATCAGGGGCAGCTCTTAGCTGTCATTCAGCTGAATTCATGAATGGGTAAGTGAGAGCTACCTCTGATTAGTGAGGCTGTGACCAATCAGAGGCAGCTCATTCAGCAGGCGGGGATTTTAAATCCCTGGCTGCTAAATACTACACAGAGCAGTTCAGGAGAACTGCCGGCCAGACGCAGCTGAACTCCGGCCTCAGCGGAAAGGTGAGTATACATTTTTTTAAAATTATTTTTACACATTTTAGGATGATTTTCAGGTAAGAGCTTATATTTTTAAGCCCTTCCCAAAAATTCATCCCGCGCTCACCGGCAGCCCATTGCTTTCAATGGAGCCGGCTGTATTGCCGGCTCCATTGAAGTCAATGGGCTAACATCGTTCTTCTCTGCCACAGCTGTTACAGCTGTGGCAGAGGAGAACGATCTTTATGCTGACAGTGCGGGGGGGGGGGGGGGGGTCTCACTCTTGCCACTATTGTGGCTTAATAGTGAGACCTCAGAGCCCAAAATGCAGCCCTGCATGTTGCTCCTCGCCTGCCCTATCCATTTCTGTGTTTTTTACATGACTTTGGTGGTTTGCTAAGATTTTCACAAATGAAAACCTTAGCGGAGCACCAGTCATATACAAAAATGCTCGAGTCGCCCATTGACTTCAATGGGGTTTGTTACTCGAAACGAACTCTCGAGCATCACTGAAAGTTCGACTCGAGTAACGAGCACCGGAGCATTTTGGTGCTCGCTCATCTCTATTTATCACCTGTTTGTTTGACTTATTGAAATGTACTGGTGTTTTATTACTAGCAGCGACTAAAGTAGGTTTTATTTTACTTCTATCTTGCATTTTAATTATTAAATAAATGTTACTAATTGATACTAAATGTCGCTATACTGTCAATAAAAGGCAAGCGTAACATGATTAATATGAACATTATCGCGTAATTTTAATTACCATTTCCCGCTTGGTAAACCTCAAAATTTTACAAAAATAATAACAGAAAAGAATTCTCCATATCCAAATACATTAGGTTCTGAGGTTCCAAATGTACAAGCCAATATATAAAAAGCTATGATTTTCACTGACACATGACATACCCTAGTATACATATCAATATAACTAATTAAACTTTACCCAAAAGACTAATATATGTAACTCTATATATGCTATATACTAAATACCCATACATGTGAGAAAAGTCCAGTAGACTCTTTATTTGTCACCCACCCCCCTCAATGGGGATGGGGAAAAGGGACCAGCTACCATTCGCAATTATCGCTCAAAATTCGTCCAAATGGCCAAAAGTGAGCAATAACTCCTACATGTAAATGCGGGCATCCTACACTTTTTGTATGAATGATGGAGTTGAACACATCACACCATGTGATCTCTTTAGACCAATGAGAAAGCTTCTCCCCCTACCCCCCCCTTCCCGCATGGTGCTCAGACGAGTAATCAGTTACTCAAAAAGATCGATGCTCGCTCGAGCATCAGCCTTAAACGAGCGTGCTCGCTCATCTCTAACTAGAAGTAATTCCAAGGATTTATGCCGATCGAGGTAATTTTGGGCTGCGGCGTATAAACGCAAATTTTAGCCACGAGTCGATTGCAGCCTTTTCCTGTTCATACAATTTTCGGCCACGATGTGGCCAGTGTGAAAACGCATCGCCTGTGTGAATAAGGCCTGACACTGATTATTTAACACAAATGATCTAAAGGGGACTATCTGGAGCGGCGACTAAATATGGATGACAATAAAGTTTCTTCCATAAACAGAACTTATTGGTTAAAAAAACAAACCCCATAATGCTGGCACTCGAGGCGATATATTTGTTTTTTCCCACTACATATAGCAATCAATAAAATAAAATTGTGAACATAATTAAAAAATATTCATATACTACACAAGGATATAAAGCTTCATAAAATATTATCTAATAACATTAAATGTGTAACTAGCAGAGCGCCCCCAGCAGACCGTTCATTGTCTCCAAGCCTGTTTTGAGTAATGAGAGACCTAACAAAACATGGCCTTCGACAGCAAGATTTTATCGTTGCGGCCATTTAATTTGCACGGCCTGTAGATTTCCTTATCCTGGTAAATCATTTGTATCTTGTTCAACAAACAAGATATATGATATCCATTGCTTCATTGCAATACACCCCATATAATCTATTGTATCACTTGTACATGTTGTGATCCACAACATCATTGGATGTACAACAGGACCACTAAAGGTGAGGATGAAGCGTCATTTATCTGATGCTTTACATGACGGTAATATTTATACATCAGCGGCAGCGCAACATTTTATGGGACGCACCAGGAGAATACTGAGAACATTCCAGGGAAACGGACGACTACAGCAAACAGTCAGGAGAGAAGATATAGAAAGACCTTACTAAAGATGGAGGAGAAATGGATGTTCAAAATGAATATGAGGCGTCCGCATGGTCTGAACAGAAGGCGATATAATACATTATACTATTTATGTGTATGAGCTTTTCCTACCATTATGTTTGAGATCCTTACATTTTGCAGGCTTTCTCATTGGTTTTCATGGATCACATGGTTGGGTGCGTTTCATTTTAAGGGCTCAGTCAGACGAGCAAACTTTTCACACATTATAGGTAAAAAAAAATCAAACAACGCATGTAGAAAAAATCCCGTGACCGGATGCATTGGAGCTCGCATGTCCTATCTTTTGCAGGTGTGAAGTTTATTCGCATGTAAAAAACGCACATGTGACCGCTTTCATTGGAAAGCATTGGCTCTTTTAGATGAGAATCGCAAACGCACCTAACATGCGTGCACAAAAATGCTCATTTGACTGAGCCCTAAAAGTGTTCCAGTATTGAGGAATGATAGCTAAGAGTAGGGATGCTGTCAGGGACTGGGTCCTGGCAGGGGGCAGACCCTAATCCTACCCGCAATCCCTGTCCCTACCTACTTTCCCCTCTGGGCTAAGCCCCAGGGCGACAACTGGGCAACGGTCCCTACACTTACTAGGGTAGCGGGGCACGGGGACCGATACAGACAAACACTGGAAACAAACGAACACAGAGGGGACTCAAATAGTCTGAGTCGGCAACTGGAGGGTATGCGGTACAAAAGGGGTCAGGCAAAACAAGGTCAGGTCTGAAGTCCGATGGTCTAAAGTGGGCAGCGCAATCCAAATATGCGGGTGTAGCCTGGAGACAAACATACACTGGCCGGTACTGACAGAGACAGAGAGGTTCAAATGCTGTCAGAACTCCCACCCCAGGAGCTGATTGGGGCAGGAGCACAACAGCAGCAGAAGCTAATCCAGAGTGCCAGCAACCCGCCCCAGCATTAGCTGGCTAGGTGGAGATAAAGGACATGCATCCGGCTGCCATGGCAATGGGGACGTGGAGCGGGATGGCACCCGCCGCGTCCCTAGCAACCCAGCGGTGAACAGGGCAACAGCGGCCAGGGGCGGTCACCAGCATCGGGGTCCCTTGCGCAGCACCCCAGCAGTGCGGGTACGGAGGCCCTGGGAACTGCTGGTCCTGACAGATGATTTGTCAGAAATGTGTTTTCAGGGCAGAACTATTGATTTAGACTTTTTTAATTTTCAAAGTTTTTTCATATTTTGTCAGAATAAAAATCTGCTTTCATCCCGTGAGTGACGGGTGCCGGATAGCCCATTTTTTCACTTGCTCCATCATTAAACATGTAAACTTGTTTTGCATTAGACAGGTCTGTATAAGCACGTCCTAAACAGCCGATGTGTGTATATACAAACACCTATTATAACACAACATCTGTCGGCTTGCTTATAACTCCAGAGGCGCTGGCCTCATTCTCACGTGGTTTTATATATCGTGTTGTCACATTATAGGCTGTTTCATCAAAATCTATTTGATACTTGCAAAGTCATAACAATATTTATGCACAAGAGTGGCCCGAAATCTGTATTTTCAATAACGTGTTGTTTCCTCAATATCACCATTATTAGGTGATCTAAGCCGACATCTTAAACTTTGTTTTATTTATATTGACATGTTTGCACACGTGTAATACACAATATAACTTCCATATACAATATACACCGGCCACCAAAAGGATGTGCTTACACAGGTACAATGGAGGGTAGCACCCAAAGGGAAGCGTGTCTTTTGCAAGGTAAGATTTGACATGGCTTCCAAAGGGTAACCAAATCCTCCTCACACGGGTATGATCTACTCTCCTTGGATAGACTCAGGCAAGTCTTGGATTGACACGACAGACAGAGGTTAGTTTAATTGCTGATAAAGGCCGCTTGCAGATGGCCAAGTCGGATCCCACTGCGAGAATTCTCGCAGCGAGCCCCGACCCGAGCCTCTGCAGGGTCCAGTGTGGCGCTCACCTCTCCCGCGGGTCCGGCTTTTTGATGTGCCGGCCAGCCGGTGCATGCGCAGAGCGGAGCCGGCGGCCCGGGATTGACATTTCTGTGCGGGCCTCTGCGAGACCCGCACAGAAATAGAGCATGCCGCGATTTGTTCTCTGCGTGTGATTTCGTGCGAACAAATCGCATCCGTCTGCCTAGGATTGCGTTTTTTAATGCAATTCTATGCAGGCATCCAGGGCGCCATAGAAAGATATGCCTCGCAGAATGTTGAAAAGTCTTCTGATAGAAGAGCACTACACCTCCATGCTGATAGAGAAAGGCACACCTCTCAATGTGTCCAAGAGTCTTCTGAACTGGGGGAACTGCATCTCACTGCTGAGAGAGAAAGGCACACCTCTCAATGTGTCCAAGAGTCTTCTGAACTGGGGGAACTGCATCTCACTGCTGAGAGAGAAAGGCACACCCCTCAATGTGTCCAAGAGTCTTCTGAACTGGGGAAACTGCATCTCACTGCTGAGAGAGAAAGGCACATCTCTCAATGTTCACAATAATTTTAAGCAGAGGCAAAAATCGTCTCTCTCTCTCTAGCAATGGAGCACACTATATTATCCTGAGGGAAACAGAACAACTATTGTTGCCTACCTCCAACACAACACAGTTCGGTCACCAATGATTGTACTAAGAAACACAAATCTAGCCAAAGTATGCCACAGCACCCGTCGGCAAGTTAATAGCCTGTAAAACATCTTAAGGCCTCAGTCATACGGGCGCATCGGCACCCGTACACCGGCGCTGATGCGCCCGTGTGACTGACACCAGCAGACGGACGTACCTGCAGACGGCCGTCTCTCTGCAGCGCTGGAGGAAAGAACATGTGACCGGCTTCATTGCCGTCTGCAGGTACATCCGTCTCCTTCCTGCAGTCACACGGGCGCATCGACGCCGGTGTACGGGTGCCGATGCGCCCGTGTGACTGAGGCCTTAAGAAGCAATTATTTTTTATATAACATATTTTTATTGTTTTTCAAAAAGAAGCAACTATTTTTATTGGTTGCAATACTGGAGAAAACATCTTGATAACAAGAATGCCGATTATATGTACGGATAATCACTGTAGATAGTTCCCGTTTCCAGCAAAATTTTGTTTTGCAATGGCTATTAAGGTAGTGCAGAGAAAAACATTGAGGTTGCAGGTATGTATTTGCACTCTGTGTTTTTCACACAGACAACTTTATATAGCATGCACTAGAGTCAGGTTTAAAGTAAGCTTTATCTTCTCACCACAGGTGGAAGAACAAAAAATACGGTATATAAAGGGCGGTTTCACATGGGTGTGTTTGCGCAGAGAATAGAACCCATTGTTTTCAATGGGTTCATTCCTATTTTCACTTATGTGTGCACATTTCACGGACAGAAAAAAAGAACATAGTTTGCATACCAAAGGTCCCATAGGAATCAATGGGGGTGGGTAAGTGCGCGGCATGATTGCACAAATTTGCAGGCAAAAGAACACACTGGGGACTAATTAGTAACATAGAATGTTAGGCCGAAAGGAGACAAAGTCTATCTAGTTCAGCCTGTTTCAACCCCCCCCCCCTTCCTGTTGATCCAGAGGAAGGCAAAAAACCCCAATGAGGCAGAAGCCAATTTAGCCTATTTGCGGACAAATTCCTTCCCGACTCCATAATGGCAGTCGGAATAATTCCTGGATCAATGTTTTGAAAGTTTCCACCTGATTACAAGACCCGGATTAACAACCTAGCTGGATTCTCATAGAATCATAGACTGGTAGAGTTGGAAGGGACCTCCAGGGTCATCTGGTCCGACCCCCTGCTCAGTGCAGGATCACTAAATCACCCCAGACAGATGTCTTTCCAGTATCTATTTGAAGACTTCAATTGAAAAAGAATTTACCACCTTCCAAGGCAACCTGTTCTATTCCTTGATCCCCTTCACTGTCAGAAATGTTTTTCCAATATCTAATTTGTGTCTTCTCTCTTTCAGTTCTGTTCTTTGTGTTTTGCGTGTGAGAATTTGCTTGCGCAAAAACGCTTGTCTACATAAACCCAAGTGTTGGAAATGTTGGGTTCAGTAAATTTTCCCTTAATTTTTTCAGAAAAGGTCACATTTTGTCTGACTTGCACAGCTGGCACCACAAATAGATCTTTCAGGCCGCCCCTTATAGGCTCTGTAGCCTCAAAGCCCACAAATGCCCTGGCAAAATTAAAGACTGATTTGAATAATGAGGCACAAAACTCTTGGTTGTTACTTGCACAAACAAATCAATCCTGTAGCTGAAAGAGTTAAAATTGCTCTTACTTTTTGTGTGTAAGCTACATTTCTAGTGTTAATAATATTGTAAAAAGGATTTGCTGAGTTTCTACCAAAGTGATGAAAATACGCACTTCTAACAGGTGTATTTCCTAATCTGCTTCTATATGCAGTTACATTCCAACACATTTTAGGGCACATGTTTATAGTCGTTCAATTACCTTGGCGCCTACTGATACAGCACAATCCAAAATCACAATGAGTTGCATGCAACAAGCTGGCTGCCTTCAAGCTAGTGACTTCACTTTTCTAGGATCTAGTCACTATTTTTGTACTAGATAAGGAATCAAGCATCTCAGTTCGGCCTATTGGAACCCCTACCAGTGAGAGGCCTATGGCCTCATGTCCACGGGGAGAATCAGGCCCGCCGCAGATTCTTCATGCAGAATCCCGCAGCGGGTCCCTCCTCTACCGCGGACATGAGGCTAAAAAGAAGATTAAACTTACCTGTCCTGGACGCTGCGGATCTGTCCTCTGTCGCAGCCGGATCTTCTTTCTTCGGCCCGGCGGATGTGCTTGGAATGCTGGCAGCATGCTGCGCGCATGCGCCGGGAACTCCATTTTTTTAAACTGCTGCTCTCCTGCGCTCCCGCGCCAGAGAGCAGAAATTTAGGTGCGGGTGTGCCGCGGATCTGGATGGCTTTCACAGGCTTCAGTAGAAGCCTGTGAGAGCCGACCCTGCGGGAGACCCGCACTAAAATGGAGCATGCTGCGGGTGATTTCCCGCACACGCAATCCGCGCTTCAAGGGAAAATGACATCCGCAGGTATTTAACTACCTGCGGGTGTCCACTGCATCCCTATGGGGCGTGGATCACGCTGCGGGAAAAACACTGCGGATTCTTAATTTTATTTTAGCAGTGGACATGGGGCCTACAGTAGCTGCGGTTGGCACGTGGCTGCACACCCAACAAGTAGGCTATGTTCACATGGGGAAGAAATGTTGCAGAATATCCACAGCAGAAAATTCTGCTACAAATTCTGCAGAATTTCCACATCCAAAGCAGAATCAAAATCTGCAGCATCGGTGCAGATTTTGACTCGAAATCAGCTGCGTATCCACAGCTGCTCTCAGCAGATACAGCGCTCCCCTCACCGTGCAATGCTTGGACTGTCAGTGCTCTCTGGCACCCAGAGGCCTGTAGTGAGCCTTAAGCTGTAAGGAGGTTGGTTCTTTTTTCTGCCCTCCCTTGTATGTTAGTTATGTGTTATACTTTGAGTCATGGTCACTTTAAGCGGGAGGCATGGTGGCTGCAGGCACAAGCTGGAGGGTCACGGGTTTCCTGGCCAGAGAAACCCTGAGAGAAGTGAAAGAAGATGTTTGTACCTTTCCTCCTACAAGGGATTGGGTGTTGGTGTGGCGCTTCTGCCTACTCACCGAGCCCTACTATTCTTGAGCCCACTAGTTTATGCATCTTCAACATCTGTCCTGCATTTATGTTGCCAATGGCATTCTTCTGGCTATCTCCGCTGAGGAGAGAGACGCCCATCCACAGACAGCCCAGAGCTTGCAGCCACAACTCCTCTCCCTCTGCAGCCCTAACAGAGGTAAAGCTAAAGTGGGACTTCGATATTCTTGAAATACCAGAAAAGAAACCCTGCCTGAGGGACTTAAGTCAATGCACTGCAGGGTGATAAGAGGCGAGACTTCACAGCTTAAAGCCGGATTCACATGGGCGTAGATTGTCCAGGTTTTCACGCCTGACTGATATACACTGCCCCTCTGATGCATTGGTTTACAATGCATCAGTGTACATGATCGTATTTCTGCGGTGTAAAAGTGCCCCGCCAGCCAAAATAGAGCATTTTGGCTGGGCGCTTTTACGCCGGCGGCTGCATAGACTCCTATGGGAGCCTATGACAGATGCCAGAAAAGGGAGGTAGGGGGGAGTTTAGCAGCCTGACTGCTAAACTTCCACCCCCTTCCCTGTTCCTCTCCGCCCCTTGCTGTCTGTTTGCAATGGGAGGGAGTGGGATGAGCGGAGCTAATCTCCCATTGCTGGCTGTGACAAGGGGCGGAGAGGGGGTGGGAGCTTAGCAGACTAGCTCCTGCCCCGTCCCTCCTCCTCCACTTGCAGACAGCTGGCAAAGGGGAGGGATAGGGGAGAACAGTTTAGCAGAGCTAAACTGTCTCCTCCGCCCAACGGCATTGCGAACTCAGCATATATGCACCGGGCTTGGGTCGTCTGAACAGGTGCAAAAACTTTAGCTTTGTGCGCCTGTTCATGTAAAAACACCAACGGCTGTGTGAATAAGCACTAAGGTTTGCATTTTAGGGGTTAAACAGATGGGTGCATGCTCTAATACACTTGCCTCTACGGAACCCTATTAGCGCATGAACCAGTGATCCTTTTTTTAACTATTCAAACTCAAGTTTGTAAAAAAAAAAAGCGGAAAGATTGGTCATGCCCTACCTTTACTTGCATGTAGAAAAATCAATGGTTTCATTTAATCCTGTTTCGCGGCCGTGATTTTCACGTCCGCAAAATGAGACAAATGAAGAAGCCCTTATTGTCTTGAAACTGTGTTTAACCCCTTAATGACCAGGCTGTTTTTTGTACCTTAGGGTGCATTCAGACGACCTTATATCGGCCGGGTATTCACGCCAGCCGATATACGGCATCTGTCTCTGCAGGGGGAGGAGGCTGGAAGAGCAGGGAGCAGTACTCTGGGCTCCCGCCGCCTCTCTGCCTCCTCTCCACCCCTCTGCACTATTTGCAATGAGGAGAGGTGGGGTGGGGGCGGAGCTAATTCCCGGAACTTAGCCCCAGTGTGAATACCCAGCCGATATACGGTCGTCTGAATGCACCCTTAGGCCTTAGTCAGATGGGCGTTTTTTCGCGCGATTTGCGCATCGCATGTCGCATGCGCATGCGCAAATCGCGTGACCTGAGGCGAAAAATTGCGGGAAAAATCTGCACCTAGCCGCGTTAATCGTCGCAGCAAAACGCCCGTCTGACCGGAGAAAAATCGCTGTGCGCATCAAAATGCGCATGAAACTTCGTCTGACCGGCGAAAAAAATGATTTTGGTGCGCACATAAAATGCAGAACGCAGATAGGCGCGATCTGCGAATCGTCGTGTCCTATAATTTTTCGCATATGCGCATAAAAAGCGGACATGTGACCGATACCATAGCGAACCATTGGTTCTATATATGCGCAAATCGCATGCGCAAAACGCGCGAAAAAACGCCCGTGTGACTAAGGCCTTAAGGAACAGACATTTTTTAGGGATTTTACCCATGTGGTGGTTTAAATGCCCTATTTTTTTTTCCTTTAGTTACCAAAATTATTTTTGCTGCGTTTTTTAAATATTTTTCACTATTTTATTTTATATCTTTTTCACTATTTTTTTTTTCATTTTTTAGTTGGGGGTAAAAAGTTTTTAAAAAAAAGTTTATTTAACATTTATAGTCATTTTTCTTTTAATTACTATATTTACGGTAAACTAAAGTATGGAAATGGGTTTCTCATTTTGTTTCAGAGGTTTTGAGCTCTGCTGTAGCAGGGAATCCTGGCGGTCACTTGACTGCCAGCTTGTATAGTTGAAGTTATACTTCCATTTTCATTTTTTAGTACACAGCGTTAATTGAGCGCTGTGTACTAAAGAAAGGAGGAGGCAGAAAGGGTTAAAAAAAAAAAACCTCCTAATTATGACCCTTACAAACCCTCACAAATGTGATTGAAGACCAGAAATTTTGATTACAGCAGGTTCCAAGTGACAGGAGGTGTCTGGGCAGAAAGGGGATGGAACCTTTTTTGCATTTGGAGGTGTTGATCTAGGTGGGTTTACCCTCCAGGTTGATGGCTGTAGTAGTTGTCAACAATACCTGGGAAGGCCCATCCAATCTAAGCTGCAAGACTTTGGCAAGATGTTGTTTGATCAACAGCTAATGACCAATAAGCAGACAGTGTTTTAAGTGCACTGAATCCAGGTTCACAAGAAAAGTAAAAAACTGCTTGTGCAAATCAGTTAGCATATGATGTAATTGCGCAACATAATTAATTAAGTTTTCATGTTAAGGCTCATTTACACGCAATGATTATCGCTCACAATTTGTTCAAGCGACCGAATTTGAGGGATAATCGTTACATGTAAATGCGGGCATTCGGCACTTTTTTTGTTTGAACGATGATTTTAAGGTGAATTTAAAATCCATCATTCAGCTATTGGAGATAAAGCAAACACATTTATCTTTTAGTGGACTGCAAGCTGTTATCTCAGCAGGGAGTCGGCAGATAACATTGTTACCCGCTGACAGCCTCAACGAGAATAATGCAGGTATGTGCACAGCTGGGGTGTGATTAATCACATGCTGGGTTCTGCAAATAGCTCCTGGAGGCCCTTTTACATGCAGATTGAGATGATAAAGTGTTAATGGCCCTGGTGTCCCTTCTCTATTGCCTCATAAGATAAGATAGTCCCCTGTGTGTGTCTCTCTTCTCTTGAATATTCAGCAGTCTCACTTAGTCCAGTCCAGTAATTTTCACTTACATTGTAGCTGCATGGGATGTTTCTCTCAGTCGGTGCAGGCTATTCCTTCCCCCTCTCTCCACAGAACAACACTTAGAGTAGTAAGGAGTGGGAGAGACCAGCGTCCTGAGCAGGTACAATGTAACTAAGAGTTGTGCTGCTGGCCGGAAGGGGGAGGCGATTTAGTCAAGGGTCTGGGGGTGGAGCCAAATTAGTCCCAGTTCCCCTTGTTCCATTGGCCTCATAGCAGTTGTGTGGCCAGCCTACATTGGCAGCACATCACTGTTAATGACTGACCAACTATACGAGAGCTGAACTATTTAATCTGCCCAGCAGTTCTATGATAGGTTCCATCCCCGCCGAAGAATTTGAGTCACATATCTATGATAACAAACCAACAGGAACTCTGGAATCAATGAATATCTGCACTGGAGGACAAATAAAAAGTCGTGTATTATGTGTAAGAGAAACTCAATTGCTCCCCAGCCTTTCCAACACAACCTTATGATTTATGCACAATGCCCCTGTTTATAAGCTCTTTAATCATAACTTCCGCAACCTAGATAGTATGAGGGCAAGGGTAATGCAGGAGGAACCTCAGTAAGTCCTGGCAGATTCTTTGTATCTGGCCCAGAAATTTCTGCCACAGATTCATCTGTAAAAATAGAGATTTTTCAGTGTAAATGCTCTGTAAGTGCAGCATCCGAGGAGCGGGCCCCAGCCTAGCAGACAGCGGGGTATAGATGTAGGCCTTGTCACGGTGGCTTTACCATCTCAAACCCGGAAGGTAACCAGGGACAACCTATTGTTAACCTATGAGTCTTTTACCTTAGTCTATGTGTCACGTGTGACGCCACCGTTCCTTCCTCCGCGGTGAATTCACAATGATGGAACAAAGAGTCCACACGCACAGAGTTGAGGGTTAAAGGCAGAACCAGGAACGGTCGGTAAAGATGTTTACTTAAACAAAACTTGAGTAAATCCAATACAGTCCAGTAACAATTTACATCCACTAGCAATATGCCTAGTGCAGAAGAACACATGGTGCGACATGGAGGAAACCTGTGAGGACAGGGTTACTTTTACTGGCCTAGTTATCTGTGGGCCTCTGCTCCCGGACACTTTCTCACAATCACTCACTGACTCTCTACCGGTACACACTCACGGAGTAGAAGAATGCACACAGCGCTGCACAGTGGGAACTCACACTTCTTGTGACTTCTTACTTTCTTATTCCTCCATGCAGGGAAGAAGAAGGAGGTCCACAACACTCGTCCTCTATCCTTTCAGCCTCTTCCATATTATCTACACACAGATTAAAGCTGTCTGTGTGCAGACCAGCTCCTCTCAGGGCGGACAGGTAGATAGAACCAGCCAAGACGGACTCCAACAACTCACTCTCCTCACTCATGCACCTTGCACCCACATATATAAAACAAGGTCACATGACATACAAAGAGATACTTTTCCAGACATAACCCAGACAGTAACCCATTCAGTGCTGCTGCTATGCAATACACATCATATACACTCCCATGGAACACATTGACAATACACATAAGCACAAGACAACATAGATTATTCAGAAGCTTTCACACATCAACTTCTGTACACTACATAAGTAAGACTATATTGTAAATATCCGTATAGTTAGAGAGTGTTACTTAGTGGATTGTGGTTGATAGGTATCAAGTAAATTATTGTGCATCTGACTACTGTCTCATTCATCTGGGGGTGATTTAAAAACCTTTGGAATGGATGGAATCAAAGCTTTTTTCTCTCTACTGTTCCCTTAGGAGAACAGCTGTAACCCTGCAGGCACTGCAGCAATGCCCGTGGGAGCATTCTAATGTACCTGCATGTCCAAACAAACAATAGAATAAAACAAGAGTGCAGTTTAGCTAAGAATGACACAAGATTATAGAAATTGGGGTATATTGGACAACGGTTATGGTTAATACTTACATCCTCATTTCTATGCATCATGCATACATTTCCTCCTGAACTAAACTGATTTAAATGTTAAACTATAATTGGGAAATTGTTTTACTATAACATTTTCATTGTTGGCATTGTTTTCTACTGGAGAGATAACCTGATTGGGATATATTGCTACTATTTACAAATGTGTAATTCTATCTCTTTTGAGGGGGATCATAAATAATCAAGTGCTTCAGTGTAACAGATGCAAATTAGATTCCCAGACTGTGAATCATTTAGTATGGAAATAGATGAAATTCTAGCAAACGTCATCCTATGAAAGTGAGCAAAACTCATTGTCCTTTCTCGATGAAGGGCAGAAAAATGGTGATGGGGTGAAAGAGTGAAGGAGGAGTGGGAGACAAGGTTGTAGAAATTGGGTTGAGAAAGAGTGAGAGAGATAGGGAAAGAGAGTGGCAAGAGTAAGAGAGAGGAATTAAGAGAGTGACTGAGTGAAAAAGAAGAGTCAAACAAAAAGCAGCAATGTTTCAACTCCTTAATGAAGCCTTTTTCAAGCATATGTAAATGACCAAGCAAGCATATGATTAGCAAAGTAATTGGTGTTCCCAATATGACATCTACATGTACATCCAATTAAAGATGGAAGCAATACATTTTACAAATGGGCCTATAAACCAATAGGTACAAAGCATTCAGTTGTGTGGAAAAAAGTCTATCCGTTGCCCAAAGGCTGCTGTGAAGGAGAATCATCCACCTCAGCATTCCAGCTGCATTAGTGCACATATCCAAGACAGGCACTTCCTCTATCAACTTCCGGTAGCTTCAAAGAACATTGTTTCACAATTCAATCTTTAATGTACACGATTATACAGAGTTTCAGTGAACGTGCATCAATGGAATGTGAGAAGCTGTATGGTCTTATCGATGATTTGCCCGCCACTTGGCCTGCTCTGACTAAACAGTTAGGAAGTTGTCATGTCCGCTTCAAGTATGCAGTAACTGCAAACTAAAGTAAAGTGAACTGCAAACAGGACTTGAGGGCAGACGTCCAACAATAACTAACAAACGACAAAACGCTTACCTAAAATACCAACACACATAAGCAGGTGGAATAGCTAAAGTACGTACCAGGTATTGGTTTGTATTTTGGCCAAGTCACAAGCCTTCAACAAGGGTCCTTGTTGTCTTGTGAGTCTCTACTCTTACAAGACAACTCAACATTAACAAACATAAAGTTAGACGAGACAGGGAAAACCAAAGAAAAAACCCTGGTTTGTGTATGGGAGATTCACCTTCTCGGTAGTAAGTAGAGACAAGTGTATTAGTCCCTGATGATGTATTTTGGGATAACCCGTATGAGTTCGGTGAATCCCCAGTTATGTCACAATGTTGCATATACAAAGTTTTTGTTTTAGGAACCGGTTATGGTGCACTTGAATATTGAAGTTTAACCAGGACCCACAAACAAGCTCTTTGCACCTTGGTAAATGCTAAATCTACCAGCTCAAGGACTGAGCTAGCCCTGGCGTTCGGCGGATGTGAGTCTATCAGCTCGCAGTTTGCCGTCACGCCATATAGTGATATTTAGAGAATAGGCTCGTGTTCCAAGATAAGCTCACAGAATAGGCTCGACGCGTTTCCCTATCCGGTTTTTGGATAGTTCTTCAGGAGCAAGAGGTATGTATACCATTGGTTGATATGCAGTCTTTTTTATATGGAACAATTATCACCAGGGTCGGTGAAAAATTGATAAATTGACGATATGGTTTTTCCCGGTGGATATGCGGTTTAGCCACCAGTTTCTATTAAACAAGTACCGTATACTCGGTACCTTATCTTGCTCTCACTCAGCGCAACCCACCAGCAAACAACACTCTCTGTTAGACCGACCAATATTCTGGTATAATGTCGGTGCCAAACCAGACGATGTTGTTTGGTGAGGAAAGTTGGATATTTGATAACCCGCTTTCCCGGAGCTTTTCACACAGTGAACAATCTCACTTGTGGACCCAATTTCTGGGGGGTTGTTGGTTTATCTATTAGCTCAACCCTTTAGCTTAGTCTGTAAGGGGCTGCGTAAGCAAGTCCCCTCTGGGTTAGTTTTTGTCTCCCAGTCTATCAGTGATATGGCTGTTACCGATAATATAGACAGCTGGAGTCAATGCTCCATATATCACTCAAGAGCTGACTGTTGGTTTCAGAGTGGAAGGAAGGTAACTTCCAGGGTAGAACCCCAGAAGACAATTCAGGGAGAGCCTAGATAGGAAGGACAACAGCACCCCTAGCAGTAGTCCCATCCACAGTCAGATGGTCCCATCTGACTGTGGATGGGACTACTGCTAGGGGTGCTGTTGTCCTTCCTATCTAGGCTCTCCCTGAATTGTCTTCTGGGGTTCTACCCTGGAAGTTACCTTCCTTCCACTCTGAAACCAACAGTCAGCTCTTGAGTGATATATGGAGCATTGACTCCAGCTGTCTATATTATCGGTAACAGCCATATCACTGATAGACTGGGAGACAAAAACTAACCCAGAGGGGACTTGCTTACGCAGCCCCTTACAGACTAAGCTAAAGGGTTGAGCTAATAGATAAACCAACAACCCCCCAGAAATTGGGTCCACAAGTGAGATTGTTCACTGTGTGAAAAGCTCCGGGAAAGCGGGTTATCAAATATCCAACTTTCCTCACCAAACAACATCGTCTGGTTTGGCACCGACATTATACCAGAATATTGGTCGGTCTAACAGAGAGTGTTGTTTGCTGGTGGGTTGCGCTGAGTGAGAGCAAGATAAGGTACCGAGTATACGGTACTTGTTTAATAGAAACTGGTGGCTAAACCGCATATCCACCGGGAAAAACCATATCGTCAATTTATCAATTTTTCACCGACCCTGGTGATAATTGTTCCATATAAAAAAGACTGCATATCAACCAATGGTATACATACCTCTTGCTCCTGAAGAACTATCCAAAAACCGGATAGGGAAACGCGTCGAGCCTATTCTGTGAGCTTATCTTGGAACACGAGCCTATTCTCTAAATATCACTATATGGCGTGACGGCAAACTGCGAGCTGATAGACTCACATCCGCTGAACGCCAGGGCTAGCTCAGTCCTTGAGCTGGTAGATTTAGCATTTACCAAGGTGCAAAGAGCTTGTTTGTGGGTCCTGGTTAAACTTCAATATTCAAGTGCACCATAACCGGTTCCTAAAACAAAAACTTTGTATATGCAACATTGTGACATAACTGGGGATTCACCGAACTCATACGGGTTATCCCAAAATACATCATCAGGGACTAATACACTTGTCTCTACTTACTACCGAGAAGGTGAATCTCCCATACACAAACCAGGGTTTTTTCTTTGGTTTTCCCTGTCTCGTCTAACTTTATGTTTGTTAGTGTCAATGTAAGCCCATGTCTTTTAAAATAATTTAATAAAGTTTATACATTTTATATCTATATCTGTGAAGGGGTTTCAAAAATTCTATATATAGATTTACATACCACTGTGACTTCTTACAAGACAACTCAATCCCCAGGAATCCTGCCTACAAGTAGGGCGATCGTCCCAATAGGGACGGCCCGACGCTGGAACCTAGGGGCCTGACTCGCCATAGATGGTAAACAGCACACAAGCAGAACAGGATTCTGTTCCCACCAACAGATGAGGGAATTCCACCCAGAACCTCATGCATGCAACAACACCAAGTAAAACATGCATGACTCCATACACCATTGTTCTCGGAGGGAATGAGGAGAAAGATAAACAACGCAGAGTTCGAAAGGTAAAGAAAAAAAGATTTCTACCTTGCTCAGGTGAAACTGGGCACCGTAGTGGAGAGCGTAGTTGCACATATGCTGGTATGAAGATGCCCTTAGCTTGGAACGTTGTTTACTTGGACTGGCATATGAACCAGCACTGTCCACAATACACGTCTGCCACAGTATGTTTCTGGGTGAGCATTAATGTATAAACACTGCAAAAGTATATAATTATGAAATAAAAATGTGGGGATATACTTCTTGTTCTTTGTAGAGTCCCCTGCAGGGCACATTAGTCCGCACATAAAAGTGTGTTCCTAACGAGGACAATGAACTATTCTTTTGTGATTTATTGACCTCCTGAACTCCGGCAAGCAGTGAACTTCTGCCAGTAACAATGTATTCGGGATCTTACTGTTGTCTCTCTGGCTTGTACACAAACACATCACAGCATCATCCTGTTTGTTTGCCTCCTTTTATTTCCAGTGTGCAGTTTTGTATTGAATCGGCTCTTTTTAGACCTCGGCCAAAATATTTTAATTTGTGCAGAACAAAAGCTTCTCCTGGAGAGAGTTCAAATGGTTCCATTGATTAAGATACCTCGCTGCCCGTTCTGTGCAGCTTCCCTCCAACATGAAAATTAAAATGTATTTTGATAGTCCAGCTCCCAGGCTCCTGCAGATGGCTCTTTTAGCACGTTTTTGCAAAACACGGAGAATAGAACCCATTGATTTTGATAGGTTCATTCTCATTACTACTTTTTTGCACCCGCTTTTCCCATGGGCACAAAAATATAGGACCTGCTCTAATTTGTGTGCATGTGCAAACCGCACGCATCAGAACCTTGTTTGGCTTAATAACTATTTTAATCAGGGTGGGGTGATTTCCTCGCCCATATGAACTAGCGGTGACTGCGCAAATATGCAAAGTTGATTGCGAGTGCAAAATAGACGCGTTCTCTGCACAATAAAAGGTGTGCAGGAGTGAGCATATTTTGAATACGCTCGTCTGAAGCCGCTCTTACACCCACGTTACTTAACATCCTTTCATTAGGTTAGAGCGATTTTGAGAATAGAACCCATTGAATACAATGGGTTCTTTCCCATTCTGCGTTTTTGCTCTCAATTTTTGCGCACATGAAAATATATGCGGCATACTCTAGATTTTGTGCACAATTGCGCACCCAGGGCGCCATAGAAGTCTATGAGGGTGCGCAAATGCACAACCTGTCTACACAAAACTGCGCTCTGTACAGCGTGATTTCGCAGTGTTGATCAATAAAACCGGGGATTGATTTAGCCCAGCAGCGTAGAAAAGTACACTAAAATGTGCAAATAGGCATGTGACAGCCCATGATAGCGCTCCCTTCACAGCACAGTTACACCACGCTATCACGAGCGTCAGGGGCGTAGCTAAAGGTGCATGGGCCCGGGTGCAAAACTTTATCTTGGGGCCCCCCAACTTCTCTTAAGCCCTTAACAGAGAGGTGTGACTTGAAGCTCCTGGGCTCCAATACAAAACCTGTAACAGGGCCCTCAACTATAATGCTTTATTAATAGTACTGGGCTCCCTATATGGATAAGAGAGGCCTTATGGGCCCCCTAAGGCTCCTGGGCCAGGGTGCAATCGCATCCCCTGCATCCCTTATAATTACGCCAGTGACGAGCGTATCTACACCTACGCTCGTCTGTAGGAGCCCTCAGTTACATTTCTTTCCAGCCTTTACTTTACATTGTGCGACAAATAGTTCAGTTTCAGTAAACGGAATATCTGGGCTGAACAGCTTCATTGTTACATTAACTGCACAATGTAAGGGATCCTTTCTTTGCTGCCCTCTAGCCCCTTGTGCCGCACACCACCGACCCTGCTCTGCCAAGGCTCAGCACAGAACATCCGTTTTGCTTGTCATGTACAATATAATTTACTAATAATCTTTAGATAGTGGCCATGCACGCAGCCATCAGCTCATCTGAAACATGGCATCGGGATCAGAATGATACAGCTTGGCTCCTAAGTGGGAATCACGTAATAGACTCTTGGCATTGTGGCTTGCACTATAAAATTACACTTTCCTGCAGCACAACATTGCTAGAATTGGTTAATATAAGTCTATCAGCAGTTTTGACGATGCCACTAAAAAGTTTTCCATGGCTAGAAGGCTTATTGTGAAAGGCTACAATTTGTTCATTTTAGTACAATGACAATGTTGTTGAAAGGTTTCCCATGACAGTGGGGCGTACCGAAGGAAAGTAGAGCTTAGCTGAGCATTGTATCCGACCATGTTCATGCCTTCATGGTAGCAATTTACGGCATAGTAGAAGGAGACTCTCAGCAGCACCGCGCTACAAGGTCGTATAGGCATGGATTAGTTCCAAGAACATGACAGGGAGTTTTTACCTGGTCTTTACAATGCCCAAATCTTAGAGCCCCCACACATAGGTGCATTGCGTGCACATTTACGGCCACAAAATCTGCATGCTGAATGGGCAGCAAATAGAACCCTTTGAATCCAATTGCTTCCTTCACATGTGCTTTTTTTTCGTGCGCATTTTAAGCACGAGAAAAAAATGCAACATGCTCTATTTTGATGTGCAATTGCGCCGTGAAGGCTTGTCTGCCCAAAATTGTGCACTAAACTGCACAATTTTGCAGATGTAAACAATAACTGGGCCTACTAAGTTAGCTGACCCACCTGCTAAGGCATCTAACGCATCTACTAAGTAGGCCTTCCCACCTACTAAGTTAGCTGACCCACCTGCTAAGGCATCTAACGCATCTACTAAGTAGGCCTTCCCACCTACTAAGTTAGCTGACCCACCTGCTAAGGCATCTAACGCATCTACTAAGTAGGCCTTCCCACCTACTAAGTTAGCTGACCCACCTGCTAAGGCAGCTAACCCGCCTACTAAGTTAGCTGACCCACCTGCTAAGGCAGCTAACCCGCCTACTAAGTCAGCTGACCCACCTGCTAAGGCAGCTAACCCGCCTACTAAGTAGGCCTCCCTGACTACTAAGTCAGCTGACCCACCTGCTAAGGCAGCTAACCCGCCTACTCAGAAGGCCTCCCCGCCTACTAAGTCAGCTGACCCACTTACTAAGTAGGATGTCCCACCTACTCATGAACCCCACCTACTAGAAGAATCTGTATCACAATAAATTGTTTTAACTCTGAGGGCTTAAACAGATGGGGCATTGCTCTAATAAGGAATGTATTAGCCCATGAACCGAGGTTTTGCTTTTTTGTTTTTTTGACTAATCAAACTTTGCGCTATTGCATGTGAGTTTGAAAAAAAAAAAAGGCATTACGATCGATAACATAGTATTAGCGCTCGGGAATCTCCTTAGGGAAAACGAAACCATTGACATTAATGGACTCATTTTGTCCAGTTTTGCGGCCGTGATTTTCATGTCTGCAAAACAGGACAAATCACGCCCCTTGTGTTTAAGCCATGAAGGCCAAAGGAGGCCAACATGTACTAGATGGGTGCTTCTACTAAAGTGGCCATTCAGTGTATACTGTATTATAGCATTTGCAAGTAGTGGAAACATATTATTAGGGGTCAGAAACCCACTTTGTGTTCTGGTTTACTAAATGTGCTCAATAATAGTTCATGAACGAGGAGATGTTCAGTTACTTAGGGCTTCCTAACACGAGCCGGAGTACAGAAATGCACATGATATTTTTTGGCGGAGTGAACGTTGCGCTATTGTGTGCATAACTGCTGTTTTTACAGTATTTTCTGCGTAGCTGGGGCCCGTTCACTTCAGCGCTGGACACACCCTCGCCACGATTTAAGAGGCTGTGCAACCTTAATTTACCCTGCGTGTTTGCTTTCCCGTGAAATTGTACCATTAATTGCGCGGGCATCGGGTGCACGTTGGGGCACCTCCATAGACTCCCATGGCGACTTCGATGCGCAAATGCACACCAAAATAAAGCATGCTCCGTTTTTTTCTTTGCACGCAGAAGCGAGAGTAAGAATGGGTTCTATTCTCCGCACATCACATGCACAGATTTTGCACGTGGCAATGCACTTGTCTGACTAAGCGCTTATATGCGAAGGTTTTGCAGGCAATTTTTTTTTTCTTAAATGTTGCATGATGGGAATAAGAGATAGAAAAACGGACTTGTTCTGCGTAGTGCGCACATTATATATGTAGTCAGGTATGGACAGTCCATGGAAGGGAATATGGGAGGGAGAATTCCAGAGACTAGAATAATCCCTCTTATATAAGCCATGTAACACCTGCGCAGGTACAGAGCGTTCGCCGCGGGATCTACGGCTTTGTTATCTTAGCGATGCCATTATCCCTGCCGGATGAAACAATACGCAGATCTTGTCACCCGACGTGTGATGCTGCTGTCGCCCAGCAGTCTCCTTCATACTAGGCAGTAGGTAGCCGGTAAATGATGATTTATGTTTTTCTCTCATGCATATTTCATTCAAGTCGAGAGTTGCCGGTGGATTTTCAGTGGCGTGTAATCCAACATGATTGCTGCGTCTTCAACATCCCCAACGCGGAAGCATTAGGCATTCTTATTGTAAGAGCAGTACAATGTATTCAGCGAGTACGGCCAAAAATATGTTGGAATTAGAAAACTAAGTCCTCTTCCCATGAGCGTGCCGGCGGCACATAGCGCAGGGAGTGCAACCCAATAAATTCAGTGGGTTCATTCCTAGTACTATTTTTTTAATGCTCATGGAAAAAAAATGTGTCACGCTCTGTTTTTGTGCGCATTTGCAGACCAAAAGTCCCCATAGACATCTATGGGAGGTGTGCAAGTACGCACTCAATACGCACGTAAATGTGCAATACGAGGCGCAATTCCATGGAAAAGGAACACATCTGCAACTCCTCAGGCGAAATAGTGCTTAAATGGATGTGCCCTGCGCCCATGTGAGCTGTCCGTGCGAGCACAAATAGTACGGTAATATATGTCAAATGTCTCTAAAAGCGCATCGTTCACGGTGAAAATGCATTGCGCTTACGCAAGCGCTTTTGTGCATATGCTTCTGTGAAGGGTCCCTAAGGAAATAATTGACTGCTTCACAAAGACGTATTTGCATACGCAATGTGCAGTAAATAGAACCCATGATTTTCAATAGGTTCATTCACATGTATGTATTTTGTGGCGCATTTTCGGTCGCTCAAAAAAAAGATAGAATATGCACTACCTTTTGCACATTTGCACAACAAAGTTCTCCATAGAAGTCAATGGAATACGGAAGGAGATACGTGAAACACTGCAGAACTAGTCATTTCGCCGCCAGGCAATGTCCTGCGGGCAGAAAAAGTACAGTAAAGTACACTGATGCGCATGCAAAAAAGCCTAATTCATAGCACAAAAAAAGTTGCACTAAAGTATTCGCAATTGTGCTTACTTCTGTGTGAAGCCAAATCTCAGATTGGTGTTTTATAGTAAATCTAGAGGAAGGCCACAGCATTAGAAAACCAAAAAAGCAAAAGAAAACTGCTGCAAATACAGTGTTTGCCAGAATGTGTGCCTTTTACACCAGAAATTCCACACTATTGTCTAAATATATCCCCCCTCCAATAAAAACACAAGATTCCATCACTGCAAACCTCTCCTGGCTGTCTGTCGCTCTCTGGAGTCTCCTGTGTATATTGCAGTCACTTCCCTGCAGTGCAGCCCCCTGTCTGATGCTTATTAGGCACCGCCTTGATTTCTAGATTTCTCCCAAGTAAAAACACCGGATTTTTGAAATCTGACCCTGTGCTCAGCCGGTGACCCCCGGCGTACCTGTACGGATTCTTCTTGCGCAGTACAGATAATGTTGTGCCGTTGCTAGGTGATGACGCGGATTCCGTGACCTTTCCACAATGATGATTACAAAAGGGCTGCGGATCGGACGGCTTCCCTTGACTTCAAGGGAAGCCGTCCGCACAGAATAGAGAATGCTGCGATTTTTCCCTCACGAGCAGAAAATCGCCATTGATTTCAGCTCGTGGGTAGAAAAAACGCTTTTCCATATCATGCTATGAAACGTATTTGCCCACTATGGATTCCACAATGCAAATCCGTCCGTGCGCATACTCTAGAAAGAAAAGAAGTTAAGAGAACTGAAATCTGACACTTCCCAGTTATTATAATCACAGTTTGTAATGTGTCTGATGGTGGGATTCCCATAATCCCTAATTGTATTGCCGTTAGGGCTTCAACAGATGACCGTGTTCGTGGGACGTCTTGAAAATCAACCCTGCAAAACTTGACAAAGTGAAGCCATTGATTGCAACGGTTTTGTTTTCGATTTATAGCCCTTCCCTGACAATCACTGCAGGGGTTGCCTGCATCCCTTTACTTTCGATAGGGCCGCCGGCAGCAGCACTGGCCCCATTGAAAGCAATGGGCACCGAGCTATGGTCACGCGTATTTTGCTATTGCATAAAGCACTTTTTTTGTGCACATAGGTGCGCAAAAGAAACCGCTCATCTGATTGAGCCCTTAAGGGGTAGAATGCCTTTATCATCTCATTTTGTCCTGAGTGTCTAATTTTCCTATCACATATACACAGTAGGATCAATAAGGAATAGAGATGAGCGAGTATACTCGTCCGAGCTTGATGCTCGTTCGAGTATTAGGGTGCTCGAGATGCTCGTTACTCGAGACGAGCACCACGCGGTACTCGTCTCGATTAAACGAGCACTGACCATTGAATTCAATGGAGCCGCCAATACATCCGGCTCCATTGAAAGCAATGGGCTGCCGGCGAGCGCAGGATGAATTTTCGGGAAGGGCTTAAAAATATAAGCCCTTCCCTGAAATTCATCCCGAAATGTGTAAAAACAAAAAAAATATATATACTCTCCCGGTCCCGGCAGACGGAGTATAGCCGCGGTGGGCAGCAGTTCTCCTGAACTGCTCTGAGTAGTATTCAGCAGGCGGGGATTTTAAATGAGCTGAATGAGCTGCCTCTGATTGGTCACAGCCTGACCAATCAGAGGCAGCTCTCACTCACACCTATTCATGAATTCAGCTGAATGACAGCTGAGAGCTGCCCCTGATTGGTCCCTGCGCTGAGCCAATCAGAGGCAGCACTCACTCACCCATTCATGAATTCACTCTTGCCGCTATTGTGGCTGAACATGCAGCCCAGCATGTTGCCCCTCGCCTGCCCTATCCATTTATGTGTCGTTTCCAGCACTTTCTTGGGTTTTGCTGATTTTCACCAATGAAAACCTTAGCGAGCATCGGCGATATACAAAAATGCTCGAGTCGCCCATTGACTTCAATGGGGTTCGTTACTCGAAACAAACTCTCGAGCATCACTGAAAGTTCGACTCGAGTAACGAGCACTCGAGCATTTTGGTGCTCGCTCATCTCTAATAAGGAACTAATGTGATGTTGTAAAGCGCCATTTGTGAACATGCAGCATAAAGGGCAATGTTGTGCTGAGCAAACTCTGAAGGTCACGCTGTATGGGATATTGTCATTCGTGGTGCTAACAAACAGGATCATAAGTAAAATAAGAATGTAATGAAATTTCCAGGGTAGAGGAAAATCAGTCAATAAGTGCATATTTATGTCACCGTTGCTGAATAGACATCTTTATGGAACAGCACAGCACACCAAATAACCCCGATTTAACCTATTAAATCTGCCACCGTTGTTTGTTCATCCGGCTTCTTTGTAGCACAACACAATGAAACATGCTGCCGCTACGAGCCGGAAAACGCTTGGGAAATTTCAATAGGACTAAGAAGCACACGCTTGGGAAACATTCGTCTTTTCTGTACCTGTATAGAAATGTTATTACATCTATGTACTCACTATAATCTATTGTTTTATCCGGATTATCTGAATAAAGCCCGGACTGCTTCCTCTCTCATTGGAGCAGAATAACTTGTGTTGTATTAAGCCCCGTGAATTGATGTTTGTAATGTTAAATCTTTAACCTGCTAGTAGTGTATTACTAGTTATATAAGGTTTACCGTGAAATCGACAGTCCTTTTACCTTTTTCTATCATTTTTATGTCTTGCTGAGGTAGATATAGAAATTGATCGTATGCGACATGTATGGCTTTTACCCCACATATTCTATGCAAGTAAGGCCGGTTGCATACAACCGGATTTGAACTGGGGAATCCGCGATCGTCATCCGGTATTCTGCACGATCTGAAAAATAGAACATTCGCATGTCCACTCACATGGGCGGATAGTGAATGAGGTTTCTACGAGGAGATTTAAAATCACAGCGCGTTCTTATTTTGTGTGGACTCCACTTGGACAGCTTCCATTGAAGTCAATAGAAGTAATTCGACCTACAGCCCATCCACCATTGATATGGTGATTGGCTGCGGGTACCACCGTCATCACCTAGCAACGGCATGGGAAAAACCAATATTAAAAAAAAAAATCTGTGCTGTGCATTGCCCAACGTGAGTGCCCGCAGTCGTCCGCAATACAGAAAAGATAAGGTACGCGGGGTTGCCGGTCAGGTCCAGAGCCAGATTAAGCTGTCGGCTCCCGCATGCAGAATCCAATCCGGTCGTGTGCAGGCAGTGTAAGCCTTCCTTCAGAAGGAAAAAGTAAATTCTCATACCAGCCAAACTAGAGACTCCTCCAAAGGAAAGAGATACCCATGTGTAGACAGTAGCTCAGGAGGAAGGAGGGGTACTGGTTTTCATTGAGGAGACCCAAATGGTATGGAGGCTATTTTCTCAGGCAATGCTCCATGGGTAAATAAATGCAAAATATATGCAAATAAGCTTTCCTCCAGAAGGAAGAAAATGTTCTCATACTAGCTTAACCAGAGAATCTTCCAGAAGGAAGAAACACCCATATGTTGATACCATTGTTTTAGCGGTTTTGCTCTTCTTCAGTACAGAGCAGGATCTCTTCAATGAGAACCAGAAGCCATCGTTATTGAAATAGTAAATATATAGGAGAATAGAAATTGTATACAGAATAATGTATTAGAGTGGAGACAATCAAATAAGGAAGATGAAACAATACCTCTGCAGCGCCACCTACTGGATGGCAGCATTCCTGCAAATCAATGTCCGACCATCTATACAGGTCATAACAAAGATTGGGAATTGGAAACCATGCTGCAGTGGTATTGTTCCATCTTCCTTATTTGCATATTACCCAGAGGAGCATGGGTAGCCTTATAAGGCTCCTTACATTCCTTCTAGGTGCTCTCCTCAAGCAGAGATGTTACCCCACCCGACAGTTGAGATAATCCATATGACTCAGTAGTGTAGCAGTTTTGGGGGGGCAAAAATCTCAGTAGTTATGGGAATTTCATATTTATGCCATTTCTATGTAATTTCTGGCAGCATTAGAATAACATGTGACTTGCTATGTCTAATACATGTCTATCTCTATTTCAGCCATTAAATTATGAGAAAAAGAAACTATATTCACTGAACATTGAAGGAGTAAATACTCATCTGGATTCAAGATTTTCTCATCTGGGACCTTTCAAAGATGCTACCATGTTAAAAGTCATTGTTGGGGATGTAGATGAGGCGCCATTGTTTACAAAGCCTTCTTATGAGATGGATGTTTATGAGAACGCGGATATAGGAACCATCGTGGGAATGGTAACGGCTCACGATCCTGACAGTGCCAATAGCTTAGTAAGGTAAGACATATATTCTGTATCACTCTTTGAAAAGCAATGTAGTTCTATGCATTATTCTTTACATATCTGGAACAATGTTAGGACTGTGAAACCTGTGTTCTGGTACAGTAATAGGAAGTGACTTTTTGCAACAATTTGAGCACTCAGGTGTATGAGAATTTTATTGGAGCACACAAATTGAAACCTTAAGTCGGCTGTCCGGGTGTTAACCGTTTCATTTTTTTCTTAATACATCTAAATCTGTTAAAAAAATAAAATAAAATAAGTTAAAGTACTTAGCTGTCCTCACCCCCGGCAATTCAGAGCTGCAACCTCACGGTTCTCCTGGTGTTTGATTTGGAATGGTTACCATCTGACTGCTGGATCTAATCAGAGCCCGTGTCTATTTAGGCTGCTGAATTTAATCTTTGAAACCCAAGGGTTAAATTCCGTATCAGATCCGCAATTGAAAACGCTGCCAAATCTGCAGCATATACGTGCTAATTTAGCCACTGCAGAATTGGCGAGCATTTACGGCAGGTTTTCTGCTGCGGAAAGCCCATGTGAAGGCGGCCTGAGGACTGACTCACATGAACGTGTTTGCATGCACAATACACAGAGAATAGAACCCATTTATTTCAAGGAATTCACGCATTTCACCTGTTTTTAGGCGCAAAAATTGCGCACATGAAAAAAAAAAGCAGCATGCTCTACTTTTCTGCAGATTAGTATACCAAATGCCCCATAGAAGTCTATGGAAGTGGATTTTGTAGCGTCAATGAAGAATTTTTTTTGTGAAAAATCGAGCCTCACATCACTGCTCTCCACAATAAAATTGCGTGATAAGCTTGCACAATTTTATCATGAGAAGGTTAAGCCATACCCTGAAACTAAGCCCTAGCTGCATTCCATAAAAAAAAGGAATACTTACCTAAAAGGCTCAGTCCTCCTCATTCGCCCATAGAATAATCACTTCCTGGTTGCTGGATTCATACATTCCACCTCCAAGAAGCGATGGCTCTGATTGGTTCATCCAGCACTGCTTAGCCATTCAATGCAGCACTGGATGAACCAATCAGGGCCATTGCTTCCTGGAGGCGGGATTTATGAATCCAGCAACTAGAAAGTGATCTTCTGTGGGCAAACAAGGACTGCAGGATACCTGGCGGAGCTCCAGAGAGCAGCGGGAGGACCTGGACCAAGCCTGCTACGTACGTATTCCTCAGTGTTTTTTTTTGGAGTGCAGCTAGGGCTTAGTTTTGGGTTAGAGCTTATTTTAGAATGTTAAAGTTGCATCACACGAAAACCATTTCATGCCTTACGATGTGACAGAAACAAAGGCTCCATAGAGAAACATGGGCTACAAAAAAACGTAAATTGCGACAATATAGAGCATGCCTTGTTTTTGTTTTTTCCTTGCAAGTTAGCATCAGAGAAAACAGCGCAAATGTAAAGGAACCCATTGGGAAACATGGGCTTGACATACATGCGTTTTCTCGCGCTATTGCATTACGGCAAAATTGCACAATTTTGTCGCCTGCGTGAGAGCAGCCTCAGCCTTGTTTTTTTATGAAAATGTTCTAAATCAGGCAGTGGCATCCTCGTTCCTACAGTTTTCTTGCTTGCCCTACATGCTTGTGTGAGACTAATGTGATTTTATTTGTTACTGTATTGCACAACATTCGCGCACAGTATGTGCAAACTTGATTAATAAGTTTTATATGTGTAAAATGTACCAGTTTGTTAGACGCCAAGAGCATCTTAGTGACATTGACGCAGTATGGAACATATGGTATGCATTATCAGCAGAGAGCGACAAACGAAGCAGTTCGTGGGGAAGATTACGGATAAAGAATTCAGTGTGATGTTTTTTTGTTACATTATATCTTCCGCTCTAACTCTACATGTTTTATCATCCATTGTGAGATATAGTTTGGAAGATAGAATACTTTTGATGCAGAAACAAATGCTACAAAGTTCATTTTATGAAAATCTCATTACAATGCAGAACTTTTATAGCATTGGCTCATCTGTCCATCCTCTCCACGGCCCGAGGGGCTTCTACCCCATTGCCAGCAATGCTCAGCTTCTGTCCTCATTAGAAGAACAGCTAAAGTCTAAAAACTGCATTAGTAATCTCAAAACCCACAGCCACAGTTTGTGATTTGGCTGTCATTCTTGCCAAACCAAATCTTTGTTTTAGATTACAATTAAGACATGGAACTTCAAAAGGGTCCTAATGCATCAGAATCATTGGAAACTTTCAGCAGCATTAGCTGTTAAAAGGATGTTGCTCGGCTTCTTAAAGCATGCTGGACAGGTGGATTGAAACGGTAATCAGCACAACTACATGTTGAAATGTCTCTTCAGCAATTCTTGATTAAATATCAGTACTCAGACCTGTTGACTATTCTCCTTTCTAAAGGGAAGGTTCTAAAACTTACAATGAACGAATCACTGATTGCACATATTCTTCCACCTCATCGGTTATGGCCACAGGCATTATTTTTCATAGTCCTTAAAAATGTATTTATAGAATTGCATAGAATCTGGACATTTAAAGGAGTTGTCAGGACTTTTTTAGGCTTTCCTATTCTTATGTGTACGATTAAAAAGGTTCAATAAAAATTGCAATAAAGGGGTCGCCCCATGAAAAATATTGCTTATAGTTAAATCCACACGCAGAGACTGTGTTAAACACATCACAGTTCATGAAAGACAGTATCAGCAAGTGGAGAGACTGAGATTCTGAGAGATCCAGTGAGATGGAATCAAGAAAGAGAGAGTCTGGAGAAATGAGAGACTAGCTGCTGTGAAGGGAAGAAAAAGCCGAAGATAGATAAGGACAGCCAATATCAGAATGATAAGTGCTCTCATGCAAAAAACTGGATGCAAGTCCAAGTCCATTAATGCAAATGGAGAAGAACTGGCAGTGGATGAGAAAGGAAACAACTAAGAAGAAAGTCAGCTGCGTTGAACCGGAGATTGAGCTGACACTAAGAAAGTTGTGGGACCGAAGAGTTAAGTTGACCTTACTACAGAGAGACAGACTATATGTCTTATTTCATGAAATGCTGTGTGTAATTAAAAGTCACATCAGGCCCATCTTGCCACAAAAGAGACTGTGAAGTGGTCCCAGTAGGACCGTTCCAAATAAAAGCTGCATTACCCAGTTCTAGTCTCAGTGCTACGAAGCAGAAAGAAAGATGAGGCATGTATCCTTTCGGGCCATCAGCCCAATGTATGAGATTCAGTGAGTTAGCCTGTTAAACAGTGGTTATGGGTTTGATGTGTACATGTCTGAGAGAAGCACTGCAAACTACAGTTTTCTTATAAAAAGTGGGTCAATTATATGTAAAGTTGCATGTTGCTTTGAAAAAAGGCTAATCTTCATTCCACTGTCAATCTGGGCTTCTGAAGCTGGTATTAACAAAGCAATCAGCCAAACTGATATTCATAAACTGTGATTCCAGTTCAAGTTTTTTTGTGAATGCTGAGAAGGCCTTCGATAGGGTCAGATGGGACTAATTGAGATGCTCGCTGGGGAAATTTGGCTTCCCTGAATAAAATATTAGGGCTTTTTCCCCCTCTACTCAGAGCCCTCAGATAAGATACTCATAAACGGATCAAAGTCAAAACTCTTTACATTAAAAACGGAATAAGGCAGGGATGTCCACTATCCTCAACGCCCTTTATATTGGTGATGGAAACATTGCTACAGGAGATAAGGCAAAGCAAAGACATAGACGGTCTGAAGGTGGGTAATACTACTCACACTGTGGTAGCTTTTGTAGATGACCTCCCCATACTTGTTTCCAACCCAGAGAAAGCCATTTTGACAATCAAGAACATTTTTGATCGCTTTGGTAAATTATCTAATTTTAAAATTAATTTTGAAAAATCAGAGGCCCTGAATGTATCAGCTCAGTTACCAAACTACAGAAGCGCTACACCCTTACATGGCCCATCTCATGCATCAAGTATCTAGGGACAATACTAACCTCCAACCCAGCCTACCTATATAAAGCAAACTACACCCCACTTCTCAAAAAACTTACGACCCAGCTTCACCAACTTAATCTCCCATTCATGGATGGGTAGATAAAATATACTAGCTACTTATATTCCCTATATTATTTATATCCTACAAACAGTAGCAATCGAAGTGCCTAACCTTTTCTTCTCCCAAATGCATCAACTCTTCAAGAAGTTTGTCTGGGATAGATATGAACCACGCTTGGCATTCTCATATCTAACACAACTAAGACAGCAAGTAGGGATGGGCATTCCATATCTAGTCTTATACTATAAAGCGATTTACATCGCAAGCTGGATCTCTTTAGACCCCAAATTGGATGCACCGACGATAAATATAGAAAAAGCCCTACTCTGGCCAGACAAATAAATTCTTCTTTGGTCAAATGAACTCCTCCCGTTACGCAGTGGAAAGAAAAAGTCTCCCAGATTTTCTGCTTTAAGGATATTGCAGCATGGGAAACAGGCTCAAGGGACAAATTCCTGTCATTTTGGACCCCATGGGTTGGTTATAGTGAAGACGAAGCAAATTCAAATGTGACTCATAATAACTAATATGTAAACGTTCATTTCATGTTTTTTTTAGCGAGGTGCATTTCAATATGGCTTATTTGCTAATGGACCTCTCGCAGTTTTCCCCTTTTCCCCTCATCCCCCTACCCATCCACCTTTCCCCGTTTCATTCCCTTGTCCCCCACCTTCCTACTCCCTCCCCCTCTCCCACCCCCCTACCCATCCCTCACAGTAGCTGTTTTTAAATTTCTTTTGGCTGCTTAGTTCTGGAGACAAAATGTATCATTATTGGTGGAATGTTAATTAGTCTGCACATTAATTTCATCGCTTTGCTGGACACAATAGTTTTCTTTTACTTTTGCTATTCTTGTGCTGTAATTAAGCTACAGGGACCTGCGTGTCCGCTCTTGTTGACTGTCTTCCAGGGTGAGGGTTTTATGTTGTACTTCAATAAAAAAGAGCTTATTTATAAAGTCTTTTTTGTAAATGACAATATTACTTTGTAACCTTTTTGCAGTTTGATCTATAAGTCCTTCCATGGAGTGAAATGTAATTAACATGTGTTTAGTAAAAGTTACAACTGTGAAATCAAACTGCCTTCACCTATATCTCATCCACCTACACTTACATGTCCACCTCAGTAAATGTTCCAAGGTGGTTACATATGGGATCCATAGTGTGAAGACTAGAGATGAGCGAGCACCCAAATGCTCGGGTCCGCGTTATTCGAGTCGAGCTTTTCAAAAAATTCGAGAGCTTTTTTTTTCTTGGTTCTCTCTCGAGTAACGAACACCATCGAGTACACTAATACTCGAATGAGCATCAAGCTCGGCAGAGTATGTTTTTTTCAAAATATATGATTTCTTCCTCAAAACACAAGCTTCATTAGGCTACATGAATGGAAAACTAAAACAAAACCATGCTGGCATTATTTTTTCCTTGCAATGTGCTCCTTTTCGCCCAAGTAGGCAGTTACTCAAAAAAAGTGCTGCTCGATCGAGTAATTGTCCTAAACGAGCATGTTTGCTTATCTCTAATAACTACATTTGTCTCTTTCTGACTCCTTAACCCCTTCTCTTCATATGTCGTAAGGGTACGTCATGGCTGCGGGGTACTTCCCACAACTGGACATACCCTTACGTCATGGGGATAGCGCGAGATCAGAGGCGATCTCGCGCTATCCAGCAGTGGGAGCTGCCTGTCACTGATAGCCGGCCTCCCGCTGCAACAGCAGGGGTGCATTAGAGATGCGCCCCCCACTATTAACCCCTTTCCTGCCGCAATCTATGTAGATCGCTGCATGGGAAGGGTTCACAGAGGGGGAAAAAAAAAATTCCCACATATTTGGTATCGTTGTGTCTGTAACAACACGTACAATAAGTTTTACATGCTTTTTATCCTGCACAGCAAAAAGCGTTAAAAAATGCTAAAAAGCTGAGGCAAAATGCTAATTTTTAGCATTTCGCCTCCCAAAAAACACAATAAAAGTAATTCAAAAAGACGTATGTACCCGAAAATGGTACCAATAAAAACTACAGCTCGTCTTGCAAAAAATAAGCCCTCACAGAATTCCATCCATTAAAAAATAAGAAAGTTACAGGATTTTGAATGCAGCGATTTAGGAAAAAAAAATATTTCTAAGAAAGAGTTTTTATTGCAGAAAAGTGGAAAAACCTAAAAAAGAAATATAAGAATTTTGGTATTGTTGTAAGCATACCAGCCCGCAGAAAAAAATAGATTGTGTCATTTATGCTGCATGATTAACTCTTTAACTGAGCAGAATTGATGTGTTTTCTCTCCCTGCTATCATAAAAAAAAAGTTTTACAATATAGTCAATGTACCCAAAAATGGCACAGAGAAAAACTACAGTTCACCATACAAAAAACAAGCCCTCGTACGGCCGCGTCGACAGAAAAATAAAAAAGTTATGGCTTTTAAAAAATGGAGATTAAAATCCGCCAAAAATTGCTGCGTTCTTAAGCCCAAAATAGGCCGTGTCCTTAAGGGGTTAAAGGAACTTATTGAGTTAAAAAAAAATAATAACAGCCCAAACATGCCCCCATACCTCAGCACACCTGATGAGCCCACTGAAGTAAAGAACAAAATGCCTTTTTACTGGCCCCCAATGCAGTTAAATGAGAGAGCTGTTACTAATGTTTATGTTGCTGATTTATGCTAAAAACCAGGACAGAGAAGCGCAGCATAATGCACTATTTTGTCCTGGGAAATGCCAAACGGCCTGCCGGAACCGAATGGACCCCAGTATAACTAATGGGGTCAATTTGACACAGTTCGGTACCGTTATAAGACAATTTAGCTGGGGAGTTCATATACACATATGTGCAAACACATTTGTGAAGTTCATATATGTAAGTATAAATATACATATTTGGAGGGTTGATTCTGATCCATAGAGTTTTATGGTGAAGTCTTTACAGGGTCACCAGGTCTTTCCCCAAGACACAGCATTTAGCCACATGACCGCCACTGTTGGTATGGCATGTGTTGCCCCCCTACCAGTACTTTGAGCGAACTATGGGAGGGGAGAGACAGGGACCGACTTACTCTGGACAACGGATGAGGGTAAATCCGTAGGAAAAAGAGAAGCTACTTGAAATGGTTAGTGGTAAAAGGAGACAGGGAAGTTTTAGGAGGTGTTGGCCTTCTCGGGTTTTGACTTCTGGATAGCCAAGAGTATTTCTTGTTCGGAAATCGTCTCATTGAGTGACTGTAGTTGCGCTTGTCTTAGGCTAGGAAGGCTTAATGTACTATATTAACCTGGCAGCTATTTTCTTTTCTTTTGTAAGAAGGAACATTAGTCTCATTACTATTCAACAACGCATTGCATGCTTAAAATATTCACAATACAGAACTGGAATTCCCACACAACAAATAGGTCAACTTTCTATTCTTTGTTTATTATAAAACCCAATAAAAATTATTAAAAAGAAAAGAGGTGTTGGCTGGAGACCCAACAGAAGGAAACGGGAATGGAGATCATACAATTGAAAGCAGCCATAGAGAATAAAGAAGCATGGTGAGGACCACTCTACAGAGTATGCAAGAGTCAGACATGACTTAACGGATAGAATTGGATTATATATATATATAAATATCTCGTGGCAAGGCAGTACTCAGAATGGCCTGTAGAGGGCTGTAAAGCAGGCATTCTGTGTGCTAATCAGCAGGGACAGCAGCATCCTCCAGACACACTGAGCCAAGAGGCTGCTGCTGGAACTACTCCCTGTGAGAGATGTTGGGAGGAGGCTAAAAGTCTGAGATCTGTGGCAGAACAGGCTGTGGTACGACCACGAGTCTGACTGGGATGGATGCCCATAGACTGACATCCTGGGTACGTTGTTGTACAGTGCTGTGACGTGTAGAGGTGCTAGGTCACTGTGTTAGATAGGAGAGAATCCTATGTGAGTTATAAGCCAGACGGCTAGGAGTTCGGTTGTTAATGCAGTGCAAAGAGTTGTTACCTTTGTAACTATTATTTACTGCCAAAATAAAATGTGCTTCCTTACTTTTACCACCTACTCTGGTCTAGATATAAGTCACTGAAGTGCAATCACCCACATAGGTGGAAGAATGGTAGCGATCCTGCAAGGTAACTAATCTGCTAATTGTCTGGAGAGCAAGATAGCTCCACCAGTGGCAATGTTCCGTAGACATGGCTGGCACCACAGCCCCCTATGTCATGTCTTATGTTTGCAAAGTGTCATAGCCCCTGTATCTCAAGGTGACCGCTAGTCACATGACTTTATTCACAGTTATAGACTAAAATATAGAATCTTTATTAAGGATATTTATTTTAAAAACATAAATGGGCTAACACACAAACACCACACACAAAAAACGGAAAAGTCCAAAAGTTATCACGATAGTAGCCTCTATCTCGATGTCAAAATTATAGAGGCTAAGTAATGAGTCAGTGCTAATGGAAGACACAAGCAACAATGTTTTAGGCTCTTTTTGGATAGAAAGAAGAACAGGAAAGGGAATCTTCCTGTAAAGAAGACTCTTACAGAGAGAGGAACTCACAGTAGGATTGTTTAGATATAACAAACTCTTCCTACAGTGCAGACCATTAAAAAGTGAGAAACTCACAATAGAATTGTTTAAATGTAGCAAGCTCGACGCGTTTCCCCACAATGAAATTGCGGTTCATCAGGAGCCTAGATTGAACACATAGATACTAGTACGGCATTTTTTGTCATAATAGACCAGTAGACTGTACAAAGGGATACTAGTATAGTCCTTTTGTGTCGTAATAGATCAAAGGGATACAAAAATAGCACTTTTTTTGTCGTAATAAACCAAAGATATAAAGATACTTAGGATATTAGCATAGGGTGATTCGAGGATGATCAATATAGATACTTGATAGATAAGAGGCTTAGATCCCAGAGAGTGATTTTCAAGGGACTCATGTGATATGAAAAAACTCCAATCGCTATGGTCTTAGAGGTCCTGTCAAAGCCTTGTCAAAATAAACAAGGACAGTATATAGAATTTGTAGATCGCAATAGATCAAAGCGTATTGGAGACAGAAAGAGTGGTTGCAACATATAGTAAATAGTGACCACTCTGTTAGCCAAGTAGTTTCCAGGGCTTTATCTCAGAAGAGTGTTAGCTCAGTATTTAAAGCTATCTAGTCTCATAAATAAGAGACAGCTGTTAGGAGGTATAGAGTGTAATAGGCAAAAAAGGTTGTCATAGAATGGATGTAGCCACCTTCATTGCTAGTGAGCCTTCAGACCTTTACCCCAAATTAAATGATAGCCCAGTCACTATAGCTAGTTCAGAAGTCAACCTCTACTACTCTTGAGTAAAAATTGCATAAACTACCAGGTACGGGTAGTAAAAGTTCTCTCTGATCTAAGCTAGTGCTTTTTGCTAATAGTCGTTATGCCAAAGCGTCCAGGAATCACCCCCAAAAAAAAATAAATAAATGAAAAGATATAAAGCCTGTGGCTCTGATGGTGAGTCACATGACTGAATTACCAAACAGCAAATGGGTGCATTTTGGGGATGTTAAGTATGTTATAAAAGTCATGGAGTTAGGATAGAGAATCCATTAGGAGCATAATAAAATCATTTGACCAACTCTTTCAAATTCCCATACACATTGGACTACAGATGTGCAACTAACTTCCCTTTTTATCATTTTTAGAACAGTAAAAAAGAAATGTAACTATTTTTTCTGTCCCCATATCTGACTTGAACTAGTGATTGTTTGACCACTTATGCAGTATACCGCAACACTTCAGTATTGCAGTATGTTGTATTTTTGTAGGGCAGGTTTGATAGTCAGTGAATGGTATGAACTTAAAATATATTTTGCGTATTTTCATATGACACAGGCGCCTATTTGTTGTGATTTTTATTATTGGCATTTCAGCAACATTACAAAAACAACAGAAAAAAATAATTAAAAAAAAAATTCAACTTGGGACAAATGGGGATGAAAACCGGCAATTTACAAAACAGTACAAACCACAAATAGACAATATAAAGCCAAAACAAAGTGCAAAATAAAAAATGTGTGCTGCGCATCCATATTTTACATGCAAGTGTAAATGAGCCCCAAATCAGTATAAGATCTTTGTATCTAAGGCCTCTTATTCACACAGCATATTCTTACCCATATTTTACATAAATCCCTTTAAGTCCAAGGTAGGACTGGGTCCGTAGCATACAGTAGAAGAAGTGCAGCTCTCGTCTGTTAATGCTTCGCTTCAGGGTTTGCCTTGTAAATGCAGCCTACAGGTGACAGATGAGGAATGTAGTGTTTTTCTTTCATCTTACCTTGTTTTGTTCAACATCACATTTTCAGGGTAAGTCAAATATGTTGTGAATCCCAGCAATTCTGTACATTGTGTTTTATGCTCAATCATTCCACAATCATCTTGCTTTTGTATAAATATTTCTTTTTTTACTCTGCTTCTCCTCAAGGCTTTGCATTTCTGTTCCAAGAATCAAGGGCAGTTAGACAAGCGATATAGTCCATTATTCAGTTCAATGGCAAAACCTATTCGATAACTCATATATGTGTGTTGATGAATCTTTTAAAAAATGATCTTGTTACTGGGCGATGCTGTAAACTTTGTAAAATTACATTATGTTGGAATTAAAAGTTACTGTCTTGGGCAACTGAGTTTTATCATTATTACTTATTCTATCTATCTATCTATCTATCTATCTATCTATCTATCTATCTATCTATCTATCCATCTATCTACCTCATATCTATCTATCTATCCATCTATCTACATCATATCTATCTATCTCATATCTATCTATCTATCTATCTCATATCTATCTATCTATCTATCTATCTATCTATCTATCTACCTCATATCTATCTCATATCTATCTATCTATCTATCTATCTATCTATCTATCTACCTCATATCTATCTATCTATCTACCTCATATCTATCTATCTATCTATCTATCTATCTATCTAATATCTATCTATCTATCTACCTCATATGTATCTATCTATCTATCTCTCTGTCTCATATCTATCTCATATCTATCTATCTATCTATCTATCTATCTATCTATCTATCTATCTCATATCAATCTATCTATCTATCTCATATCTATCTATCTATCTATCTATCTATCTATCTATCTATCTCATATCTATCTATCTCATATCTTTCTATCTCATATCCATCTATCGATCGATCTCATATCTATCTATATATCTTATATCTATCTATCTCATATCTATCTATCTATCTATCTATCTATCTATCTATCTATCTATCTATCTACCTATCTTTCTATCTATCTCATATCTATCTATCTAATATCTATCTATCTATCTATCTATCTATCTATCTATCTATCTATCTATCTATCTATCCCATATCTATCTATCTATCTATCTATCATCTATCTATCTATCTATCTATCTATCTATCTCTCTGTCTCATGTCTATCTATCTATCTATCTATCTCTCTGTCTCATATCTATCTATCTATCTATCTACCTACCTATCTATCGATCTGTCTCATATCTATCTATCTATCGATCTACCTATCTATCGATCTATGTCATATCTATCTATCCTATATCTGTTTATAAATCTTATATCTATCTATCTCATATCTATCTATCTATCTATCTATCTATCTATCTATCTCTCTGTCTCATATCTATCTTATATCTATCTATCTCATATCTATCTATCTATCAATCATCTATCTATCTCTCTGTTTCATATCTATCTATCTATCTATCTATCTACCTATCTATCGATCTATCTCATATCTATATGTCTTATATCTATCTATCTCATATCTACCTATCTATCTATCTACCTATCTATCTATCGATCTATCTCATATCTATCTATCTATCTATCTATCTATCTATCTATCTCATATCTATCTATCTATCTATCTATCTAGCTGTCTATAAATCATCTATCTATCTATCTATCTATCTCATATCTATCTATCTATCTATCTATCTATCTATCTATCTATCTATCTGTCTATCTATCATCTATCTATCTCTCTGTCTCATGTTTATCTATCTATCTATCTCTCTGTCTCATATCTATGTATCTATCTACCTACCTATCTATCGATCTGTCTCATATCTATCTATCTATCTATCTATCTATCTATCTATCTATCTATCTATCTATCTATCTACCTATCTATCGATCTATGTCATATCTATCTATCCCATATCTATTTATATATCTTATATCTATCTATCTCATATCTATCTATCTATCCATCTATCTATCCATCTATCTATCTATCTATCTATCTATCTATCTATCTATCTATCTATCTATCTATCTCTCTGTCTCATATCTATCTATCTACCTATCCATCGATCTATCTCATATCTATTTATCCCATATCTATCTATATATCTTATATCTATCTATATCTTACACTATACACTATACTAGAGAGGTGGCCCTGAAATATATAGTCACTAAATCTACAAATGTAATGAGGGATTGTCACACATGTATTTAAGGTAATAAAGAACCTTTCACACATTATCCTTTGTTACCATGGTGAAAACGGAAACAAAATGTCCAGATAAGAAAGGGGTAGGTTAAATTCAAACTTACCAGAAATATGCAATACCGTGCGAAGGTTACAATGGTGGAAGGCATCAAATTAAGAAAAGGGAGTCAGGGAAGAAGTAGACTTGTCTCTGTTCCCTGTTTTCCGAACTTCAGATCAATCATATTATGATAAAATTCCAGAAAATGTTTCGTTAGATGTTTCCTGATGTGTTATCATATACATTGTTGTTTCTGACCTATGGGCTTGACTTATGATTCTTCTAGTGATCACCATCTGAATGATCGTTGAGATTTCTCTCCAATTAGTCCTCTATTGATGATGTAATCACTTACTTAGGATATATGTACACATGTATGCTGCGTTTAGACACAATGATTATCATTTAAAAAATTGTTTAAATGTTCAAAAGTGTATAATAATCACTCAGTCTAAACGCGAGCCAGCGATGAATGAGAATTGTTCGCTTCTCATTTGTCATTTAGTATCTACAGGCATAAAAATCATTGTTGGCTCGTTTGCTTATCATTTACTGTAAACAGCAATCTTTAGTTCCTGTATTCACTTATACAGGGACTGAACGATTCTGAGGGCTCGTTCACATGGGCGTGCAAATTGTGCGAACATCCAATTTCCAGCTATCAAGTCCTGAGCTTAATTACCGGTGAAATTACCCATTCACATGATTGGCAGCTGAGTGTCACTGATAACAAGTGCTGCTGCTCCAGGAGGGCTTTCCTTCATTGCTGGCGACTCCCTTCATCTCGGTGGGGCTGGAAGGATATCCTGCTGTAGGGAGAGAGAGGTTACCATGCACGGGAGAAGAGGGAATCCCCGTGCAGCAGCGATACCAGGTTTCCCCTGCAGGGGAGAATAAGGAAATCCACAGCAGCGCAATGTTAGGGTTCCTCTGCAGGTGAGATTAAGGGATTTCCCCACTGCTGGGGATTTCCTTTAATTCTTTCCTGCAGGGGGAACTTCTCTTTCTCCCTACAGAGGAATTCTTCTAGCCCCACGCTCTCTCTCTTCCCAATATGGAAGAATCGCTCAGAGAGTTCTCTAGCTCCACCCTTTACCCCCCCTCCCGCTATAGAGGAATTCCCCTGTAGCGGGGCGAGAGAGAGGGTGGGGATAGAGAGAGGGCAGGGCTAAAGAGGTTCTCCAGGGATTCCCCAAGAGCAAGGGTAGAGCGGGCGGTCTGGATGGCAGTTCCCTCTAGCCCCACCCTCTCTACCCTTGCTCTTGGAGAATCCCTCAGTGAAGCCTTCTAGCCCTACCCCCCTCTCTCTCCCTGCTACAGGGATTCTCTCGTAAGTTAGCTACGTGAATTCCCCCATGTGAACAAGCCCTCAATGATTCTTGTTTGAACAAGCCGATAATGTATTTGCCTGTCTAAACAAGCTGAACAAGGGCGAATGAGTTAGCAATGATGTACCTCGCTCATTTGATCCTTGAAAAGATAATCGGCTTGTCTAAGAGGAGCCTTAGATATGCTTAAAAAAAAAACGCTTTGTTTAGTCAAAAAGTGACATCACTTTATTAAAAGTCATCCTTGAATTTGCAATTTCTATGTGCATTCTGTTATTGGCTTGTATGGGTTTCTGTATGTAATGTGCAGTATTATATGCCATAGACTGTACTATACATATACAATAAGTGTTTATTTCCTGCATTCTGATTAGAAGTTTACTCGCTACGATTGCTGAATGCCATACTAATTCAACAGAAATATTATGCCTTGATGGCAAAATAAGTTGTAATCAATAAACTTGGGAAGTTAGTGTGTCTTGCAAAAATATTAACCCCCTTGGAGTTTCTCCTGTTTTGCTGCTTTACAGCCCAGAATTAAAATGGATTTTAATTGAGATTTTATTTAACGACAACATTTTCCAAATTATTACAGCGGAATGCAAAAAGATCTTGCTTAAAAAATAAATAAAAACTGAATAACTACGAGTGCAAATGCATTCATATATTCATGTATTCACCTTCTTTGGTATCAAACCCCTAAATGAGTTTTTTTGTAACCAGTTAATTTCATAAGTCACATAATTGTTTGAATAAGATCCCCTGAGATACAATTAAATTGTCATATGATCTGTTGTTGTTAGCCGTTTAGTCATTCACAACCATCGGCGACCCTAAAGGCGAGCTCCTACCATGCTTTTCAGTTTTGCACTGCTTCCTTCAGTTGTGTGATATCCATGCCAGTGATTCACGGCCTGATATCACGCTCGCCTGTGTGAAGTTAGCCTTAAAAAAATGTTTTTTTTTTAATACAATGTTATAATACAATGTACCTGACAAGAGAGGGCCGTCCACCAAAGCTGACAGACACTGGCCAGATGAGAATAAAATTGAATTTTATGGCCACCCTGGGAAATGCTATGTGCAGTGCAAACCAAACATTTCCCAATACAGATTTCACCACCCTTTAAGGCCAGCCCCATATATACAGTCCATCAATGTGTAGTTAATAGAGATGAGCGAGCACCAAAATGCTCGAGTGCTCGTTACTCGAGTCGAACTTTCAGTGATGCTCGAGAGTTCGTTTCGAGTAACGAATCCCATTGAAGTCAATGGGTGACTTGAGCATTTTTGTATATCGCCGATGCTCGCTAAGGTTTTCATTTGTGAAAACCTGGGAAATTCAAGAAAGTGATGGGAACGACACAGAAACGGATAGGGCAGGCGAGGGGCTACATGTTGGGCTGCATCTCAAGTTCCAAGGTCCCACTATTAAGCCACAATAGTGGCAAGAGTGAGACCCCCCCCCCCCAACTGTCAGCGTAAAGATCGTTCTCCTCTGCCACAGCTGTAACAGCTGTGGCAGAGAAGAATGATGTTAGCCCATTGAATTCAATGGAGCCGGCTCCATAGAAAGCAATGGGCTGCCGGCGATCACGGGATGAATTGTCAGGAAGGGCTTAAATATATAAGCCCTTCCCTGCAATTCATCCAGAAATGTGTAAAAAAAATATATATATATACTCACCTGGTCCCGGCAGACGGAGTTCAGCGTGGCCGGCTGCAGTCCTCCTGAACTGCTGTGAACAGCTGTGAGTAGTATTCAGCAGCCGGGGATTTAAAATCCCCGCCTGCTGAATGAGCTGCCTCTGATTGGTCACAGCCTGACCAATCAGAGGCAGATCTCACTCACACCCATTTATGAATTCATGAATGAGTGAGTGAGTGCTGCCTCTGATTGGCTCAGGGGCAGCTGTCAGCTGAATGTCAAACTGTATTGCCGGCTCCATTGAATTCAATGGGCTAACATCGTTCTGCCGGCACAAGGTGAGTATATATTTTTTTTTATTTTTACACATTTCTGGATGAATTGCAGGGAAGGGCTTATATATTTAAGCCCTTCCCGACAATTCATCCCGCGATCGCCGGCAGCCCATCGCTTTCTATGGAGCCGGCTGTATTGCCGGCTCCATTGAATTCAATGGTCAGTGCTCATTTAATCGAGACGAGTACCGCGTGGTGCTCGTCTCTAGTAACGAGCATCTCGAGCACCCTAATACTCGAACGAGCATCAAGCTCGGACGAGTATGCTCGCTCATCTCTAGTAGTTAAATTAAGAAAAGAAATTCTGCTGAATTTAGCGTGACCTTACTCTTCCTCCCTATTCTTCTTCTATTTCATTTTCTTCTACCCCCTACTTTATAAGCCCACCTCTGCATTCCACCTCTATTTAGACTTTCCTCTATTTTGCTTATCTTTTTCAACCTTGCAGCTATAACAAGTGAGACACATGCCTCTATAACATGTGCTATGCATATAAATTCTCTAGATTACATTAGGTGGGCAGTAGGAAATGTAAACGTGTGTAGGTAGGTATTTAGTCACGTTGTTGTTATTAGAGTCGTTCATGATGCTTGCCAACCCTAGAGGCGAGCTCCCTCCATGTTTTCGCTTTTGCATAGTATTTAGTACAGTAATGCAATTGTTACATAAAATATGCAACAAAGAAACGTTACGAATTTGTGTTCATGTGTTTCTATAACATAAATGCTGTGTACATCCTCAGTAAACTATTTTCTTGATCTTAACAGATATTTCATGGATAATAATTTACAAGAAGAGAAGATTTTTGAAATTGAGTCAAAAAATGGGGCAATTAGGACAACAAGAAGACTGGATCGGGAGGAAATCCCCTGGTACAATATTACAGTGTCAGCGTCAGAGATAGGTACGTCTGCAAAGTTTGCAATAAATATAGAATACAGCAGTATTAGGCTGGGTTCCCAAGGGTCGTATTCTCCACAGAAATCTAGCAGTTTTGCCTCAGCGAAAAAACGCCAGATTAAGTCCGCGAAAGTGCAGCTTTAAAACCCGCGGCAAAGTGCTGCGGGTTTTGGAGCGGCTTTGCTGCATGCTTTTCTGCTGCGGCCAACTCTCCCATAGAGGAAAGCGAGGCTGCAGCAGAAAAAAAAAGAATGGACTTGCTTTGCCGCAATGGATTTGTCACCCCATGTGGACAAAACTTTTTAAAAATCTCGTCCACATGGCTGGCGGAAATTCTGCGGCAAATCTGCCCCGTGTGAACCCAGCCTTATTAGGGTGCCCACCCACTAGCGTTTTTTTACTGCGAAATTCGCAGCGTTTTTTTTTTCTGCAGGGGTCTTTGGGCTATGGGACATGCAAAGCTAAAATCGCGATCGCGCAAAATCGCGATATCGCGGTAAATCGCGATTTTGCGCGATCGCGATTTTTACATTACAAGTCCCATAGACCCCCTGCAGAAAAAAAAAAACCTGCGAATTTCGCAGTGAAAAAAAACGCCAGTGGGTGGGCGCCCTTATCCTGTGATTATTTGAGTGTTTATTTTGTAATGGCTGTAACTGTAGTCATTGTGAAGATGTTGGTATTTGTATATTCTACTTCTTTGAGAGTTTGCAGATGTTTTTTATACAATCACATACATACAGTTCCGATTTCACTAAATCTCTTCCATATGATGAGTAAATTCACAGTGTAAACTGACCTGCATGTCCATTTATACAATGGATGTTTGGGGGAATTTCACCTCTTTGACCCGTGGATTTTTCCATCAATACTTTCTGGATTTTCTATGGAGAATACATTCTCTGCCGTCGTTCCCCTTAGGGCTCATTCACACTTGTGCTTAAAAGTAGGGATCAAATACAGATGTGCAATATGGGTTGTTTTCTTTCTTTTACAATTTGTATGCTCTTTGTTTTCATATCATGTGTCATTGTTTTCTGTGCTGATTTGACTTGTACATTTTTCATGTGCTTTTCATATTAAAGGGGTTGTCCCGCGGCAGCAAGTGGGTCTATACACTTCTGTATGGCCATATTAATGCACTTTGTAATGTACATTGTGCATTAATTATGAGCCATACAGAAGTTATCAAAAGTTTTTCACTTACCTGCTCCGTTGCTGGCGTCCTCGTCTCCATGGTTGCCGTCTAATTTTCGCCGTCTAATGGCCAAATTAGACGCGCTTGCGCAGTCCGGGTCTTCTTATCTTCTCAATGGGGCTCCGTGTAGCTCCGTGTAGCTCCGCCCTGTCACGTGCCGATTCCAGCCAATCAGGAGGCTGGAATCGGCAATGGACCGCACAGAAGCCCTGCGGTCCACGGAGGGAGAAGATGCCGGCGGCCATCTTCACCGGGTAAGTAAGAAGTCACCGGAGCGCGGGGATTCAGGTAAGCGCTGTCCGGTGTTCTTTTTTAACCCCTGCATCGGGGTTGTCTCACGCGAACGGGGGGGGGGTGTTTGAAAATAAAAAAAAACCCGTTTCGGCGTGGGACAACCCCTTTAAATGTCTAACTATTGCATTTTGTTGATCGTTTTGAAATGTTGAAACACAAATGATAAAATTTAGAAAACATATGAACATGTGACCCATGCAAAAATGGAGACATTTATAAATGCAACCAATTGTCTTTTATCTACTAAAAATGGTCTCTATTTGGATAAGTTGTAACATTCTATGAATTGAAGAAAACAGCAAGGTCGGGGTTTCTTCAGACGATCGTATTTGTGCAGGTTTTTGCATGCCATGTGCAGAGAATAGAAGTTATTGATGTCAATGGGTGCATCTCCAGGAATGTGTTTAGAGCGAACATTTCGCGCTTGCAGAAAAAAATAAGAACTGTTCTATTTTACTGAGTATTTTCGCACCAAGGGCCCCATAGAAATCTATAGGAGGTGTGCAAATGTGCACTTAGTATGTGTGCAAGTCCATGAAAAAAAAAACATCTGGACCTCACTATGCTACATAGCCTTTTAGATCATGGCAGATCGGTGTCGAGCTTGCATGTGACCTGGCCATGCACGATCAAACAGTACAATGCGCAGTTACACGCCCAAATCTACCTCATAAAACACCACTCAGGCCTTAGTCAGATGGGCGTTTTTAGCCACGATTTGTGCATGCGCATGCGTCCGGCGATTTTATAAAACCATTGCTTTGCAATGGTATCGGACACATGAGCGCTTTTTATGCGCTCGTCCGATAAATTATAGAACAGAAATCGCAGATCGCACCTATGTGCGATCTGCGATTTCTGTTCTCTTCTCTATATGCGCTCAATGGGGCCGGCGGCAGCAGCGCCGACCCCATTGAGAACATATAGAAGACAAATCATTCTTCTCTGCCACAGCTGTAACAGCTGTGGCAGAGAAGAACGATGTTTGCCCATTGAATTCAATGGAGCCGGCAATACAGCCGCTCCATTGAAAGCAATGGGCTGCCGGCGTGCGCGGGGTGAATTGTCGGGAAGGGCTTAAATATATAAGCCCTTCCCTGCAATTCATCCTAAAATGTGTTAAAATAAAAAAAAAAATGTATACTCACCTTTCCGCTGCAGCCGGAGTCCAGCCGCGGCCGCTGTCAGTTCTCCTGAACTGTTTCTCGGCACTATTCAGCCGGCGGGGCTTTAAAATCCCCGCCTGCTGAATGATCTGCCTCTGATTGGTCACAGCCCTGACCAATCAGAGGCAGGTTTCACTCACACACCCATTCATGAATTCATGAATGGGTGAGTGACTGCTGCCTCTCAGAGCTGAGCCAATCAGGGGCAGGTCTGACTCACATCCATTCATGAATTCATGAATGGGTGTGAGTGAGACATGCCTCTGATTGGCTCAGCGCTGAGCCAATCAGGGGGCAGGTCTGACTCACACCCCCTTCACACCCACTGCAGGACGGCCGCGCGGAGCTCCGGCTGCCGGGAGAAGGTGAGTATATATATATTTTTTATTTTTACACATTTTAGGATGAATTGCAGGGAAGGGCTTATATATTTAAGCCCTTCCCGACAATTCATCCCGGGCTCGCCCGCAGCGCATTGCTTTAAATGGAGCCGGCTCTATTGCCGTCTCCATTGAATGCAATGCGCTGGACAGCTCCGGCCCGTTTCTAATGAAACGCGGCTAGGAGCAGATTTTCGGGCGATTTGCGGGCGACTTGCGTGCACCGGTCACGCGATTTGCGGATGTGCATCCGTCATGCAATCCGCAAATCGCGCGAAAAAACGCCCGTCTGACTAAGGCCTTACACTGCAAATTCGTTGCACTGATGTGTAAGCAGTTCCGCACCTGGTTGTCTGAAGGAGCTCTCCCAAAAAATGCCCATAGAAAAAAACGAAACTGTGCATACAGCCATGCAAATACATTGGCAATAGTTTTTCAATTAGGGCTCCTTCACACTGGCAATTTTGCGCTTGCACAGACCGCATCCATTCAAACCCATTGATTTTGATGGGTTCCCTCACATGGAGTGATTTTGCGCTTGCATTTGCATTGGGTGGAAAAATATGTGACATGCTCTATTTTTGTGCGCAAGTGTCCCGAATGGAATTACACAATGACTTGCATGATTTTGCGGTGTTGACTAATTGAGCTGACTTACCTACTAAGTAGGCTGCCCTGCCTGTTCAAACATGGCACTGTTGTCTCACGAGAGGACGTCCTGCTTGTGAGAGGACGGGATAGCGCTTTACGTCACGCCCCCGCGAACATGAATACACCCCGCCCGTATGCAGGAGCCCTTAGAATAAAAATTAATATGCATCTGTAATCCACATAAGCCCTAGGGATGAAATGACACAAAGTTACTATAGTTTTAGTGGTTTTCAATGTTTCTTTCTAAGTAACTACACAACATAAAATTGGAAAGAATGGCGAGTTCTGAGAGCCGCAGTTGCTACTTTTGAATTTGACGTTTCTGTCAGCAGTTCAGGAAGTTTTGACGAGCAAATTTTCTCTTCAAGTTCAGACGAGGATGATATTGATTTTACAAGTGGGAGACAATTTTTCAAAATAAATGTGAATAATATGAAGCCACCTCCACCCAGGTTTTCATTTACTGAGAAGCCATCAGTTCTTTTTCAGTCCGAGGAAAACATCTATATCACATACTGCAATTTCTTTTCTACCACCTTGGTAGATCTGATAGTTCTAGAAATAAATCACTTTGTTAAGCAGTTTATTGTAGCTTCCATACCGTCCATATATTCCTGAAGTAAGAGATGGTGACCGGCTTACTGTGAGGAGCTTCTTCTGGCCATGCGAATTCTGCAGGGAATTGTTCAGAATCCAAACTTAGAAATATATTGTCGATGAAATCTCTAATTGCCACACCGATCTGTTCCCAGATAATGATGTACTTGCACTTTGCACTTGTTATATGTGCCATAAATGTTGGGAATGTTCTGTATAGAAAGTCTGCAGCTACTACAGTGCAAGCTGTGTGCATGGGGTTTATGAAATGTCACCCACATGCTGCAGAAACAAATCTGCGAGGAACGTGAAGTGGAATTACATGTGCATTTCAGATATGGAATATGTCGATTTAGGGTGATTTGCCCTGTGAATGAGGTTAGGTGGAATTGTGCGCGTTTCGGCATATTGGGCCCTTTTTGACACCAACTCCCACCATGATTTAAAAGGCTATTTAGCCCAATGAGGTCCAGAAGTGTTGTTTTTTGCATTGGAATGCGTAGCGTGTTGTGTATTTACGCGCATATTAAGTGCACATTTACGCACCTCCTATAGGCTTCATCAATGGGTTCCATTCTATGCGCAATGCATGTGTATATTTTACATGCACAAAAAGGCGCACAAATATGGTCATCAGAAGGAACAGGGATTAAACTCATGGGTGTTTTTTTGTCCCATTATCACAGCCCATTGATTTCAATGGTTTCATTTTCACTGGCGGTATTCTCACCCTTTAATAGTATGAGCGAGAAAAGATAGGACCTCCCCTATCGTTATCACTCGTAGCCAATACTACGCGTGGGAAAGATTGGGCAGGACCTATCTTCCCGCAAGTTTTTTTCAAACTCCTGCACTTTGGCACAGAGTTTGAACAACTCAAGACAGGGAAAAAAACTGTTCATGCGCAACTACGCTCTGTAGTAGGGAGCGGAGCGGCACAGACGCCTGTGTGAAGCCACTGTTATGCTGCAGATTTTCAACATGGATTTCACCTCTTCAAAAGTTTAAGATAAATTGGCACCCAAATCCTTGTCAGAGTCCACATATGACAGAGAATATGTTACATGTGAACATAGCCTAAGAGGATGCATGCATTTAGCTGACACTTGATCTTTTGACCCAAGCAGTCATCCCAACCCCAAATCTCATGAAATATAGCCCATTTACATCCATTTATACCAACAATTTTCATCCAGCATTACATTAGAGCAACATAATGCAACTGAAGAAAGTCTATAAAGGGTCGCTGTCTTGGAAACAATATATTCAAACCAAAAGAGTAGAATACAGTATAGCATGCAAAGTGTTATGCAGTGTGAGTCCAAGTCTAGACACATTTGGGCTGGCATCATATAAACAGGTAATGGCACAATTGTACATATAGAATGAAAGGACTTGCTTATTTTGTCTCAAATTGTTATGATTTCAATCAAACTGAAGTTGGAGAAAAGTTACAGACAAGTATTATACTTTTTCACAATCAGGTGACCTGCTTTAAAATACAAAATAAAAAGAAAAAAGTGAAAAGGGGGAGCGCTTTGGAAAAGGGACAATATACAAAAAACTGACAGGAATTTGGCATGTGAAGGCTACCTGAAAACCACTGATACGTGGCGAGCTGCAGACCCCCAAAATGCCAGACACTCTATAATAAGTGTCCAGGAAATAGCGACTTAATAGTTTTAAATAGTTATGGAAAATGACAAGTCACTTACTTAAGGAGGGGTCTCCCAAGAACAGAGACCCCTCAAGGATGTAGCATGCCGATCAATATGGGCAGTGCAGATGAACTCTTTAGTATGCAGGTTCCAAGGAGATCTCCACTTTCTGGTTTGATGGAAACCTCCTTTAAACGTGCGTGCGTACTAAAGAGTTCATCTGCACTACCTATATTGATCAGCATGCTTGGGGGTCACTATTCTTGGGAGACCCCTCCTCAAGTAGGTGACTTTTCCATAACTATTTAAAAATAGGACCCTTTAAGTAGTGTTGACCCCGCATTGTCCCTTTTTCTCCTCAGTACACACTCAGGTTATTTAGTCTAAAACACAAAATAGACATGCAGATTTATGCAAATGTAAAGAAAGGATTGACTTCTAGAACTATTGGAGAGCAAACTCAGGGAAGGAAACAATTGTGTATCCAAGAGGAGAATCTTCCATAATGAGATGGAAAGATAAGAAAGATGCCTGTTATCCACTGCTCACAGGCCTCATGTCCACGGGGAAAATCAGGCCCGCTACGGATTCTCCATGTAGAATCTGCAGCAGGTCCCTCTTGCCCCGCGGACATGAGCGCTTAAAATCGGAATTTAAAAGAATTAACTCACCCGCAGCGGGCCGGGAAGGTCTTCTCTTCCTCACGGCCGGATCTGCTTTTTCGGCCGGCGGATGAACTCGTCACGCCGGCGGCACGTCGCCGGCACGTCTCTAACGTGCCGCGCGCATGCGCCGGGCACATCCGCCGAGCCGAAGCAAGAAAGATCCGGCCGTGAGGAAGAGAAGACCTTCCTGGTCTGCTGCGGGTGAGTTAATTCTTTTAAATTCCTATTTTAGGTCTCCCGCGGATCTGGACGGCTTCCATAGGCTTCAATAGAAGCCCGCGGGAGCCGTCCCTGCAGGAGACCCGCACCTAAATGGAGCATGGTCCAGATTTTTTCATGCTCCATTTTTTTAAAATCCCTTTTATTGACCATCCTTGAGTATTTATCTACCCGCGGGTGGTCAATGCATCCCTATGGGGTGCGGATCCGCGTGCGGGAGAAGAGTTAAAATCCGCTGCGGATTTTAATTCTTCTTTTGCCCGTGGACATGAGGCCTAAAACTATCAAAGTCAGAAAGAAGAAACAAAGTAAACTAAAAGCTGTTATGGATTTTAGCTGTAAAATGGTGCTAACCAGTTGCAAAAAATTGCAAAAATACTACATAAAACAATTTTTGCACTTGCTTGACCACGCTATTTTGATTGCATTTGCTTTGTATGGCAAAACATTGGGGTTCCATGACCAACATTCAGTGTAACATGGAATTGATATTGGAAGAAATGTCTCAAACATTTTCTGTTGAAGTAAAAGCTGGGAGACCAAGGAGAACACCTCCTCTCCTGAGACTTTAGGGCTGTCATTTCTCAGAAAACAAGGACTGAGTGGTAAAGCAAAAAGAAGAGAAACCGTCCTATACCATTCACGATGTGGAGTTGGAGTTTGTGTTTGTGTGCAGCGCTGTGGAACACATGTTTTGAATAAAGATACTTCTGATCCTATGATCCTCTTGTGAGTATATGCAAAACTAACCCCTCTAATACTGCTGCTCTGTCACACAATATATGGACTGATCCTTTTTGGATCCTGCTGTCCGGATCTATACACGGAGCATGCATTATAGTGTGAAACTCTGCTGCTCTCCCCTGGAGGGGTTGTCTATTGGGGTGCCGCTGTGGTTGTGAAGTGTTTGAAGGAGTTTGTTCAACTGTCAGCTTCAAGGCACACAATTGTGATAAACTCTTGCCCTTCTGTCAATGATGAATTGTTTTTATGGACTAAATATCTTTATTCTATTACTTTTCTAATCATTGTTAAAAATAATCTGTATTATTCTGTTATTAAATCATGAAAGGGTCAAACATATATTTCTTGCTAACCAATAGCATAAACATACTACATATTGTGATAACCATTGCAACCCATGAACGTTGAATGGAAAAAGTATGATCAGCAGTGAATTGTGTAAAAACAATTAAAACTGTATAAAAAAAAGCGAATAAACAGGGCTTTACACAGCAACCTCTAATTGAAGCGAAATCTAAAGGAATGGATTCCCTAAGGCCCAATGCCCACGGCCATATTTACACTGCGGGATCCAGAGCAAGCGTTCGCCTCTGAATCACGCAGCAAATACTCCCCATAGGACATGCTATGGAAAACGCTTTTCCATGCCCACGAGCAGAAATCAACTGTGATTTTTCACTCATGGGGAAAATCGCAGCGCATCCTATTCTACTGCGAGCCTCACATGGATGGCTTCCATTGCAGTCATAGGAAGCCGTCCATCCAATCATCGCCAGCGCAAACTCTCTGCACTGCACATGTGCGGCGCGCCAGCTGGCACATCAGCAGAGGAGAAAGAAGACTTCAAGACAGTTACGTGGGGGTCAATGTCGGGGCACAGGGTCTGATTCTGCTGCAAGATTTCGCAGTCGGAATCCACCCCGGCCGTGTGCATTCGGCCTTATGTGATTCCTCATCAAATGACCTTACCCATCTTTATATGCTGTGGTCAGGACACAATACCTTAGAAGACATGCGGTACAGTCTATCAGCTGATGCAGCCTTCCTTCTCCAGGTTCTTTGGTCTGTTCACATTCAATCTTGGAGTACAGAAGCAATGAAGGTTTGATCCAGAGGTGTAACTTGAAGCTCCTGGGCTCCAATGCAAAACCTGTAACACGGCCCCCAACTATAATGCTTTATTCATTGTCCTGAGCTCCCTATATGGAGAAGAGAGGCCTTAGGGGCCCCCTAAGGCTCCTGGGCTTGGGTGCAACCGCATCCTCTACATTCCCTATAGTTACACCCATGGTTCGATCTCTTCATCAGGAAGAACAACAGTAATATCTTAATGAACAGTTGCCACTTCTTGCTTCATTGTTTTGATATTCTTAGATTGTAATAACAAATATAACCGAAAACATTTTCCACCCAGTATGATGCTCTGGGCAATGTTCTACTGGGAAACCTTGGGTCGTACCATTCCTGTGGCTGTTACTTTGAAGGCTACCATCTACTGTGACATTGTTGCAGACTAAGCACACTCCTTCTTGGCAAATGAATCATGGTAGCCTCTTGCAATAGGATACAAAGATCATTCAAGAATTGTTTGAGGACTATGGCAAAGAGTTCAAGGTGTTAATTGGGCCTCCAGATTCCCCAGAACTCTGTCTGATCAAGACTTTGTGGCTTGTGTTAGAAAAATAAGTCCAATCCATAGACATTCTACTTCGAAATATAAAGAACGCAAAGGATTTGTTGCTAGCAACTTGGTGCTAGAGAGTGTTTAGATCTTCTATTCACCTTGTAGACCCCATGGTTTGATGAGTTTTGGTGGCATGAGGGGGACCTAACCAATATTAGGCAGGTGGCTTTAATGTTTTAGCTGTGTATGTATCTCAAAATGGTAAAAAGAAGTCCTCCTGCACAATACAGAATCTCATTAAACTACACTTAAGGGAAGATTAAGAAGTTAGAACACACTTTTGCGTTCAATCTTAGTGCCTGACCTCAAGAATTATCTGTGGCTGAAGTCTATATATTTTGAGCCTTCCCGGTAAAGTGCAGGTTTACATAGCCAACAAGGAGGCCCAACTCCACACTACCATCCATGGTTTTGGAATGGGATGTCGAGCAAACTCATGTAGATATAATAGGTGTTTCCATATTTTTGTTCACATAGTGTGGATGAATAGATCCACGCCCATATGTTGCAGAAACAATGCCATGCATCTATATGGGACACATTTTGTTGCAGAAATTACTACAACAAATCTTTTACATGTGTAAGGGGAAAGTGCTGCTGGTTCTTCACCCTTAAAGCAGCTCTGAGCCAGTTGCAGCTGTGGCCGCTTAGCCTTAGCCTTCTTCATATGGTTTGAGCCTTTGCCGGATGGGGTAAATAGGGAGCTATATGGATCCGGTCCCTGCTCCCTTCAAGTAGGTCCCATAGTCTCTAAATTTTCCATCTATGAACACACGACTATGACATCAGCAATGGTTCTATAGTCACTAAGATTTACATCCCTGCTCACAGGACAGTGACATCACCAAATGTTTTGAATTTTGTGGAGCCAGATAAAAGGACTATTGCTGCTTCACAGGGGGTAGTGGAACTAAGCAGCATAGAAAACAGCAGGAGGGCTGCAGTGGACACTGAGGAGAGAGAGTAGAGGGCTGTACAGGCCACTGAGGTGCTAAAGGGCTGCAATTAGAGAGTACTGGGACCCTGACAGGCAAGTGCAATGATCTGTAGACACTAGAGTGGGATTCCAAACAGCAGATATAGTTGATATAGAGAGGAATGAGGATTGTTCTGGAGGAAAGTCATTGAAAGATCCCAAGAGCAGCTACTTTACGTCAACCAGAGGTGCTACATGACTGGACTGGAACAAGGAAGGACATTTCAGGGGACAACATCAGGTCATAAGTGAGGCTGGCCTCATTAAAATCCATCATGGTTTGAACACTAGGAGTGACTATTGAGATTAAGCAGGCCAGCTAACAAGGAAGCAAAACAACCACTGTTCACTGAGCTACTTATCAGTGTAGGGCTGAAGGGGTTAGTGGAAAGCCGGAGTTGTTTGCCTCTGGAACAAGCCTGGGACTGCTGTACATTGCTATGAGAAGCTTCGTAAATCCATTGGTCGTGGAGAGTTTTATTTAGCATTTTCATCATTTGCAAACTGTGTATAGGTAGCCATGATTATTGTTCAACTTGATGGCACTGAAGTTCAATTTATCCTATTTCAAGTGTGTTATGTTGCGCATTGTCTAATACGAAGTGTGAGGATATTATAATTTCCGCCTTCACATTACTGCATCATGTAATGCTACAATGTAGGAGGAATTGTTTTTTTTAGCTATTTCTTAAACCGCATAACCTTATTTTCATTTAGTTGTTTGTTTGAAATAAAAAAGTTTCTATTTCTGTACCTCCGTCGTCAGCCTCGTATCCTGAAACCAGTTTCACACTTTATCAACCAGGTACATGTACACCTGACATAAAACCTGTAAGTTAAGATTGATGACTGTGACCTCTTGGAGTCCACGGAAATTAAGATCTAAATGGCTGCTTTACTCTCTATTTGCTTTAGCGGTTGCTCTTCGAAATTGCAAAGATGAGCTAACTTTGACTTCATCTAAGCAAAAAGTCAACAATTTCATGAACAAGCTGATCTGTATCTGCCCCGTGCACCGCTATAGCTGTAGCAGCTGAGGGGGGGCACTGGTTGAGTTTCTGCACACATTCGCCTTCAAGCTAAATTTATGTTCTGAAAGACACCGACTACTCCTTTCATTTTAGGCCCCGTTGTGCATCCAGACATAAGATTAGGGCCACAATGGATATGTTTCTGAACACGGAAGAAACGGGGGTATCCATTTTGGGGTGTAAATCCTCATTTTCATGGGCACTATAGGAAAAAAATATGTCTTTAAAATGACATATTTGCAAAAATAGGAAATTTTATTTTTTCTCCTCTAAATTTAATTAATTCCTGAAAAAAAACGGTGGTGTGAAAATACTCCTGACCCCCTCAGTGGATACATTAAGGGGTGTAGTTTTTAAAATGGGGTCATTTGTTGGGGTATCTATTATTCTGACACTCATGAGCCTTTGCAAACTTGGCTTGGTGCAGGAAAACAAAGTGTTCCTCAAAATGCTGAAAAGTAATGTTAAATTTGTACGTCCTCTAAATGGTTAAAAAAACACAAAAGTTTTTCAAATGTGCATTCAAAATAAAGTAAACAGATGGAAATATATATGTTATCAAAAATTTGTACAGTATGTTTGGACATATTTGAGATATTAGAGTTGAAAATGTGAAAAAATAACAATTTTTTTCAAAATTTTCCCAATTTTGGCGCGTTTCATAAATATACACAAATTATATCGGTCTCTTTTTACAACCAAAATGAAGTACAACATGTGGCGAAAAAACAATGTCAGAATCACTTGGATATGTAAAGCCTTTACGGAGTTATGCTACGTTGAACAACGCATGTCAGATTTCCAAAATTTGACTCCGTCACTAAGGCGCAAACAGGCTTCGTCACTAAGGGGTTAAAGAGTTAATAGCCTCGATTAGAGTTTTCTATCATCGCGGCTATTGCCAGCAGGTGTTAGCTATCAGAGACAGATGATGCCCGCCGTGTATGGAGCGGGTTCAGCTCCCAATCCGGCTCCATACATAGCATGTGCTATTGACAACTATTTACTTCCTAACGACACAGGGTATGTGCAACTAGGATGTATATAGCCATATGTATGCCACGAAAGGGTTGAGCACAATTCATCATTTATATTTGTAGCTTTTCATAAGCTACAGATATAGCAATTGTTAACAGGACTGACACATCATGATAACTCATTCTACAACATTGTAGTACACTGTAGGTAAAGCATACCTAAACTTGCAAAAAGTTTTCAAAAGCAGCCCAGGTCTTCATTGCTTGTTACTTTGTTGATGTTTGCACATAGTTTGAGTTCCATTAACTCTCTTTTCCATGTCGATTTTCCTATTTTTCTGCATCCCTGCTGTTTGCAAACCACTTACAGATGGGGAGGCATGTCCTAAACCAGCCATTCTGCCAGGATATCCTCTCCCACACTCCCCATGCTACCTTGCTGAGTCCTGCTCCAATCAGCTGCAAAGCAGCATATGAATAGGCTCCCCACTGTTGCTTGTAGTAACTAGCAATGTTACCATGTTCCTGTGGATTGCAAAGGTGCTGGAAAGGAACCCCCGTAGTGGCTTGGTTTAAAAAAAATAATAATACAAGTCTTAATATGTAATATATAAAATTAATATCAGTTTATTGTAAGAGTGATGATACAATCATCAATGAGTGTAATGCTGAGTATAAGCTGCTTTCACCTGCGTTAGGGCTCAGTTCAGGGTTTCCATCTCTTTGCTCCGTTTTTGTAGGAGAGAAACTGAAATAAAACTGAAAAAAACGAAACCTTTTTTTCCCCTATTGATTTCAATGCAGTTTCAAAACAACGGAAAACAAATGGAAATGCAGAATGGAAGCAAACGGAACCTTTCCATTTGCTTCCTGTGTTTTTTTAAACCCTATTGAAATGAATGGGGAAAAAATGAATCGGTTTGTTCCGTTAGATTTCAGTTTATCTGCTGCAAAAATGGAGCAGAGAGATGGAATCCCTGAACTGACCCTAACGTAGGCGGGAAAGCAGCAGAAGTTGTGTGAAAAGTTAGTGTCCATTTAAATAATCATAGCATGTCAAATTAATGTTTGCTCCATTTGTACTCCAACTCAATAGCTGCTGATGTAACTCATCTCTGCTATAGTTATACCTTTCACATACAAAATCTTTTATTTACTCAAAATGGTGTTTTTACAATTATGGACATTACCCTTTACAGTGTGGTTTCATTACCTCTGCTAGCCCTCGCTGAAGTCAATTATGGTGAATGCATGTGTTTTATACCAGCTACCATAATTATAAAATGTGCGATATTCTACTAAAGAGTAGCACTGATGATCGCTGCTTTTCACATAGAGCTGTTCATTACCTATTTTTTTTCCTTTAGAAGACTGATGCATAAAAAATGCAAATAGTGCGTCCCATATTGATTCATTGCTACATTAGTGTCAAGTGTGCTTATCGTTAGACATATTCGGTATCTTTAGTTGATGCTTTGCAGCTGGTTTGTGCTACATAAGTGGGCCATTCGTTAGTGGAAAATAGGATTTGATCAAATTGGATTTTAAAGGCTTTTATTTCTTGTCATTTCTAATTTAGAAACTTTTAAGGTCAAAAAGAAAAAATACTAATCAGCTGCAGATCCCTGAACTCTGGTTTAGATGCAGCAAAAAGACTAAAAGCCCTGGAAACTGTGTAGCTACTAATATTGCTAAATTACCAAGGAAACTCTGATGCTTTAAACTGTTCTCTCACCTCTTGATGCATTTAGACTTGCCATTACTTCCTAATTGTGGGGTCTTATCTGCAACAGGAGGTAACGATATGTCCCGGTGATCGTGAGGGCACAAAAGATGTGATTGCCTGGGCTGCCATTGTAAAATGATCTGAGAAACTTCTGATCCTGGCCATTTAACCTGCTGTAGAACTTTGAAACTCTTCGGAATATGAAGGATTTTAAAGCATTTGGGTATGCGATCAAACAAATGTAGCTTCAAATGTACTAGTGGGACTTAAAAAAAAGGAAAATAACGTTTAATATTAAAGCTCAAGAAAAATCCCCCCTAAATAAATAAATGGTCCAAATCCAAACTTTTTTCTGCTCTTGATTAGAGATGAGCGAACACCAAAATGTTCGGGTGTTCGTTATTCGGAACGAACTTCCCGCGATGCTCGAGGGTTCGTTTCGAACAACGAACCCCATTGAAGTCAATGGGCGACCAGAGCATTTTTGTATTTCGCCGATGCTCGCTAAGGTTTTCATGTGTGAAAATCTGGGCAATTCAACAAAGTGATGGGAACGACACAGAAACGGATAGGGCAGGCGAGGGGCTACATGTTGGGCTGCATCTCAAGTTCACAGGTCCCACTATTAAGCCACAATACCGGCAAGAGTGGGCCCCCCCCCCTCCCAACAACTTTTACTTCTGAAAAGCCCTCATTAGCATGGCATACCTTTGCTAAGCACCACACTACCTCCAACAAAGCACAATCACTGCCTGCATGACACTCCGCTGCCACTTCTCCTGGGTTACATGCTGCCCAACCGCCCCCCCTCCCCCCCCCACAGCGCACACCAAAGTGTCCCTGGGCAGCCTTCAGCTGCCCTCATGCCACACCACCCTCATGTCTATTTAGAATTGCGTCTGCCATGACGAGGGACCGCAGGCACACACTGCAGAGGTTGGCACGGCTAGGCAGCGACCCTCTTTAAAAGTGGCGGAGCGATAGCCCACAATGCTGTACAGAAGCAATGAGAAATAGAATCCTGTGCCACCGCCATCAGGAGCTGCACACGTGGGCATAGCAATGGGGAACCTATGTGCCACACACTATTCATTCTGTCAAGGTGTCTGCATGCCCCAGTCAGACCAGGCTTTTTAATTCATAGACACAGGCTGGTACAACTCCCTATTGTGAAGTCCCTGTCGACCCACAGCATGGGTGGCTCCCTGGAACCCACCGGCGGTACACAGAAATATCCCATTGCATTGCCCAACACAGCTGAGGTAGTAATGTCGTGCTTAATGCAGGTGGGCTTCGGCCCACACTGCATGCCCCAGTCTGACTGGGGTTCTTTATAAGTGTACAGATGTAGTAAAAACTCCGTGTGCACCTACAGCATGGGTGGGTGCCAGGAAGCCACCGGCGGTACATAGAAATATCCCATTGCATTGCCCAACACAGCTGAGGTAGTAATGTCGTGCGTAATACAGGTGGGCTTCGGCCCACACTGCATGCCCCAGTCAGACGGGTTCTTTAGAAGTGTACAGATGTATTAAAAACTCAGTGTGCACCTACAGCATGGGTGGCTCCCTGGAACCCACCGGCGGTACATAAAAATATCCCATTGCATTGCCCAACACAGCTGAGGTAACGTCAGCTGTAATGCAGGTGGGCTAAAAATTAATTTGATTACACTGTAGGCGAGGGCCCACAAAAATTGCTGTATCAACAGTACTAATGTACATCCCAAAAATTGGCCATGGCCAGCCAAGAGGGCAGGTGAAACCCATTAATCGCTTTGGTTAATGTGGCTTAAGTGGTAACTAGGCCTGGAGGCAGCCCAGTGTAACGAAAAATTGGTTCAAGTTAAAGTTCCAATGCTTTTAAGCGCATTGAAACTTATAAAAATTGTTCTGAAAAATTATTTGAGTGAGCCTTGTGGCCCTAAGAAAAATTGCCCGTTCAGCGTGATTACGTGAGGTTTCAGGAGGAGGAGCAGGAGGAGGAGGAGGAGGAATATTAGACACAGATTGATGAAGCAGAAATGTCCCCGTTTTGGATGGTGAGAGAGAACGTAGCTTCCATCCGCGGGTGCAGCCTACGTATTGCTTACGTATCGCTGCTGTCCGCTGGTGGAGAACAGAAGTCTGGGGAAATCCAGCCTTTGTTCATCTTGATGAGTGTTAGCCTGTCGGCACTGTCGGTTGACAAGCGGCTACGCTTATCTGTGATGATTCCCCCAGCCGCACTAAACACCCTCTCCGACAAGACGCTAGCCGCAGGACAAACAAGCACCTCCAGGGCATACAGCGCTAGTTCAGGCCACATGTCCAGCTTCGACACCCAGTAGTTGTAGGGGGCAGAGGCGTCACCAAGGATGGTCGTGCGATCCGCTACGTACTCCCTCACCATCCTTTTACAGTGCTCCCGCCGACTCAGCCGTGACTGGGGAGCGGTGACACAGTCTTGGTGGGGAGCCATAAAGCTGGCCAGGCCCTTAAAGACTGTTGCACTGCCTGGGATGTACATGCTGCTCGATCTACGCACATCCCCTGCTACCTTGCCCTCGGTACTGCGCCTTCTGCCACTAGCGCTGTCGGCTGGGAATTTTACCATCAGCTTGTCCGCAAGGGTCCTGTGGTATAGCAACACTCTCGAACCCCTTTCCTCTTCGGGAATCAGAGTGGGCAGGTTCTCCTTATACCGTGGATCGAGCAGTGTGTACACCCAGTAATCCGTCGTGGCCAGAATGCGTGCAACGCGAGGGTCACGAGAAAGGCATCCTAACATGAAGTCAGCCATGTGTGCCAGGGTACCTGTACACAACACATGGCTGTCTTCACTAGGAAGATCACTATCAGGATCCTCCTCCTCCTCCTCCTCCTCCTCAGGCCATACACGCTGAAAGGATGACAGGCAATCAGCCGGTGTACCGTCAGCAGCGGGCCAAGCTGTCTCTTCCCCCTCCTCCTCATCCTCCTCATGCTCCTCCTCCTCCTCCTGTACGCGCTGAGAAATAGACAGGAGGGTGCCCTGACTATCCAGCGGCATACTGTCTTCCCCCGCCCCCGTTTCCGAGCGCAAAGCAGCTGCCTTTATGGTTTGCAGGGAATTTCTCAAGATGCATAGCAGAGGAATGGTGACGCTAATGATTGTATCATCGCCGCTCACCACCTGGGTAGACTCCTCAAAATTACCAAGGACATGGCAGATGTCTGCCAACCAGGCCCACTCTTCTGAAAGGAATTGAGGAGGCTGACTCCCACTGCGCCGCCCATGTTGGAGTTGGTATTCGACTATAGCTCTACGTTGTTCATAGAGCCTGGCCAACATGTGGAGCGTAGAGTTCCACCGTGTGGGCACGTCGCACAGCAGTCGGTGCACTGGCAGCTTAAAGTGATGTTGCAGGGTGCGCAGGGTGGCAGCGTCCGTGTGGGACTTGCGGAAATGTGCGCAGAGCCGGCGCGCCTTTACGAGCAGGTCTGACAAGCGTGGGTAGCTTTTCAGAAACCGCTGAACCACCAAATTAAAGACGTGGGCCAGGCATGGCACGTGCGTGAGGCTGCCGAGCTGCAGAGCCGCCACCAGGTTACGCCCGTTGTCACACACGACCATGCCCGGTTGGAGGCTCAGCGGGGCAAGCCAGCGGTCGGTCTGCTCTGTCAGACCCTGCAGCAGTTCGTGGGCCGTGTGCCTCTTATCGCCTAAGCTGAGTAGTTTCAGCACGGCCTGCTGACGCTTGCCCACCGCTGTGCTGCCACATCGCGCGACACCGACTGCTGGCGACATGCTGCTGCTAACACATCTTGATTGCGAGACAGAGGAGGAGGAGGAGGAGGAGGAGGAGGGTGCTTTAGTGGAGGAAGCATACACCTCCGAACATACCACCACCGAGCTGGGGCCCGCAATTCTGGGGGTGGGTAGGACGTGAGCGGTCCCAGGCTCTGACTCTGTCCCAGCCTCCACTAAATTCACCCAATGTGCCGTCAGGGAGATGTAGTGGCCCTGCCCGCCTGTGCTTGTCCACGTGTCCGTAGTTAAGTGGACCGTGGCAGTAACCGCGTTGGTGAGGGCGCGCACAATGTTGCAGGAGACGTGGTCGTGCAGGGCTGGGACGGCACATCGGGAAAAGTAGTGGCGACTGGGAACTGAGTAGCGTGGGGCCGCCGCCTCCATGATACTTTTGAAGGACTCAGTTTCCACAACCCTATACGGCAGCATCTCAAGGCTGATAAATTTTGCTATGTGGACGGTTAACGTTTGAGTGTGCAGGTGCGTGGCGGCGTACTTGCGCTTGCGCTCGAACACTTGCGCAAGCGACGGCTGAACGGTGCGCTGAACTACACTGCTGGATGGGGCCGAGGACAGCGGAGATGAGGGTATGGGTGCAGGCCATGAGGCGGTAGTGCCTGTGTCCTGAGAGGGGGGTTGCATCTCAGTGGCAGGTTGGGGCACAGGGGGAGAGGCAGGGGTGCAAACCGGAGGCGGTGAACGGCCTTCGTCCCACCTTGTGGGGTGCTTGGCCATCATATGTCTGCGCATGGTGGTGGTGGTGAGGCTGTTGGTGTTGGCTCCCCGGCTGAGCTTTGCGCAACAAAGGTTGCACACCACTGTTCGTCGGTCGTCAGGCGTCTCTGTGAAAAACTGCCAGACCTTAGAGCACCTCGGCCTCTGCAGGGTGGCATGGCGCGAGGGGGCGCTTTGGGAAACAGTTGGTGGATTATTCGGTCTGGCCCTGCCTCTACCCCTGGCCACCGCACTGCCTCTTGCAACCTGCCCTGCTGATGCCCTTGACTCCCCCTCTGAAGACCTGTCCTCCTGATTAAGCGTTGCACACCAGGTGGGGTCAGTCACCTCATCGTCCTGCTGCTCTTCCTCCGAATCCTCTGTGCGCTGCTCCCTCGGACTTACTGCCCTTACTACTACCTCACTGCAAGACAACTGTGTCTCATCGTCATCGTCCTCCTCACCCACAGAAAGTTGTTGAGACAGTTGCCGGAAGTCCCCAGCCTCTTCCCTCGGACCCCGGGAACTTTCGAATGGTTGGGCATCAGTGACGATAAACTCCTCTGGTGGGAGAGGAACCGCTGCTGCCCAATCTAAGCAGGGGCCCGAGAACAGTTCCTGGGAGTGTTCCCGCTCCTGAGCAGGTGTTATTGTAGTGGAGTGAGGAGGCTGGGAGGAAGGAGGAGCAGCAGACAGAGGATTCGGATTGGCAGCAGTGGACGGCGCAGAACTGCGGGTAGACGATAGGTTGCTCGAAGCACTTTCTGCCATCCAGGACAGGACCTGCTCACACTGCTCATTTTCTAATAACCGTCTCCCGCGTGGACCCATTAATTGGGCGATGAATGTGGGGACGCCAGAAACGTGCCTCTCTCCTAATCGCGCAGCAGTCGGCTGCGACACACCGGGATCAGGAGCTCGGGCTGTGCCCACACCCTGACTTGGCCCTCCGCGTCCTCGGCCGCGTCCACGTCCTCTAGGCCTACCCCTACCCCTCAGCATGCTGTATTACCAGTGATTTGATTTCACAGGCAGGAAATAAATTGGCGCAAGACTGCAGGCCAAATATAATTTTTGCCCTTTTTGGAAAACGAAAGGCCCCACTGCCTCTAGTGAATGAATTATCTAAGTTTAATAACTGTGCTGTGTCCCTGCTAATGTGTCACAGAACGTGAGGGTAGCAGAGTTATTATAACTCTTGGAGAGCAGGTATTTTTTTCCCAATTAAGGAAAGCAAATGGCGAAGCCAGCAGTAAAGCGTAGCTGGGTGCGTCTGATTTAGCAATGTTGTTCACGCAGCTCACACGTGTCCACCGCCCTTAGGACGGACAGAGGCTGGACAAATAGATTTGTTTTCAGTTTTTTTCCACCAAAAGGCAGCACTGCGTATATTCAATGAACATGAGAAGTTTAATAACTGTGCTGTGTCCCTGCTTATGTGTCACAGAACGTGAGGGTAGCAGAGTTATTATAACTCTTGGAGAGCAGGTATTTTTTTCCCAATTAAGGAAAGCAAATGGCGAAGCCAGCAGTAAAGCGTGGCTGGGTGCGTCTGATTTAGCAATGTTGTTCACGCAGCTCACACGTGTCCACCGCCCTTAGGACGGACAGAGGCTGGACAAATAGATTTGTTTTCAGTTTTTTTCCACCAAAAGGCAGCACTGCGTATATTCTATGAATAATAACTGTGTTGTGGCCCTGCCTACACAATTCTTTCCCTGCAGTATCAATGGAGGGTGCAATGGTCTGCAGAGGCGATTTTGAGAAGCCCAAAAAAAATGCAGCACAGCTAACAGCAGCCTGGACAGTACTGCACACGGATAAATATGGTCCTAGAAAGGACCGTTGAGGTTCTTGAAGGCTACACTCACTCCTAACACTCTCCCTGCCTATGCAGCACTTCTGTCCCTAATGCCAGGTGCAACGGTCTGCAGAGGCGATTTTGAGAAAAAAAAATTTGCCACTGCTAACAGCAGCCAACACACAGCTATCAGTGGCCCTAATAAGGACCTTTGGGGGGTCTTGAAGCCTACACTAACTACCAATTCTTTCCCTACAGCAGCTCCGGTACAAACAGCACTGTCCCTCATCTAACTCACACCGCATCTGAGGCGAACCGCGGGAGGGGCCGACTTTTATGTTCGGGTGACACCTGATCTTCCCAGCCACTCACAGCAGGGGGGTGGTATAGGGCTTGAACGTCACAGGGGGAAGTTGTAATGCCTTCCCTGTCTTTCAATTGGCCAGAAAAGCGCGCTAACGTCTCAGGGAAGGAAGTGAAAATAACCAGAACACCGCATGGTGTTCATTACGAATAACGAACATCCCGAACACCCTAATATTCGCACGAATATCAAGCTCGGAAGAACACGTTCGCTCATCTCTACTCTTGATATTGTCCAGGTGCTAGATCTCTGCAGGTCACTTAAGAATATCCCACTTGAGTAAAGGCATGAGTTGGCTGTCTTCAGAGGCACTTTTGTCTAATGTGGAGCCAAACCCCCGGGGAATCTGGAGGGCATGTCACTTGCTCTACTTCTTATCCACATTACTGCCCACGGCTGTTTTTACACTCCACAAATTCCCCTTTGAAGATATTTGCATGAGTTCTGGCTCAATTAGAGAAACCTTATCAACAATATTTCTTCTTCTGCAGATCCCTAAAGAGTGACCCCTACAATAATTACTATAATGGTAGGTGTACTTAAGTCTTTCCATGCCTCTAGACCAATGAGCAAAGTTATTAATCTTAACTCAAAAATCTTCCAGAAGTTCGAAATTTCAACGAGCTGAGTATAAACTTCAGTACTTTCCTTCTGGTATAGTGTCCCATCTTGCCGCCATGCTGTTATACCAGAGATTGACCCCACATTTTGGAGATGTGATGAGGATGAGGGCACTTTTTCCATATCTTCTCATCTTGCTGAGTCCTATCCCTCTTCCTAGATGAATGTGACACGAGTGATCATTAAAGTGACAGGTTTCACTATGGAACTAGATACATTTTGCTCCTTCTACACCATGTCAAGACTTCCCTTTCAGTTCATAAGAGATAATTGTTGTGTCATTTGATAATAGTAGCTCAGACGTCTATACCTTTGGCTGTCCAAAGTCAATGACATTATGCGTATGGAATATTTGTATTCCCCTCCTGATAAGTTTCTAAAACAACATATTATTGCATGTATTTCCATCAATCTGCAGGCTATATAGACCTTTTGCAGGATTCTCTCTCTAGTTACTCCAAACATATTGCTTTATTTACTTCAAGTTCTGCTCAGATTGTTCCCTTTTTATTTATTATCCTTTCTTCTCCTCAGTTTTTCTACACTTGTATTTTATATCTTTAGTGTCTACCTGCTTTCCCAGATATTTGCTTAAGTTTCCAGCCTTATTTTCTTGTTACATGAAATCCCAGAGGCAGACTTGGACCATGGGGTATTTGGACCCCATAGCATTATACATTGAAGAGTTATTGTGTTTATAGCTTTACAATATTGTTATTTTTTTCTATTGACAAAAGTTGGGTGCTTTTAATGTGATTGTTATAAGGACCTTGCTACTTCTCAGTGAATCCCTTTTTCAGTTAAAAGCATGTTATTTGTTAAAAATATGGTATGCTTGAATATATGTCAGCGGTATTCTCCCCTAAAATCATTACTCCTATAAGAGAATATAAGGCTTGATGGAGACATCATAAGGCAGCATACAGAGTGTAAGTCTGTACTGAGGACCTGTAAGGAACTCTGTACATGGGACCAAGACAAGGCATTTTGCTACCAATGGCAGATAAAGGAAATTGTGCATCAGCTGAAACGTTAATTAAAAATCATAGTGATTGGGTCAATGGTAGAAAAAAAAGTTAATGAGATAAGCTCTGATGGCTTATGTAAACAAATCAGATAATGGGCACATTGCTGAGTCAAGTGCTTTGGGTCAAGTGGTTTAGTTGTTTCCTCAGACTCCAATACTGTGCAGTTCCTCAATCACTAGTCTACAACTAGGCTGCCAGGATTAGACAGTGCAGCATCCTGGTATAGAGATAGAAAAAATGTGGTAAACATTGTCCATTTAAAAAAAAATCTATGCTATTAACATAGGCCACGCCCCCAAACACCACCAGCCTATTGCATTCCAAATAGGGAATATATCCTTCACTACATTACAAAATGAATAAAGACCACAGACCAAGCCCCAAATAAGTAGACCCCAAAATAAAAACAGCCCCTGAAATAAATACAAACCTTGGAATAACCCGAAAATACATCCAAAAATACAAGCACAAAGAAGACCCCAAAATAGAAACAGACATCAGACTAAACTGCATCTATAGATCCCATTATAAACACAAACCCCAAAGCCCTGTGATAACTTGGGGGTTAATCACATCTCGGGACCACCACCTTCTGCATATAAGATGGGTGGTAATACCTTGGGCATTAACTTCCACACCTGCAGCCTAGTAAAACTGTTCAATTAAATGAGATACTGAAACATTGAGACTTTGAAAGAAGAAGTAAGCACCTAGAAGGAGTTAATTAAACTTTATGTGTGTGGTTGCAATGTTGATATAAGTAAGTGATTACAATATCAGAGCAAAAGGATCATTTATTGTGCAGAACTGGCCCCTTGAAGGAAGGCTGTCAAAGTTAGCATCCCAGATGTTCTATTGGTGATAAACCGGGTGATTGGACAGACAATGGAAGTGTGGCAATATTATGAAGGCATAGGCTGCATAAACGATGATAGATGAGCTGATCGATGATCGTTCAGTATAAACAGCAGCTGTTCAGTACTTAACAGTTGCTGTGTTAAAGGGGTTGTCCCGCGAAAGCAAGTGTGTCTATACACTTCTGTATGGCCATATTAATGCACTTTGTAATGTACATTGTGCATTAATTATGAGCCATACAGAAGTTATCAGAAATTATTCACTTACCTATTCCGTTGCTAGCGTCCTCGTCTCCATGGTGCCGTCTAATTTTCAGCGGCTAATCGCCGGATTAGACATGCTTGCGCAGTCTGGTCTTCTTCTTTTCTCAATGGGGCCGCTCGTGCCGGAGAGCGGCTCCGTGTAGCTCCGCCCCGTCACGTGCCGATTCCAGCCGATCAGGAGGCTGGAATCGGCAATGGACCGCACAGAAGCCCTGCGGTCCACCGAGGGAGAAGATCCCGGCGGCCATCTTCACCGGGTAAGTAAGAAGTCACCGGAGCGCGGGGATTCAGGTAAGCGCTGTGCGGTTTTTTTTTAAAGTCCCTGCAACGGGTTTGTCTCGCGCCGAACGGGGGGGGCTGTTGAAAAAAAAAAAAAAAAGGTTTCGGCGCGGGACAACCCCTTTAAGTGAATGGAGAAGGGCAGGGGAGAACAAGGAGAGAAAATTCCAACCTCCCCGCTGCGAGCCAACGATGCTTGCTCCTTTTTGCCCCAACATTCGTCCCGTGTAAATGGGGCTTAACTGAATGCTGAGTTTTACAGTAAAACGACAATTCTTTCTAAGTGCTTGTTTGTTTAACAAAGAGTGCATAAGACAAGAGATAAAGAGATGGTACAGAAGTGACATTCCTAATGTGGGAAACTTTCATGTGGGAAACTTCTTCACTATTGATAAATTATAGGCTTTTGACTTAATCAAAGTCAGCCATGTCTTGTTGACATTACTCCCCAGGAAATTCCAAAATACTAATCAAGATTTTTGAAGTAATTACTGTTGCTTTCAAAGCAAAAGTTTATAGAGCGTATAGCAATAATTCAACATGCTTAAGTTTCTTTAATAATGTGCCTGCCTATGTTCACTGGGGATTTGATAAAAGACCTGACACATCAACATGTCTGACTCTATTAGCCTCCCTACTTATCAGTCCCTCCTGTTATTTCAGGCATTTTTTTTCAGTCTCCAGGGAAGTTATGGCCTGCAGGTGTGAAAGATTCACAGTAAGAAGAAAGTCTAAGAATGCATCTTATGAATATAAACACCATGCTGTAGTAATGCAGATATCATTTACCATGTATAATACTTGAAAGCCCTCCTGAATACCAGAAAACTAGTTTGCTGCATTTAGGCTGCTTAACTAGTATACAGACTTATGTCCCTGACCAAACTCTTTTCTTTAGACCTCATTCGTATGGGTTTCTTTTCTATAGCACGGACTTTAGATGTGTGCATTGCTCACCAGGTCCTATCTTTGTTAGGTGCACGTTTTTGGCATATCTAAAATTCCTTCATCTGAACATTTCTGTAGGAAACCATTGGTTCTATTAGACACTAAAACCACTCTCATGTGAACGAGGCCTTAATTGTATCTATTTGTAGCACATTCTGCTCTTATATCATTAAAGATGTAATTACAACAAGCCATTCCGAACTCTAAGACTAGTTGTAAGGCAATCAAGTAAGTCCTTTTTTGATTATATAGAGTGGCAGGAAGTGTTCTGTCAGTATACACTGGGTTATCATACCCGGCAGTTTGTGCGTTGGTATGGCTGTATAATAAGCATGCATGCCTCCCATTTTGGCTGCATGCTAGTATGAATGCAGGTGATACTATCCCGAAGAAACAGCAAAGTAATAATAACTGTAGAAACATGTTGATAGCATCAAAGACAGTGCCAATAGCGAATAAGAAACGGCTATAGATAATCCAATGCTTAGCAATATATGGATGATATTTTATCAACAGTCTCCCATTAGCTACCATAGTCTGGACTTATATAGCAGCCGCGCAAGATAAGACAACTATCACTTTGACAAGCTATCCATGGGGATTGGGACTCTCTGGGATTGATACATAATACACCCGAGAGTGATAACCCTTGAGTAATAGGCAGTTTGATCATATGCATGATCAGTAAATAGATGCACTTAGAGATAATGTGCAAGACTTATGAAAAGTCATAGTGAACAACAGGACCCTCATCTGTGATGCAGTGAGCTAAATTTATCAACTAAGCGTGCACATTACCACCTGATTCACAATTACAAGGTGAATACATGACATCATAACATATTTAATGGACAGTAATATCCATGAATCTGGTTCAATAACCATCTGCTATTTCTCACTCTTGGTTTGTAATCCCGAGAGGCATCCGTTTCTAGACCATAGCTATACCTTCTATATATGTGAGGTCTGGAACAACTTATGAAACTATAGATGCTAGCTGGTCCCTTTTGTGACCCACAATATCAGCATCTACAAACTATAAATCCAGTGACCACCCCTAACACTGGATTTCACTATATCTTTGTTTGTTTCTATAGAGTGGGTTCCACGTCAAATATTTTAGACAAATTATTAAAGGTTTTATTTTATGTTTAGGGTTCTCTACAGTGAGTGGATATAGGGTGGCAGGAATCCTGGAAACTATGATTTTGTTCAACTATGTTATATCATATACCAGCCAAAGTAATAATAAATCTAAATACTTACTATGAAAATCTTTGTGGATGAAAAATGTATACATATCTTACTAAGTACCTGTAGAAAAAAATATGCACTTATCTGTTTTTGCTTTGAGTTTTCCTTCTCATGCATTTAGAAAACCTTTTACTTGATATGTAGGCACTGCTACATTGAAGTTTCTGGTTTGGGGGTGTTTAATTTGGTTTGATTTAACCCCTTCCCCCATCAGACTTCCAACAATACTACTGGTGGAGGAGAGAGTATCCACTCATGGCCTGCCTGGCAGCAGATTCTGTATCTTATAATTGTAGTCTACTGCAGTTCTCCCATACCCCAAGATCAGATGACAGACGTGGTGGAGGAGTAGGCGCTCTTCTCTCTCCGCAATGTACCTACCAGGTCATCCCCCCGGTACCCTCACTCACCTTCCCGTCATATGAGGTACATACGCAACGGCTTTTCTGCCCGCTGTCCATGCACGTAGCAGTTATTGAGCCCCCCCCCCAAGTGCTCCTCGCCTGTTTCTGGACCACTTTGCTGCCTGGCTCCCCCACTTCCTCTCCTGCGAAATTCCAATCCTCATCCTAGGTGATTTTAACATCCCCACTTAAGACCCCATCTCCCCATCTGCCTCTTAGCTTCTATCGCTCACCTCCTTCCTTGGTCTCTCACAACTCACAGCCTTTCCCACTCACAGGGATGGCAATACTCTGGATCTGGTCTTCCTCTGTCTCTGTTCTGCTTCCCACTTCACTAACTCCCCTCTCCCGCTCTCAGACCATAACCTCCTCTCTTTCTCTGTCAAGCTCCCTAACATCTCTCCAGACCCTCTTACCTACCGTACTTATAGGAACCTTCAGGCTGTTCACACCCAGGACTTTGTTGAGTCCCTACAGTCTTCTCTGTCCCCTATCTCTCTCCTCTCTTGCCCCAATCTAGCTGCTGCACATTACAGCACCACTCTCAAACGTGCCCTGGATGAAGCAGCACCCCCGTGACCCAAGCCATCCAATGCAGACTGCGGCAACCCTGGCTCAGACCTCAAACATGTTTCATCCGGTGTTGCTCGAGAAGTCCTACAAATTCTAGCTCAGAACCTACAACCTCGGCTCTTTGATGCTTTTCATTCCCTTCTCAGCTCTAAACTGCAGCCCCCGGTGATGGATCTCAGTGCTGCAGAGCTGGCTGCTTACTTCAAAAAGAAAATTGATGACATGCATCAGAAAATAACTCCCCAATCTTAGACTAGCCCTGACCCTTGTCTTATCAATACTGCATCTAGCTTCTGCTCACTGTCTGTACTCAGACCAACAACAGAGAAAGACGTCTCCAAATTGCTTTCCTCTGCTCACCCAACCATCTCGCCACTATATTCAACCTCTCTGACCTCTGGCATTTTTCCCTCTTATTTCAAACACACCATCATATCTCCGCTGATAAAGAAGCCAACTCTTGACGCGCTTGATGCTGCCAACTACTGACCCATTTCTAATCTCCCCTTCATCTTCAAACTATTGGAACTTTACTCCCGCCTTGTAATCTACCTATTAGAGAACTCTCTTCTCGGACCACTACAGTTTGGCTTCCGACCCTTACACTCGACAGAAACTGCCCTTACAAAGGTGTTAAATGACCTCCTGACAGCCAAATCGAGGGGGAATTACTCCCTCCTCATCCTCCTCAACCTCTCTGCAGCATTCGACACTGTTGACCACAAACTCCTCCTCAGTATGATTCACTCCATCGGTCTAAAGGACACTGTTCTCTCCTGGTTCTCCTTCTACCTATCTGACCGCTCCTTCAGCGTATTCTTTCCTGGCTCTACCTCCTCTTCCCCTTGCTGTTGGGGTACCCCAGGACTCAGTCCTTGGCCTCCTCCTTTTCTCCATCTACACAGCCCCTATTGGAGAAACCATCGGGAGATTTGCCCTCTAATACTACCTCTATGCTGAAGACATCCAGCTATACACCTCTTCCCATGACATCTCTGCACCTTTACTCCAAAACATCACCAACTGTCTGTTTGTTGTATCTCTCTAAAACTGACCTACTGGTGTTTCCGCCCTTTACTAACCGACCTCATTCTGACATCTCCATCTCAGTGTGTGGCACCACCATAACTCCCAGACAGCATGCCTGCTGCCTTGGGGTCATATTCGACGCCAATCTCTTCTTTACCCCCTACATCCACTCTCTGGCCTGTACATGTCAGCTGTACCTCAAGAACATCGCAAGAATCCGCTCTTTCCTCACCGCAGAAACACTAAAAACGCTCACTGTTGCCCTCATCCACTCCCTCCTCAATTATTGCAACTTATTGCTGATCAGCCTCCCCGGCGCCAGACTCTACCCTCTCCAATCCATCCTGAATGTGGCAGCCAGGCTCATCTTCCTGTCCAACCACTACTCAGACGCCTCTGCCCTGTGCCGGTCACTGCACTGGCTGCCCATTAAATACAGAATTCAATTTAAACTCACTACCTTCATTTATAAAGCCCTCCAAAGAGCAGCACCACCCTACATTGCCACCCTCATCTCAATCCATCACCCAGCCCGGGCTCTCCGCTCTGCTAATGAAACCAGACTGAGTGCCCCTTTAATTTGAAGCTGTCATTCCCGCCTCCAAGACTTCTCCAGAGCAGCACCGGTCCTCTGGAACGCTCTACCAAAGGCTATCCGGGCAATCCAGGACTCGCAGAACTTCAGGCGTGCTCTAAAAACGTACCTCTTCAGGGAGGCATACTACATCCCCTAAACCAAACCCCTCTATACTCAGCCTGAGAACATGTTCCCTGACCTATTGACTGCAATCCCTGCTAGCCACCATCAACTGCCCCTGCAGTCATCCCGATTCTGCCATCACACAGCTGAACATCTGACCATTGTTTATGTGTATAGCATCCCTCACTCTGCACCTCGCCATACCGTGCACATCTCGAGACCCTTTACCTTCTGTTTCACCCCATTATTTGTAGTATGGAAGCTCGTTGGAGCAGGACCTGCACCCCTATTGTTTCCATCAACTGATTACAACATGTAATCGTGGTTCTGTAATTTTTGTACTTTTGTCTTTCTGTATCCCTCCTGTCTATGTAAGCGCGGCGGAATATGTTGGCACTATACAAATAAAGATTATTATTATTACTCATTTCTTCTGCAAAGAGCTCTCGTTTCTATAAAGAGCTTGGTGCTGCTGCAGGGGCACCTGGATTCCTCCTTTCCTAACCTTTTCTCCTTGGTTCCTCTAATACTAGAGGTGCATTGAAGTGGAGGAGACCAGAGGAGGAATATGGGAGTACACACCGCTGGCATCTGTGCTACCTGTGCCTCTGCAGTGCTGAGGTCTTTACAGAAGAAGTGAGTAGAATTTCAAGTATAAGATACAGTACATTCTGTTAGGAGGGTCATGAGTGGACACCCCCTCCCACTTCTCCGCCAATGGTATAAGCTAAAAAAAGTTGAGTTTAAAAACAATAAATATTCACCTATGTTATGAAGGGGTGAGCATTTCTTGAGAAAAGGGTGTCAAGAGCACATAGAGGCCACTAGTAGTTGGGGAGGTGGTCAGGGACAGAGGGGGACGAGCTTTTACTTGGTGAAGGACTCAAGAGACTATAGGGACCAGTGTTACTTGTAGAGGAGGTCAAGGACACAAAGGGACCACCAATACTAGTGCAAAGGGGAAGAAATGGGGGGGGGGGTTAAAGGCACAGAGGGTCTAGTGTCTACCTGGGGAGGGGCACAGAAAGACCAGTGTAACTTGGAGGGGAGGAGCGGCATAGGGGAACTAGACATATAGATATTAGATAGATACAATCAGACACTGTGGTGAAGCGCTCCATCATTTTACAATGATAGATTTATGTCATCATAATAAAAGAAGTAAAAACAATGAAGCTTTGTTAGTTAACATTGCAGCATAAAAAATATTATCTAGCAGAATAGTGGAAATCTCAAAATAATATTTGTGAGATACGGTGAATCATGTATTGTGCTCAAAACAGGGTTATGAAGAATCAACAATGAGTGTACTCCCACTGAAGGAGGGGAACAATAGGACCATTACAGAAGCCAGAAAAAAAGAGTAGATTGTAAAGCTGTTATATACTGTAGTATTTTTTATCATTTTTTCTTTAAACAAAAAACATTTGTAACATATTCATGAAAAATCTCTTAATTCATCAGTTATCAAGAACATTTTATATGCATGAATTACAGCTTTTCAAAAGCTTTGTAAAACTGCTGTTATTCACTTTATGTTCTGGGTTTCAATATGGAACAATATAAAAAAAAAGTCATATGTATGATAAATCTAAATGTAATTTCTGGTCTACGGAATAAATTACACTCTGTCACTTCTAGATTTGCACTGTGCCTTTATTTACTCATCTAATATAACTAAGCCTACATGCTTTTTCTTGCACCAAACTTTGCCCCCTTTGCTGTAACTTTGGTGTATGATGTTGGGGTCATTAGATGACACACATGCTCATCAGTGCCATAAAATCATCCAATGTGAGTTTAAGACATCCAGGGACTGTCAGGCGGGTTGAAATTTACAATCTTAAGTCTATGTGCGGCACTGCTGTGCTTCAGGCAGGCGCTGGAATGAGTGAAGCGTTGCTAAGCAACACAGCATACCCTGCTAAGCTGCACCATACACTGACTAGTTTAAGCATCGTAATTAGGGATGAGCGAATATACTCGCTAAAGCACTACTCGCTCGAGTAATGTGCCTTAACCGAGTATCTCCCTGCTCGTCCCTGAAGATTTGGGGGCCGGCGCGGGGCGGGGAGCTGCGGGTGAGAGCGGGGAGGAACGGAGGGGAGATCTCTATCTCCCTCTCTCCCGCCCGCTCTCCCCTGCTCCCCGCCACAACTCACCTGTCAGCTGCAGCGGCACCCGAATCTTCAGGGACGAGCACAGCGATACTCGGATAAAGCAAATTACTCGAGCGAGTAGTGCCTTAGCGAGTATACTCGCTCATCCCTAGTTGTAATATTTCCTTTCCTTTATTCAGTTATGTGCTCTATTTCTAAACATTCAATATTAAAGGTTAAGTTTTAGGTTCCTCTCTGTGTAATATGTATTTAAATGGTACTTATTATATGATCATTTTACATCATGGGCCCTGGAGTATACTCTTTCACTGTTACACATGTAATATGGATTGCATACTAGGGGGTCCATAGATTTTCTGTTGATATAGACTTGCTCAAATCTTTCTGTCTCTTCATGTAATCCCAGATAGACTTAATGATGTTGAAGGGTCTGTAGAGGCCATATCATTACTTCCAGGACTCCTTGTTCTTCTTTACACTAGACATAGTTGTTAATGAGATTGGCTTTACATTTGCAGACATTGTCCTGTTACAGAAAAAAAATTGGAGCCAATCAAATGCCTTCTATTTTTAAAAAAACCCTTACTTTGCAGCATTTTTTCCAGACCTGCCTAAAACGTTTGTACAGTATTGTATCTCTGACCATACATATGATGGTATAATGCACTTACGTGATACTTATACACTTGCAAGAGTGGACCCCTTGGAATGGCCTGGATTGTTGGTTGATTGATTATAAAATATAGTCTAATTGTTATTTAAGTGACAATTATAGACATCCACAATCTAACCAGACTAAAGGCCCCTTTACACTCAACGATTATCGCTCAAAATTCATTCAACCAAACAAATGTGTGCGATAATCGTTACATCTAAATGCGAAGCCATCAAGCACTATTCATTCAAATGCCGTTTATCGCTGAGTTTCAGCCTGCATAAAAATGGTTGTTTGTTTGCGTTTCGCTTTGTTTAACCCCTTCATGACATGGCCTATTTTGGGCTTAAGGACACAACAATTTTTGGCGGATTTTCTTCTCCGTTTATCAAAAGCCATAACTTTTTTATTTTTCCGTCGACGTGGCCGTATGAGGGCTTGTTTTTTGCGTGGCGAACTGTAGTTTTTATCGGTGCCACTTTTGGGTACATAGACTATATTGTAAAACTTTTTTTTTTTTTTATGATAGCAGGGAGAGAAAACGCATCAGTTCTGCCATAGATTTTTTTATTTCTTTTTTACAGCGTTAATCATGCAGCATAAATGAGACATTCCATTTTTTCTGTGGACTGGTATGGTTACAACGATACCAAAATTCTTACATTTTCTTTAGGTTTTCCCACTTTTCTGCAATAAAAACCCTTTTTTTGGAAATCTTTTTTTCTATTCTAAATTGCTGGCATTTTAGCATTTTGCCTCAGTTTTTTAGCGTTTTTTTTAGCGTTTTTTTCCGTGCACAGTCAAAAGCATGTGCAACTTATTGTACGTGTCGTTACGGACGCGACAATACCAAATATGTGGGGTTTTTTTTTTTTTTTTTTACCTTTGCTAATCTGAGAAAAAGCATTAAAAAATGTTTTTTTTAACTCTTTATTTACATTTTTTAATTCATTTGTTTAATCTTAGTTTTTTTTTAACTGTTTGTGTCCCTCTGACAGACTTTAACCACTGTCCTGATGATCGCTGTCATAAGGCATGGCAGAGCTACTGCTCTGCCATGCCTTATCGCTTATACAGCGATCTCAGGCATAGGCAATACAGGACGCCAGTGTCTGGCGTCCTGTTACCATGGTGACAGGCCGGGCTCTCGCGATGTTATCGCGAGAGCCCTTCCGGAGACACAGAGGGAGTCCGCTCCCTCTCTGAACTCTTTCCCTGCCGCGATCTACTTAGATCGCGGCAGGGAAGGGGTTAACAGCGGGGGGCCGGCTGTGACTGACAGCTGGCTCCCGCTGCGGGATAGCGCGGGATCATATGTGATCCCACGCTATCTCCAGGACGTAAGTTTACGTCCTGTTGCGGGAAGTAGCAGGCTGCCAGGACGTAAACTTACGCCCTGCAGCGGGAAGGGGTTAAATGGCATTCATTTAGTCTTACAAAAACTGAACAACTTGAAAGGAGGGGTGATTGTTTGCTTTGTAAAACACAATGACTACTTGTTTACTCATGTTGGCAGAAGACAATGGCTTATCTTCACACTAAATAAAACCATGTAAGCCAGAGATTCCTCGCATAAACACACGCCCACCTGGGCACACAGCATACATGGTGTTTAATTTAGCTAATGAGAGAAATGGAGAGGATTTAAAATGATTATCTGTACATTTAAATGCTTAGCATTTCTATGCAAAAAAGTTGTTCATTTGATCAATCGTTTGTTCATTCAAGCAATAATCGTTGTGTGTAAACTGGGCTTTATAGTACTCAAACAGCTGTATCAGTCATGTATTTTACTGTGTACATTGAATAAATATCCACAGTGTTGGGAGAAAAAGTGAGTGAACCTCCGGGTTGATAACTTTTCCAAGCAAATTGCCAAAAATATTTCAGTGTAGGAAATTAGATTGGAATTGCCTCTTCGATATAAGCTTTCTCTCTTAAATTAAGACAAACGAAGCCTGGATACTGACAAATCTGTTCTTCTCAAAAAATGTGTGTTAGTATGTACGTATGTATGTGGTTCAATACAAAAAAAACTTTCAGAAGATGTGTGAAAGATGAATGAAGGGGGAAAATGTTGTTAAAGACCTAAATGTACATCAATCCACAATTATGCAAATTATCTACAAATTCTGAAAATTCAGGACTATTCCTACTCCCCCTAGGTTTGGAAATCCTGTTAAGATCATTCCAACAGTTCAAGGGCGATCCTGAAAGAGGGAGGAAAGTACTCACCTATTGAAAACTCTAGAAACAGCATAACCTATGTTCATGTGTCTACTACTTGAAAAACTATTAATAAAAATAGTGTTCATGGAAGGACACCACGAAGGAAGCCACTGCTGTAAAAAAAAAACAAAAAAAAAACCACACACATAGCATCCATTCTTAAATTTGTGTGAGATAACCTGGATATTCCACAGTGCTTCTGGGGAACTGTTTTTATGGACAAATGAGACAAAAAGGCAACTTTTTACCACCAATGCCCAAGGCTACATTAGGAAAAACAAGAAAATTGAACCACAACATCAAAACCTCAACTCTGAAGCATTGTGGAGGAAGCTTCATGGTTTGGGCTGGTTTGCTTCCTCAGGGCCTCGATGCCTTGCTATCATTGAGGGAGCAATAAATTCTAAAGTGTTTCAAAACATTTTAGAGGAGAATATAAGGACAGAATTCCATGACCTCAAGATGAAGAGACTTTGAGTAGTGCAACAAGACAATGACCCACATCACATAAGTAAATCAACTAAAGAATATTTGTAAAAGACTTGTGGTTTTAAGTGCCCAGAGCCCTAACTTTAACCCTATCGACATGCTGTGGTTTCTATGCTGCAACCTGAAGAGGGCTGTGCAGGCAAGGCATCTCTGAAATATTGATGAACTGTAACACATTTGCAGGCAGGAATAGTCCAGAATTCCTCCTCAATGTTGTGCAAATCTAATTTGCAGGTAGAGGAAACATTTGGTGGATGTGATTGTTGCAAAAGGGGGATCTACATGTTATGACATTCAAGTGTTCATTTATTTATGTTTTCTCCCTGCACTATGGATGTCAATAAGAGAGATTGTACTTGTCAATAATAATCAGACCAGATTTTATTAGTCAGCAATGCAGAAATCCAGATCTTGCAACCTTAAGACCATTCTCACATGGCCTTAATTTGTTCAGTATTTTGCATTAGTATCTGTAAGCCAAAACCAGGAATGGGTCCAAAATACAGAAATCTTTCCATTGTTTTTGACTCATAAATACTGATGAGAAATACGGACCAAAGTACTGCCTTGTGTAATCTGCCAATATTTCCTGTTCCATAGGTATCACCATGTAGTATAGGGAACCACTTGAGTGATGTTGTCTTGCTGTGGCACGTGGGCTTCGATAATTTGCTCTAAGAACCTTAAGTTTATAAGTACAGTATGGAATATATGTATTACATATGTACATATATAAATCATATAGTATAGTCCGGGTAACTCCAAAGTCCTCACCTGCTTTTCCTTATTTTCATTTTATTGTACTGTTTAGGGAAGGTCTGTTATTTGTGAACTGAAAGGTGACACTAGATTTGATTGTCTTACTTGTAAGTCAACTATAACTGAACCTCCTTGCAGAGTTCCTTCGACTTCATATGTACCGGTTTGGAACTTTGTTCTCGCACTGTTTACTACAGACTGTGGTAGATCTACTTTATACACTTACCCTCCTCTTATTAATAATCATTTGTAATACCTCATGCTTCTATTTAATAACATATCATTTTACTGTTTACAGATAACCCAACTCTTGTGAGTTACGTCTCCGTTGGTATCAAAGTGTTGGATATGAATGACAACCCACCATATATTGACAATGAAGATGCGGTTGTATGTGAGAATGGGAGACCTGGGCAGGTAAATATATGTATATTTTTATCGCAATTTTTTCATGAAGATGACTAAATTCTCACAATCATCATCAATCACCATAAATACCTTCCATCTATATACCAGTCATTTGTATATGTTTCTAATTGCTGCTGTACTGCTGAGTCTGTGATAAGCTTCAGAATCCGGAGGTGATAAGGACTTTTTACTGTAAGACCTGTAAATCTGTGGAATAGCCTATTAGTCTATGTGACTATATAGAATATATAGAATGCAGTCTGATGACCTGGAATCAGGAAGGAAAACCGAGTGACTCATGTTGTGTGTTTTTACTTTTATTTGCCCTTCTAAAGATCAATAAAGTGAAGTAAAGTTCTAAAATTGACCCCACTTATTCCCTTCATCCACATGCTCTCCTTTCCCCTGGTTAAACTTTACAGACCTGTTGCTGGGTAAACATATATTTCAGTAACCTTAATGCCAATGACAGAAGTCTTATATATATGCAATTTTTAATAAGATATGTGACAAAACCGGTTCCATTAAAAACACCCACAGAAAAAGTGCACCGCCATGTATACCCATAGGAGAATTGCCCACGTGGAGACTTGCCCACACAGAAAAACTGCCCACACATGTTTTTGTGTCATTACAGCGCCACCAAGTAACGGATGTGTGATATTGGAGGTGCCAGGGGAGGTTGTTCAAATAATATGTGATCTGATTGTGAAATGATGAGGATTTCTGCTTTGCACCATGTTTGTAGCAGTGTGTGATTACCATCAATATTTCTGTACAGTCTGCTCTCATCACTCACTGTTCTTGCTTGTGCCTGATTTCTCTCAGCGCACAGATAAAGCTCAGGCAAGATCAGCAGAGAGATCCAGAAGATATCTATTACTGTTGTCTGTATCCAGAAGGTTGTCACTGTGTGTTATCTGTGGGGTTACCCAGGACTGCAAGGCACCATGTACGACATTTACTGCAATCAGAGAGGTATCACCCTGCGTAATATGTGGAGTTACTTAAGGGCTGATGTCCACGGGCAAAATAAGAATTAAAATCCGCAGCAGATAAAAAATAAAGGGATTTTAAAAAAAATGGAGCATGAAAAAATCTGGACCATGCTCCATTTTCGTGCGGGTCTCCCGCAGGCTTCTATTGAAGCCTATGGAAGCCGTCCGGATCCGTGGGACACAAAAATCAGATTTTACTCACACGCTCCGGTTCTTCTCTTCGCCGCGGCGCCATCTTCTCTCAGTCGCGGCCGGATCATTTTGCTTCGGGACGGCGCATGCGCGGGGCACGTCACCGACGTCATCCTGCGCATCCACCGGGCCGAAGAAAGAAGATCCAGCCGCGACGCAGAGAAGATGGCGCCGCAGCAAAGGAAGTATCCGGAGCGTGTGAGAGGTAAGTTAATTCTTATTTATTCTTATTTTCAGCGCTCATGTCCGCGGGGCAGGAGGGACCCGCTGCAGATTCTCCATGGAGAATCCGGAGCGGGCCTGATTTTCCCCGTGGACATGAGGCCTAAGACTTTAGGCAACATCTACTACATTGTCTGTACCCAGAGAGTTATCACTGTATTAGGCCGCCTACACACGACCGGGTTTGAATTGTGGAATCCACGATCATCTCCCACACAGACAATCCGTGGCATTCCACGCAAATTCCAACCAGTAGATCATCCGCATGTCCGCTCACATGATCAGACAGCGACTGGGATTTCCTGATCGCAGAAAAAAAATCACAGCGTGCTCTATATTCGCACAGATTCCATGCAGATGGCTTTCATTGAAGTCAATGGAAGCTGTCCAATCCGCCGGCCTTCTGGAATTGACATTGAGGAAAGACCGCTGATTCTGCATCATCGCTAGGCGATGATGCGGGAAAAGCAGCAGTTTAAAAAAAAAAAACTGTACTGCACATGTCCGAAGGTGAGCTGTGCCTGACCATCCGCAGTACAGGAGAAAAGACAAAATGACAGGTACACGTGGACGCCAGCCAGGCACAGGGTTACTTTCTGCTGCAGGCTTACCCGTTTGTGTGCAGGTGGCCTTATTTATGGTGTTGCATGGGACTGCTGGGAACATCTACTACATTTTATGTACTGTGAGCATTAGCATTGTTATCTGTCGAGTTGCATAGGGCTGCAGGTCACATTTACTATATTATCTGTACACAGAGAGTTATCACTGTGTGTTATCTGTGGGGTTACAGAGGACTGCAGGTCACATCTATTACATTATCGGTACTGAGAGAGTTATCACTGTTTTATCTGTGGTGTTACATGGGACTGCAGGTCACATCTATTACATTATCGGTACTGAGAGAGTTATCACTGTTTTATCTGTGGTGTTACATGGGACTGCAGGTCACATCTATTACATTATCGGTACTGAGAGAGTTATCACTGTTTTATCTGTGGGGTTACATGGGACTGCAGGTCACATCTATTACATTATCGGTACTGAGAGAGTTATCACTGTTTTATCTGTGGGGTTACATGGGACTGCAGGTCACATCTATTACATTATCGGTACTGAGAGAGTTATCACTGTTTTATCTGTGGTGTTACATGGGATTGCTGGGAACATCTACTACATTTTATGTACTGTGAGTATCATCACTGTGTTATCTGTGGGGTTACATAGGGCTGCAGGTGCTGGATAACATAACATACTGTGTATTCAATGTCTAAAAATGCTATTTGCAATATTGTAGTTGAGCTGCCCATTTATTTTGCAAAGTCAGTATATACCACGCCATGTCTCATAGACCAGAATAAAAATATATTTTTTTTAAAATTTTTCTATGTATTGTTTGATTTTTTAAAAATATTGATTGATTGAATACCACCAGCTTTCTCTGAACAAGACTTATGGAAATGTTTTAAAATTGTGCATAAAGGTATCCATAAACAGCCAACTCATTCTCACAGCTTTGGACATGTACCGGAGTGGCTTCACCTGGCGGTCTATCTCTGATCTATTTAATAGAAACAAGACTGGGTGGCCCACCAACCTTGCTGCCATAGATGTAAAGTCAGGTGTGATGATAAATCACTATGTCCTCAGAATTCGTATAACAGTACAGAAGTGTTGGCAGCCCAGACACCACAAGTATTCTGGGCTGGAGGGTGAACACAAGGATATAGGTTATTAGTCCACCATGGATACCAATCAGATGCTCTCCTATGTCAATTGATGATACTTGCATTATATGCAATATCCATTTAAATGTACCCTTATGATAATCCCTAAAATCCACAAAATCAAACACAATGCTGGTTACTAGCTCACTTATACCCGTCACAGTTGGAAACTTATTTCTATTTTAGAATTAAAGTTTGGGGACAAAATTCTATTATGTGACTGGAGGGTGGAGAAGTATCTTTTCTGTAAGTTTGCTTCTCTTCCTGGCTCCACCATTCCACTGATGCAGTGCTTCCATTTTTTGGCAGCCATGATGGTTGCTGCTATTTTCTAATGATTTAATAGACACTATAAACTGCTCTGTGATTGGCCAGTGCCGATCATGTGAGCAGCGATGGCCAATCACAGAGCAGCTACAGTGCATTGGTAGACCTAACACTACCAATACACTATGGATGCTCTGGTTGCTTAACGATTGCAGTGGCTATCTTGGCAGCCAAATAAATGGAACCAGAACCAGTGGAACAACAAAGGACTAGGCACAGAAGATAAAGTAATGGTAAAATCACACCAACAACCCTCTGGTCATGGGACAGAATTCTGGCTCAAAACCAGGGGGTTGCTTTAAAGGGGTTCTGTCACTAAAAAAGAAAAATGCTCTACTTATCTATTCTTCCCCTATCAGTCTACTTACAAGATCTTCACCTCCCTTATCTTCCCCTGTCTCCTGCATTCCAGGGGGTCACTTCACCTCCAGCTTCTTGATTCTTCTCCCTCCTGTGAAGTTATGTACATTTGGTTGGCAGTCTTCCAATGTACGTTATGTCACAGCTCACAGGCCAGCAGGAGGACTGTCTATCTTCTTCAGAGATTGCTCATGCGAGCTATCTCTGAAATAGATTACAATTCCTTCCTAGGCAGTGAAGCTACAACACAGGGATGTGACCATCACTGATCCAGCAGGAAGGAATTTGTGATAAAGCAGCCTTCAGAACAAGCTGGTCCCAGCCTGCAGTGAGCTGACCTGGGGCACTGGAGAAGCTCAACAAGGAGAAGATGGGATAGGGAGACTGACAGGGAAGGAATAGGTAAGTTTAGATAATTTTTTTTAATGACAAAACCCCTTTAAACCTTATAAAAATGTCCCAATAAAGTTAGCATATCCAGAGTTGGTCATGATATGTTGAAGTATTGTACAATGCAATATCTGGCAGTAATATTTAACAGCAATTTTGAATTCAGCGGTCTTTATGTGACACATATATAAACATAAGCTTATTGTACTTATTGCTACTCCTTTGTCTGCCATCATTCTTTGTGTCCAAATTATCATGATCACAGCTGGCATACTTAGTGGCACACATATGGATTGAGCAGCAACATCATGTGGCCATTATTTGCGTAGCTTCCTTAGCTCTGCGACTATGAAGTACGGTATCAAAGTCCGCAGCTCCATTATAATCATTGCTGCACAGTGGAAGTCCCAGACATCAGACCTGATGCTCATCTGTATGGGGGTAACAGCCAGGGCCCTGTTCAAATATACTTGGTGTTACTGAATGTTTAAATGTGTTGTTTCCATAGTTAGTAATATTTGTGTCATCGATATTGGCAATCATTGTCATGGGTTGACACTTCATATAGCCTGAACATTTTATATTAAAATATCACGTCTGCTACGACTAGTAAACATGACAGTGACGACAAGTTCTTGACAGAGTGAAATCAGTGGCTGGGAATCTGGGTCTTTCTAGACTAAATAGGATGAATGTCATAGAATGCAATGAGGATTCAAGATATGTAAACTAGTTTACCAGAACTGGCCATGCCAGACCAATCCCACAAGCAGAGTACCCACCCGAAAAGGGTGACCCCACTAAAAGACAAAGTCCGAGAACCAGTTTGAGATGTACTCACAACACTTAACACTAAACATTACACCACTGAGACTTCATAACCAAAAATACTAAGCAGATTGTGTCTGGAATACTGATCACAGGATAACTTTGACTTGAAACAAAGGATTCAATGGCTAAATGGCCAGTACACTCGACGTGTAAAGCTTTTCTAAGCTTTTTTTTTTCCAAAGCACTTTTCAGGCATTTAATATACAGATGGGTGATGGATAGCCCGTGCATTGCATCTGTCAGAGGCATCCATCAGTTGTCTATTAAAAAATATATATACATTAAATATATACTTTTTTTTAACACGGGAGCCTAAGGTGACGGATGCCTGATGGATGGTGTCTGTCAAAGGCATTTGTTGGACAGATTTTTTTTTCATCTCACGCCAAGTTAAGGGAGGACATGTCTGTATATTCTATTATTATACATTTTTTCTCTGGGGCAAATATAAAATGTAAAGAATACAAAGAGTTTCAGACACACTAGTGCTATCTCAGATGTAAAATAGCCCACTATGTGACTTTGGGCTATCTGCATAATGCTGCCATTCTAATACAAATAGGCATGCTACATCAATGGCGTAGAGTGCCGCAAGCTTCTGCACTAGTGTTGCAACATCTGTAAGGTACAAAAAAAAAACGTTATGAAACAGTATGAGATCTACAGTATAAGAAAACAATGTACTGTACTGTGAATATGTGTGTATAACCCTGCGCCAGGTGTATATAGCAAGTAGCTACAACCGTAAGTGGGCCACTACCCCAGCCTACCAGAATAAATGAGATACAATAATATACAAACTTGATGAATGTGCCTATATAAGTACAACCAAGGAGAGGGGCATGTGGGATGCAGCAGGATGGAGTACAGAAAGGCAATATAGCAATGTTAAAAAATAGAAGAAAAAAGTAGCAATAAAAGTAAAATGCAACAATGTATCAATGTTAAAACACTCACTAATCAGCCATACAGAGAAAGCACAGAGCACAAGTGTGAGCTGCAGCCACTCTAGCCGGTAGCGGGCTGGGGGTAATGTCTCCTAGCCTCACTACATAAGCTAACAAAAGTTCAAAAACCGCCAACGTGTATCGAGACTTGAACAATGGTCTCTTCCTCATGGAGAAGTGCTGTACCTTGTTTGGGAGTTACCTGATCAAACCAGCAACACATTATCTATTTCCATATAGACAGACCAGGCAGCTGCTATGGGGCTTTTGGTAAGGAGGGACCTAAGCTTGTTTGGTTTCAATCCTGGGGGTGAGAACTCATTTTCCAAATGGACGGTATTTTTAGGTATAGTTAGCAAACAAAGGGTTGGGGAATTTTCCAAAAAGTCATGGAAAGGCAAATGGATGAAGTAACAAGCACCAGGCCTTTCTGTCCTGGGCAGCAAAATCTGGCAGCTCAATGGGGGTGCATTTTGAACTTTACCAAGCAGCCCCTTCTTTTCTATGTACCAGATTGTCTATTTTTTAGATACATTTATTTGCTTTTTTTGCATTTACCAAGAGACTGATAATCTGCAATTTGATCTGTGTTTACCGCTGCTTTCAGTTTCATTGCTGTATTGTCTCTTCATCATTTGATATATGAAAACATTGCTCTAGATTCCTTTCTGTTCAATGTTACCAATGGGACCGGCTGATAAGTACTTTATTATAACAATACTTTGTACAAAAGCTATGTGTTTTCTCTATTTTCTCTCTAAAATGGTATGGTGCGCCAAAAACCTATCAGCTGAATTTACAGGGAAAATCTGCAGCTCTAATTTTAAGACATTACAAGCATAATAAAATATTTTTGTGAAAGAAAGCAGTATTTCAAAATAATGTGTACTCTAACAAGAATCCCACAAAAGCTGCCGGTTACATTTATGTCAACCCGGCATTTAATTTATTTAACCAGTGAGAAATAGATTTGTCTCTTGTTGACTTAGAAAAAAATGATTGGACAAGTGGCTAAATATCAGGAAAATAAAAAAAACAATCCTGATACAAATTCAATTCGTGGTTTTCGCTAGAGGCACGGTTGATACATTGTTTATTTGGACTGCAGAAGTGTGCCTAATGTTTGTGTTGGAAAACATAGATGGCATGATGGAAATGAGGGAATATAAAGTGTTGCCAAATCTGACCAATAGCAACATCTGCTTAGAGAGTTATATTCCTCCCATGTTTGTGCCGGTTTCCGTAAAAAAAAACACTGATAGGTTAATTCTTAGAAATTGCTTTTTTTGTATCTAATAAGAAAATTAGACTGTCAACCCCCGCCAGAGACAAGGCAATGTGAATGATTGTGATCTCTGTACAGCACTTCAGAATATGTTGGCAGGAAACAAGTAATCCGTACAATGATGCATATTCCTAATATATGTTTCAATTAATTTCTTTGATGGGAAATGTGTTTGTAACAATTCTTCTATATTATAAAATGAAGTTGACATGCACAATGAAACAATGTTGGGAGAAGCTGATTGCCTAAATTATATTACAGTAGCTTTGTGAATATTGTCAGACTGAAGTATGAGGAGCCCACCCAACAAAATATTCTAAAGACCAGCAGACTAGCAATAAAGAGCAAATGCATGCGTCAATGAATGGCTGAGCGCTGCCTGTGATTGGATGAGTGCTCAGCCAATCAGTCCCAGCACTTTCAGGAGGCGGGGATTTTTAAATCCCTGGGCAGCAGAAAGTGCTTCAGAGTAATGCCGGGGAGAGAGGGAGAAGACACGCCGAAGCCCTGACAGTGGCGGAGAGGTGATTTTTTTTTTCATTTTTTACAGCAGCTAGGGATGATTTTCAGGGAAGGGCGGAAATCACTACGGGGGTTGCATGCATCCCATTGCTTTCATTAAGGGCGGCTGCAGCGCCAGCCCCATTAAAAGCAATAGGCACAGAGCTACGGTCAGGTGCATTTTGCACATCTGTGCAGGTCTTTTTTTTGCACACATAGCCCTTACAGTTTTTTCTTAAATCTCTGCTTTTGCCGCTTCGTTGATAGGCGTTGACGTGGGTACCCGCGACCTTTCCACAACATCATTGCAGAAGGGCCAAGAGATGGATGACTTCAATCGGAGCCACTCATGTGGAATCCTCAGTAAAATAGAGCATGCTGCGATTTTTCCTTCGCGGGCGGAAAATCACAAATTGTTTCTGCTGTGTACAGGAAAAAACGCTTTTCCATAGGATACTATGGAAGGTATTTGTTGGGGAATCTGGAGGCGGGCACCTACTCTAGATTCTGCAATTTAAATCTGGCTATGTGCAGCCAGCCTAACTTTCGGTATGATTTTTTTAGCTACAGGAAATGATATAAAAGAAGTTACAATTGCCAGTTCCTGACCCTGTCCACTCCAGCATTATTACTGCCATCCTATCCACTGGATTCTGTTTACATGCTACATTGGTGACACATGACTGCTGCAGCTAAGGTCTAGGTAGTATATGGCTTGGGACCACTAAAGCCACTGATTGGCTGCAGCAGTCATATGCACATATGAAACATCAGTGTTACAGCAGGTAAAGAGAGCCCAGCAGGGCATACAGAATGGTAAGGATATCCCAGTGATCATGTGCATAGTCACTCAAGCAGTGATTAAAAAACAGGAAGGTACCTTCTGGTTCTAGTCAGTAAGTATTATTCTCTAAAGCAATTTTATTAATATTTTAGTAGAATTCTACTAATAAAGTCATTAAACTCATAACGGAATCGTTTTATTGAAATAATTTTCCACGTTTAAGAATAAAACAGCGCAAAATCTGTTCATAAAGTGAAGCTGAGCTTTTCTTTTAGCTTTGCTATTGCTTCACTGGAGACTGCAAAGCCAATGGCAACATGAGTAAATACCTGCTGAATGATGAATATTAATTTGGGCTGCTGATATGTATATATATATAATTTATTTTTTTTAATGCGATGCAGCGCTAATGTTGTTAATTGCATCAGTATGTGTGTTAAAGGACCCATGCGTATATATTTGAAAAACGTGTTTCATATAATTGTATATTGCATTTTAGATTTAGTGTTGTCAATATTTTGAAATAAAAATACCATCATTTCCATGTTAGTCCTTAACAGAGTATGCAAAAACCTGTATGACCATGGCATAAATATTTTAGCACTTTCCTTCACCATACACTGTGTTAAGGAAACAATTGTAGGGAGAATTTATGTGTTTATCAAAGAGAAGACAATCCCAGATTTTGTGTAGAAGTCTGGACTCAGGAGAAATACATATCACACCAGCCTTATTGCGGTATCAGATGATTTCTAATTTATTCTAAGGTGTATGTGGTTTATATACCATAAATGACATCACAGGAAAAGTACATACCTCCAAGATTAATAAGAATACATGATAGGGTACTACTAAAATGATTAACATAAGTTACACCTTTTAAGGTGTAACTATCACATACAATGAAACTGTTATGAATTCAGTGAAAAGGAATGCAAGGGGGTGCGTGGGAGACTGTCTTATCTTCTCTCTGTCTGTCCAGTACCATGCATGGCTATAGAAAGGTTTTGTTTAACCCCTTCACTACTTATACTAGCATCATGCTATATCCTTCTAGTCTACAATCCAATAAAAGAACAATTAACTGATACATTGATCTACAATTTTCTTAACAACAATAAAATCACAGAGGTGAGAGAAAAACAAAAACAAAGGCATTCACTGAAAAAGCCAAAAAACGCAATACCTGAAAGGCTGCAGACCTGTTGCAGTCGCTGCAGAGTAGGGACATTAGCCACAGGTGCAATCGCCGTAGGGCAGGCACAATCGCCATAAGGTAGGCATACTCGCCATAGGGCAGGCGCAATCACCGTATATCCTAATAGGATGCAGTCTGCCAGACTATGATACGGAGGAGCCAGTTGTTCAGTGCAGACTATTATGCAGTCACCCACTCAACCCAGCCCAGATTGGGGAGGAGCGACTGCAAACTACCATAGCCAGCACATGTGAACGATACCAAAGAGGCCAGCCAAAGCCATTGATTGCGCCGGTGGTGAATGTGCCCACTCTGTGGCGATTGCGTCTGCTCAGCAGCTTTTCAGGTATTGCATTTTTTGGCTTTTTCAGTGTTAAGGAAACTAAATGCAAAAAAGAATACAATTATATTAATACCGGAAGTAGTTATAATTGTACATATTTACATTTATTTTGAAAGGCATATCAAATTTTCCATCTGAAATAATTAAAAAATGTTGAAAATCACAGGTGTAAAAAAGTACAATATTATTTGTTTATAGCAAAATCCTCCCAAATGTGGTATGCTGGTAACAGGAGGGCATTACTAAACTGAAGAAATCTTAAAAAACACAGTTAAATGTTACCATGAAAGGAAATCAGTTATATGCAAGTAGAAAATTACACGTGTAAAGAAAGCAATAGTCAGGCAGGTGGGAGAAAATGCAAGAGAGATTAAGGAAAAATATGAGCTCATAAAAACTTGGCTGCCGCCATCGCTACCTGTTATGAAATATTGAAATTATTTTCTGTTTTCACATAAGTTCCATTTTATATTACTAATGATATGCAATGTTACAAACACAATCATAATTTATGTGCAAGTGGAAATTTCCTACTACATTAAATGTTTGCATTTAGTCATAAAGCATGTCTCTTGACTTGTGTAATTTGCTCCCTAATAGGTAATATTCAGTGTCAGACATGCAATTTTCTCTCTACTGACAGCATTTAAAATGTAAATCAGCAACATGCAGAGTGTTAGTTATCTCTACTAATGGGATGCTTATAGTCTGACCTCTTAATGACATATGACAAGAAATATGAATATGTGTGACTATTATGTCCACTAGCTTTATCACTGTAAGTTCAGGCTACAAATTAATTTCAGACTATATACCATTTATGTTCACATCTGCGTTAGGAACCTCTGCTTTGAGGTTCCATTGCAGATCTGGCACACAATGCCGAAAGAGAAAGGTGCTTCATGAAGGACTTTTTCATCTGGTAAAATGCCAAACAATGGGTTCCATTTGGCGTCTTTTGGTTCCGCCATAAGACCATTCCATTCGGCCAGGGGATTCACCTCCCCTGCTCCCATAATGGAGCAGGAAAATAGGACACCTGAGCGTAGGTGTGAAGATAGCCTAAACATTTTTATTGACTAACCCTTTCCAATCCGCTGTCTGACCTCTGAAGACATTCTGGTTTAAGGCTGTACAGCTCAGATGTTGGAAGACGTCCGTCAGGGTTCTCTTACTGTATATTGCCAGCCTCTCTGCTGTCGCAGCCTATCCAATGTGTCACCTCATGCAGTACTGGCTCTAGCCAGCAAATAGCGCTGTTGTATAACTGCAGAAAAGGAGTAAGCCCCCCTAGGAAAACCAGGATACAAATTGGATTGGAAAGGGTTAAGATAACCACAAAAATATTATTATAATGCATTTTTAAATTTTTTCATGTGGAAAAATATGAAAGGTGTTTTATTATCAAATATACTTGTAAAAGAAATCCCTCCCCTAGAAGGAGATGCCCAAATCCAATGAAACTTTATATGTGTGATTGGAGCATTGATATAATAAAGTAATTAGAATATCAGAGCGAAAGGATCATTTACTGTGGAAAACATAACACTTGAAGGAAGGCTCTAGTACCCTGTTGGGCTGCCTCTAGTGTGAATGCAGCATGTGATACGGGCAGGGATGGAGGCATACAGGTTACATATGGCATCCTGCGGCAAATTAGTCTACATTTGCTGTAACTGAGCCTTTAGATCATGCAAACTTCTAGGCTGTTGAACTTGGCAACCCAGATGGTTCCATACATGTTTCATTGCTAATAAATCTAGTGACAGGGCAGAAAAGTGTAGCAATGCTGTGGAGGCATTCCTGTGACACCCTTGGTGTGCACGGCCATGCATTGCCCTGCTGGAAAATGCCTCTTGGGAGCCCCCATGAGAGGCAAAAAATGTGGCTGCAAAATGTCCTGAACATATCACTGAGCTGTCATTGTCCTTCGTACCATTACTAGGGTTGATCAACTTCGATACGTGATGGTTTTCCAGACCATCACACCTGCAGGGGGGCAGTGTGCCGCTTCACAGCAAAGGCAGGATTGAGAAGTTCACCCGAGGTCTCCAGACATGAACACAGCTGTCATCAGTGCCGAAACAAAACCTGGATTTGTCACTGAAGACAACATGATTCCACTCTGTAGCAGTCTAGTTTTGTTGTTCATGACACCACTGCAAACGGAGGTGACGGTGGATGGGTGTCAACAGCAGTACACATAATGGATGTTATGAGACCAAATGTTCTTCAGCCAAGCATCTGTAAATTGCTCTTATAGACACAGGGGCCTGTAGCGATGGCACCACCTGTCTCTGAATGATGGATAGTGAAACATTTGGAGCTGCTCATGCTTGTCAGATGATAGATGAGCCTCTCTACTGGTGGTCTTTCTAGGGTGTCTTTATCCAAGTCTCTCTACATGCATCCACTGGTTCCGACACCTCCTAACAGTGTGGTCAGAATGGCCCACGTGGTAGGCAATTCATTGATACAACCAAACAACTTCTCACATTCCAGTAATGTGTCCTCTCTCTTTAACTCTGTTAATAGGACAAAATCTCTCTGATCACACCCTAGGATAATGTCTGGCGACAAGCTCTACACAAGCAAATAAAAAGATCCACTACACACAAGGAGCATCTGAGGGCATTTTTATAGGCCAAAGGTGGAACCATTTTTTAGGCTTCAGGTGGCAAGACCGTTCATCCAATCATGAAGCAACTTTAATCATTTGCATTTCTGCCTGAGATCTAATATCCACATACTGTATATGGTATTTCAATAATCATAACAAACCATATAATTTCATTAACATGGTATTTTAACTGCTTGGCAAATGTTGTAAAAAAATGGAGCTCACTGTTGTAGTTTTATTGCTGCATGTTTTGCGAGGCACCAAAAGGAGTCAATTGAGGCTCTAGTGCCCAAGGGCCCACATAAACCTAGATCTAGCTCTGCACAGATATAACATACTCCCGTAAAACACAAGAGATGTACAATAAACTAGAACAAAGGGAGATTCCTAGGAAATAAAGTGATTTGCACTTTTGCTAGTTATCACATTGACTGTCACATAAGCTGTTTGAGAAGTTAGTGACTATTTAAGAATATGCTACTAAAAATTATTAGTTTCCAATAGATGGGGAGTTTGTTGACTTATAAGCTTATAAGTCATGCTTCAATTTTTTTTTTCATTTTTTGGTGGTAAATAGAGATGAGCGAACATGTTCGTCCGAGCTTGATATTCGTGCGAATATTAGGGTGTTCGGTATGTTCGTTATCCGTAACGAACACCATGCGGTGTCCGGGTTACTTTAACTTTCTTCCCTGAGACGTTAGCGCTTTTTTTTGGCCAATATAAAGACAGGGAAGGCATTACAACTTCCCCCTGCAACGTTTAAGCCCTATACCACCCCCCTGCTGTGAGTGGCTGGGGAGATCAGGTGTCCGCCTGATATGAAAGTCTGCCCCTCCCGCGGTTCGCTATGGATGCATTCTATATGCGCTCAATGGGGCCAGCAGCAGCAGCGCTGACCCCATTGAGAACATATAGAAGACAAATCCTTCTTCTCTGGCACAGCTGTAACAGCTGTAGCAGAGAAGAACGATGTTTGCCCATTGAATTCAATGGAGTGGCAATACAGCATGTTCCACTGAATGCAATGGGCTGCCGGCGATCGCAGGATGAATGGTCGGAAAGGGGTTAAATATATAACCCCTTTCCTGCAATTCATCCAGAAATGTGTTACACTAAAAATATATACCGGCGTATAAGGCGACCGGGCGTATAAGACGACCCCCCAACTGTCACCTTATACGCCGGTAATACAGTGGAGCAAAGAATAAAAATCATTACTTACGTTTTTAGATGATCTGCGGCGCTCCTGCAGGCTGTCACTCCCTCCTAATCCACGGCAAAGTATTCCTTTCTCCACGAAAGGCTTTAAATCCCTGCCTCCAGAAGCACACGTGCCTTCAGCCAATCACAGCCAATGACAATGATGTCATTGAATGGCTGTGATTGGCTGTGTTTCTGGAGGCGGGGATTTAAAGCCTTTCATAGAGAAAGCTTGTCTGCCGTGGATTAGGAGGGAGTGACAGCCTGCAGGAGCGCCGCAGATCATCTAAAAACGTAAGTAATGCTTTTTATTCTTTGCTCCACTGTATTACCGGCGTATAAGGTGACAGTTGGGGGGTCGTCTTATACGCCCGGTCGCCTTATACGCCGGTATATATTTTTAGTGTAACACATTTCTGGATGAATTGCAGGAAAGGGGTTATATATTTAACCCCTTTCCGACCATTCATCCTGCGATCGCGGGCAGCCCATTGCATTCAGTGGAACCTGCTGTATTGCCGCTCCATTGAATTCAATGGGCAAACATCGTTCTTCTCTGCTACAGCTGTTACAGCTGTGGCAGAGGAGAACGATCTTTATGCTGACAGTGGGGGGGGGGGCACTCTTGCCGCTATTGTGGCTTAATAGTGGGACCTGTGAACTTGAGATGCAGCCCACCATGTAGCCCCTCGCCTGCCCTATCCGTCACTGTGTCATTCCCATCACTTTCTTGAATTGCCCAGATTTTCACACATGAAAACCTTAGCGAGCATCGGCGAAATACAAAAATGTTCGGGTCGCCCATTGACTTCAATGGGGTTCGTTATTCGAAACGAACACCCGGACATCGCGGGAAGTTCGTTCCGGATAACGAACACCCGAACATTTTGGTGTTCGCTCATCTCTAGTGGTAAACACTATGGTTATAGAGTTTGGTATATAAAATGAGCAATATTTGATATGATAACAACCATTTTTTCTTAGGTATGAACATGGAAAGCAGAGAATCATTTAGCAATAGGAGAAATATCATTATGGACAACCCCTTCAGAATGCAGCCGTAGAGATGATCAGTTCATGGCTGTATGTCTGGCTTCCAGTACTGTCTGTCCTCCTGTGACGCTTGACAAAACATAAGATGACAGTATTCTCTTTTACAAATAGGTTCACTTTCATCTGTGTGAGCCCCAATGCAAAACCTGTAATAGGGCCCCCAACTATAATGCTTTATTCATAGTACTGGGCTCCCTATAGGGAGAAGAGAGGCCTTATGGGCCCCCTAAGGCTCCTGGGCCCAGGAGCAACAGCATCACCTGCATCCTCTATAGTTACGCCCCTGGTCCAACCTTGGTCACACATTATACCTGTTTCAGCAATTTCCTGGAATAAGATACTTCCACCTTTTGTAAACATTTTTTATTAGTTCAATTAAATTGAATTTGATCCAATAAAATAACAAATTTTGATTAAAAGTCTTCCACTACTCTATTTTGTGTCTTAAGTAGAGATGAGCGAACGTACTCGGATAGGCACTACTCGTCCGAGTAATGTGCTTTATCCGAGTACCGCTGTGTTCGTGCTCAAAGATTCGGGACGCGCTGCAGAGCGGGGAGCTGCAGGGGAGAGCGGGGAGGAACGGAGGGGAGATCTTTCTCTCCTTCTCTCCCGCCCGCTCTGCCCCGCTCCCCGCTGCGACTCACCTGTCAGCAGCGGAGCGCCCCGAATCTTTCAAGACGAGTACAGCGGTACTCGGATAAGGCACATTACTCGGACGAGTAGTGCTTATCCGAGTACGTTCGCTCATCTCTAGTCTTAAGCTACTATGTAGGTATCTACTGTCTGCCTGTTTGTTTAGTTTGACACTGCAGTCATAGTTTCTTCTATTAGTCCCTTACGTCTTACTGACGAAACTTTGTTCATGCCTCTAGAACTACAATTGAGTTAGCTCTGAGGGTGGCTTCACATGAGCGTATGCATGTAAAAACATGCATGTATGCAGGTGCATACTGCAGCTGCTGCCGGCGACTCCATTGAAGGCAATGTTCTGCCGGCACCCCTTAATTGCTTTTCAGGGAAGAGCTTTAAATATAAAAGCACCTCTGCCAAATATAGAAGCACCTCAGCCAATCACAGACAGCTCTCGCTGAATGAATGACAGGCGAGAGCTGCCTGTGATTGGCTCAGCGCCTATGCCAATCAGAAGCAGCTCTTTCAGCAGGCGGGGATTTTAACATGTAAAACCATAGAATTCTAAGTGGGTGTACTTAGTTTTTCTCATGTCTATATCTCTGCACCTCCTATTGCCCATGTTTCTAGTGTGCAGTCCCACTCTTTAGGTACATATATAAGCTTTAGACATAAAAAAAAGTTGGATAGTTTTAATGAGGACTATTTGCAACATTGTTTTTTATTTTATATTTTGCATGAATGGATCCAGTAATACAATAGTAGCAAAGGTGGACATGGCCTTTAAGACTATTTGTTGCCAATACGATATTCTCTATTTTTGAGCACAACTCATCTTAAAATAATACTATACTATACAAATAGTCAAGACTATTAGACAGTTAGTGTCTTCATATTTGTCACGTCATGCTCCTGGGGTTTGTAGTACTATGTACTTCCAGGAGCACATTGCTGCAGGTGTGGGTTCATTTGGCTGATCGATTATCTGGATAGCTCCAGCCAGCCAATCACCATGGGTCTCTGCATATAATTACCAGCCCCTCTTGCTAGAGAGTGTTGGTCATTATATCTGTCTCTTCATCTCCTCTCAGATGGCTGGTGATTGTATGCATGCATGATGTTTTGTTTGCTGTTTCCTCTGTCTTTAGGTGTGCAGACACCTGGTATGAACCATGTTGTGTTTGGTTTTCCTTCTATCTGTAGGTGTGTAGATGTCTGGTGTAAACTACGTTATGTCTGTAGTTTCTGTGCTATGTCTGTAGTTCCCCATCTGGTATTACCTGCCCTTTTCCCAATTTCCATCTAGGGCAAGTCCTTTGTGGGCCATCATTGGGACGGTTGGCCAACTTTTATGCAGGATTCCCTTTTTTCTGTGTTTTTTTGTTATATTAGTGTAGGGACTCAGAAGATAATGAAGACTTTGGATGTGGGATTGTGAGCTTGTATATTTTGGCCAAAATATTAACCATTACCTCATATTCATTGGTATTTCTACCTGCCTTTTTATACATGGGTAAGTGCTAGGCCACTTACTGTGATGTAGGGTCTGACTTCCCTCATTGTTTTACCAATGTTTGGTGATCTCTGTGTCCGGTCCTGAGTATATATTCTTCCCTTCAAGTTGAATATATTACGTTTGAGTAGGTTACTGTTCACACGCCTGCATGAACGTAACAGAATGACCAGCCTTACCTTAGCACAGCCCTCTTCAGGGTATGTATGCCATGATATTTGTACCTGCTTTTATCTCCTTTTGCAGTACCGATAGGCATGTCATGGATGCTTATGGTGTAGACTTTTTGCGACCGAGGTAGTTTTTGTAAGGCGCAATAGTTTTGTTAGAGTGGCATGACTAGATATTGTCTCTTCTGGGTATGACATAGCAAGTGTTTGTACTAGGCCCAAATGGATAAGTACTCTGCGAAGTGGTATCGGAAAGAAGAGCTACTATTTTAACATGTCCTGTGGGTCTGGGGGGGGGGGTAGGGGAAGTAGGAGGGAGTCCTCTGGGGTCTGTGCACATAAATACATGCAGGAGGGAAACCAAATAGAAATACATGCATGCATCCAATCACCAGTGTTCTGAGAAGAGACGAAGAGACAAGTATGGTCAGATGGCCATTGGCAAATGCAAAAGTGCATAATAATTTTAGTTACTAACCTAAAAAAACCTTTATATTGCAATGACATATTTAGATTTGGTCAGATAGCCATTTGTCTTTACCACAGTTCTACAGATTAATGCTTTTAAATGCTCATATTTCATGTTTAGTGGCCAATAATTTGCAGACGGAGATCTACAAAAACAACACACATGGATCAGAAGTAAAAAGCAAGATTTAGTGTCTATATTAAATGTTACACTTCTCAGTTGCCTAACACCCCACCGGCTACACAACATTTATTTATACTTGGAAACCAGGGGATTGCACATTATAAATCCAAAATAGCTCCACGGAGAGTCATTCGATGCATGTTTGTCTGTAGATAAAATTTATGTATGCAGTTAAAATATAATTCCGTGTTTCTGATTTCAGCATCATATTTAAGTCATTTAAGATTTCCATTTTAATGTGTAAATAGCAAAATGAAATAGAATAGAAATAGATTGCAAATGTAGAAGACCGGGATGCACAATTTTGCCAACTCCTGATATTAAACCATTTTCATGTTTATTATATTTTTAACGAAAGAATTAAAACCATTACTATACCTTACAGTAGGGATTTACCAAGGCGCCGCCACTGAATAACAGTTTGCATTATTATTAAGGTTATAGTAAATGAAAGAAACATTAAAAACATATAAAATAATACTTCATTAAAATGTAAAAATAAAGAAATGCAGCCCCAAATAACATAGATGAGAAATGAAGTGAACCCTCTATTCACTCAAATGCAACATTTCAGCCCAGCTTACTGAAGCCTCTTTCAGACCATATGTGCTACGAGTCCATTCATAGTACTTGTCTTGGTTGCCACGCTCCGGTATCACTGCTCTTCCACCAGAAAGTCTTACGGCCATTGGCTGCCATGGATGAACGAGGTATTTGATGCATGCGGTTAAGGCACCATGGAAACTCAGCCTACAAGTGCTATTTGATATGATCAAGGAAGGAACTTGAGCAGGAGGTTGTTCCATACATCCTCGAGAACTAATCCTGGATCTTCTGTGGACATAGGCTTGCTCACAACTTTTTGTCTCTCATGTAATCCCAGACAGATTTCATGATATTTAGCTCAGGGCTCTTTGGGGGTCATATCATCACTTCCAGGACCCCTGTTCTTTAAGGTTAATGGCTTTAGGAGCCCACAGCAGACTTCAAACCTGCCCGTGGCTGGCCCCCTTGCGTACTTGTCTGGGTCTGTACTGCGGATTTGTGCGGACGCACTTGCCGGGGTGCCGGTGCAGTACATTTTTTTTTAAACTCCTGTTTTCCTGTGAATGGGACAGCTTCCATTGACTTCAATGGAAGCTGTCTGTGCGGGAACCACACTGAAATGGAGCATGCTACAATTTGTTTTGCCACATGTCGAATCCAGAAAAGAAATCTGCATGTCAAAATTTAAGTGCACATGACCATGGTTCCCTATGGGCGGCTTGAACTGTGGCTCTCCTGCACAGATTCTGCAATTGAAGTTCACCCGTGGACATTGAACCTTATGGTGAAGATAGTTCTTAATGACATTGACTGGATGTTAGGGGTCGTTGAACTGCTGCAGAAATAAAATGAGTCAAAATTCTTACTTTGCAGCACTTTTTTCACACCTGTGTAAAACTTTTACACAGTATATATGTATACACTCATAATTTTCTTATACGTTTTAAGCCGGTGTGCAGAAAATGCTGCAAAGTAAGAATTTCTTTTCAAAATTAGGCCTTGGTCAGACGAGCGTTTTTTCCATGCATGAATAGGCGGGCAAAAAGATTGCCTCTTTGCGTGTGGAAAAAGAAAAACGCATGATTGGGTGAATCCCAGATATTTGAAGTAGCCCGTTCACGATCGGAGGTGCATGGTGCGTGTTTTCCAGCTCCCATAGCAATCTATGGAAAGCATGGTCCAAAGATACAACAGGTCCTATCTTTGCACGCACTGCGGACCTTTAGATGTGAGTTACACTAGCATGTCCTATCTTTGGCAGGTGCGAGTGTTTTGCGCCTCTACCAAGCGTACATGTGAACACTTTCATAGGAAAGCATTGGTTCTAATAGACACAATCTTTTTGCACGCCTATTCGTGCACAGAAAAGACGCTCGTCTGACCGAGGCATTAAAAGGCATCTGAATGACTCCAATATTTTTTCTGCAGCAGGACAATGACTCAAATCATACACCCAATGTTTTTATGAACTATCTTCAGCTTTACTAAGAACAGGGGTCCTGGAATACATATACAGTGGTGCCTTGACATACGAGTTTAATCAATTCCAAGACGGAGCTCGTAAGGCAAAAAACTCGTATGTCAAAGCACTTTTCCCCATTGAAATTCATTGAAACGGCATTAATGCGTTCCAATGCATTTCAATGGGAAAACTAGTAGAAAAAAAAAATCAATACTCACCTCCCGACGGCATTCTGCGATGATCTCCGGCGCTGCTGCAGGCTGTCGCTCCCTCTTCCACACCAACAGAGGATAGCTTTCTAAATGTGGGGCTTAAGTGCCCCGCCTCCAGCAAGCTAATGCTCTGATTGGTTAACTCATTGCGCCATCAGCAAATGAATGCTGGTGTGGCACTAACCAATCACAGCCATTCAACCCAGCGCCGGCTTTCATTGGCTGACGCCGCGTTGAGTTAACCAATCAGAGCATTAGCTTGCTGAAGGCGGGGCATTCACGCCCTGCATCCAGAAAGCAATGCCCTGTTGCCGTGGAGGAGGGAGCGACAGCCTGCAGCAGCACTGCAGACCATCGGGAGGACGACACGCTGGCAACAGGTGGGTATAGACTTCCCCCCTGAGCCTCAGCTTGCGAGTTTTTTGACTTGCAAGCAGGCTTGTACCCCGAGTTTTTGCTTGTAAATCAGAGCAAAAATTTGGGAGAGAGCCTGCTCGCAAGTCAAAAAACTCGCAGGGTGAGGCATTCGTAACCTGAGGTACCGTTGTAAATATATATGAATGTATACATATATACTGGATAGATAGATAGATAGATAGATAGATAGATAGGAGATAGATAGATAGGAGATAGATAGATATGAGATAGATAGATATGAGGTAGATAGATAGACAGATATGAGATAGATAGATAGATAGATAGATAGATAGATAGACAGATATGAGAGATATATAGATAGATAGATATGAGATAGATAGATGATAGATAGAGATAGATAGATAGATAGATAGATAGATAAATAGATAGATATGAGATAGATAGATAGATAGATAGATAGATAGATATGAGGTAGATAGATGATAGATAGAGATAGATAGATAGACAGATATGAGATAGATAGATAGGTATGAGAGATATATAGATAGATAGATATGAGATAGATAGATGATAGATAGAGATAGATAGATAGATAGATAAGGGATAGATAGATAGATAGATAGATAGATAGATAGATAGATAGATAGATAGATAGATAGATAGATAGATATGAGATAGATAGATAGATATGAGATAGATAGATAGATAGACAGATATGAGATAGATAGATAGATAGATAGATAGATAGATAGATAGATAGATAGGAGATAGATAGATAGATATGAGGTAGATAGATAGATATGAGATAGATAGATATGAGATAGATAGATATGAGGTAGATAGATAGATAGATATGAGATAGATAGATAGATAGAGATGAGATAGATAGATAGATAGATAGATAGATAGATAGATAGATAGATAGATAGATAGATAGACATACTGTATACCTATCTATCTATACAGTACTGCGTAAAAGTTTTTTAATTTTTATATAAATATAAAGGACATTCAGAAATGAAAAGCTTTCGATGATGAGATCTTGTTTTTGTTTTCTTGATTGTAGAATTAGAGTTCCAATTACTTTGGTACTTCGGTAAAATCTATCCCAAAGTCACTGTAAGCAAGTAGCAACATAGTTCAGAACAGATGCGACAATAATTATATTTAGAAATGAGCAAGGTGTTAGAAATCAGTGTAAGTACATCTTTGCTGCATACATTCTGCTGATGGAACAGAAGGAATAGATGTTCCTTAGGGAGTATTGGAAGAAAGTGACACTTGTACGGTAATTGTTTAACCTAACAAGGAATACATTCAATATGTTCTTTGTCATTTGAATATGTATCAGTAAGCAGAAATACATTGCATCAGCAGTGCAGCACATTTGTACAATCATTACGGCTGGATTGGAAAGCCGTGACACCTTATAGTTAGAGCAGTGAGCACAGTGCTGTCCTCGGGCCACATCTACATTATTAGGAGCTCTCATTCATATGTTGACATACTGGTACATGACAGCGTATGAAAACTTACAAACTGTTGAGTAGTGGATTGGAGTGCTTCAGGATGTACAAATATGGAAGTGTTAAAAAGGTTTTCCTGGCTTATAAAAAACAGAAAAGTAGAGTACTTGTGTGCGAATGTTCACAAGATGATGCCGCCATAGTTCATAGCCTTCCGTAAGGCTGTGGGGCCAGAGCTTGCTGTGGATGGGTTTACCAGTGTGAAGAACTACAGCTCCCATGATTCCCCTGCCATCTTTCAAGCAGTGCCATTATTTGCAGTTCCCTAAATGCCTCCCTATTTCAATTTGTAATGTAGTGCTGTAATTACTACCTGCCTGCTCTGCTATTCTGTTCCGTACTGGCTCTGCATCATCTGCTGCCCAGCATGGGAAAGGGAGTGGGGAGTCACGGAGCAGTGGAGGTAAGGTAGGTTTACATTTGCATCTCCATTTCTGTTCCATCACAAATAAGGGAGATGGAACAATACCTCTGCAGCGCCACCTATTGGAAGGCAGTATTCCTGCAAGTCAATGTTAGACTCTTGATACAAGCCTTGTAACAATGACTGGGAATTGAAAGCCAAGCCAGAATCCATACACAGACAGCTGTTTCGGGGTGTTTGCCCCCTCATCAGTGTGCAGCAGGTTTCTGTCTGGGCTAGCAAGAAGCCTATGACGTGAGTCAGGAACGCTATCTTTTCTCCTTAGGAAGAGCAAGATTCAGTTTCCTAGAAGGTGAGTGAATGAGGAGACTAATGAGGCCAGTCATGCTCCTCTGGGTAATATTATTATTACCCAGAGGAGCCTGAATGGCCTTATAAGTCTCCTCACTAACCTTCTAGGTGCTCTCCCTAAGGAGAAAATATATCGTTCTTGTTCCATCAGAGGAATAGAAGAATACAAATTATAGCAATGTTGGTTCTGTCACGTGATGGACACCAACGGTTCAGATGGACCCCATTATGGTATTGATCATTTATAGGAGAAAGTAGTGCTGCATGGTATACTATTTATCCCTGCATATTTGATAGCATCTTTATGGGTGAACATAGTCTAAGAGGCATGTAATAAGTTGTATCCAGCACAACTGGGAGCAGAGATAACCGCATAATCACCAGGGACATGGTCACCTGACTCACATGAGACTGACTTAGAGTGTAAAAGCATTTCAGCTGCAGTACATTACTATATTATTACAATTACTAGAGTGACCCGATGTTTGCTATGCAGACATAAAATGTTTGGAAGAATGGTTGTAACTGTTTTAAGAACTGATTATTTTAATTGGCAAAGACTTAAGGATAAACTACATTTTCAGTGTACCAACTTCCATCTGAGCATACGCCTTGAACTGTTCACCATCCACAACTTGGTCTTCCACATTTTGGGGACATGGCAACAGTCAACCTGGCCAGTACTTGATATGAACGCCGCTTAGCATCGCTTGACTCTCGTTAGCGGTGCAGCTGGCTGAAGCACAACCGCGCTGCTAGACGTAACCTAGGAACTTTGACCCGGCCTGATGGTCACTCATTGTATCACACTCAAATTTTATGATTTTACGGCGGTGGTGAGGATGTAACAAATCTATTGACACCAAAATCAGCCACCAAGGGTGACGCAACGGGGTCAAAGTTTGGGACAAGAATAAACTTGTAGCCTTTTTTTATATTAAAAGATGTATGTATGCCATTTTACAATTTTTTTTAAAGATCTGATTGTTGATAATGGGCTCATGACTATGACTCCCAAGGACCCCAGACCACTCATATGCTCACCTGAATGGAAGAGAGAGAGGGTGCAGCAGATGGTTTTTAGAACAAAAAAAATAATTGATAACAGTGGTTGGCAATGAGTCGCAATACAATAGAACACTGCAGGTTCTTTTGTGTTACCAAGGAACTCCAGCTGTATTCTAAATTGCTTTATGAACCCCTTTATGCTCACTAACAGATTTTTTTTCTTTAAACCATAGCTTCTTTTCCACAATCAATAAGTAGAGTATTAAAAAGTCACTGAACTTACTTGTTTTTTTAATGTTTCCATAGGTCATTTGTCCACTATGGTATAAGCTCACTTATAGGGGTTGTCTGCCCTTATTTTTCATGATGAACTATCCTCTGGATAGGTCACCAGTAGTTGATAGACGGCGGGGTCCTTTGCTCAGGACCTCCATCCATCAGCTGAATGTTCAGCCTGCAGTCCAGTGCAACAGGCTGGACATTGTCATCCATGGATTGGCTCCCATTGAAATCAGAGGGAGATTGTCCCTTTCACTGTCATTATAGTGGGCCAGCCATTGTCATTAGCCATCAGTGCAGGAAGTGCAGGCACAAATTTCACTCCCATTGAAATCAATGGGAGGGCTGCGCTTCTCCAGCACTTCTTGCTCCTCTCCTGGGTAGGACTGCATGTGATATCCTGACCTGCAGAGAAGCAGGAAGTTGAGTAGCAGTGAAAATTGTGCCTGCACTTCCTAGGCTGTTGACTAATGACAATGGCTGTCCCACTACAATGACAGTGAGATGGACAATCACCTGTGGGACGGGGGTCCCAAGCAGCAGAGCTCTGTCCATAAACTACTGATGGCCTATCCAGAAGATAAGTCATCAATGAATAAGAGGGTGGCCAAGATAATCATTGTACATGGAAAAACTCTCAGACCCTTCCAAATTTTCCAACCCCCACTGATCAGAAAGTGATTTCGTCTCCTATTATAATTAATCCCTTTCTAGGTTGAGAATACCCCTTAAGGGCTCAGTCAGACGGGCGTTTTTATGTGCACATGTTATATGCGTTTGTTATCCGCATCCATATAGAACCAAGGCTTTTCAATGGCAGCGGTCATATGTCAGATTTTTACATGCGCATAAAATTCACAACTACAAAAGATAGAACATATGGTTGGCAATGGGCGTGGTCACATGCCTGTTTTACGCGCACAGCGCAATTTTTTTACACGCGGATAATCGCATGTTAAAACGCCCGTCTGACTGAGCCCTTAACTGGATTATATCAACATCATGTAAGGTGAATTTAGAAAAAGGCATCGACAAGATAAAACAAATGTGTCCGTGTCTCTAGATGGGTTCTAGTTGTACTATATATTTTAATGACCTGCCTCATCTGACATACATACTTCTCCAGCTGTTTGAAGTTCAATGGGTATTTCCATGTATGCCTGCCCCCCTCTACTCAGTGCTCTGGCTTGCATTACTATGTATGTCTTTCCCACTCTTTCTGTCTCACACTGTTATGGCTGGGATTCCTTTTGGAATATGTAAAATTTAGAGTGTTTATGGAAAGACTGTATGACCAAAAGTATGTAGAGACTTTTCCTAATTATTGAGTTCCCATGTTTTTAGCTGCATCCATTCCAAACAGGTGTATAAAATCAAGCAAACTGCCATGTAATCGGCATAGACAAATATTAGTAGTAGTATAAAATCTATCAAAGAGCTCAGAGACTTTAAATGTGGCACTGTCATAAGATGCCACTTTAGTCATAAGTCAGGTTGTAAAATTTCTGTCTAATATACCTCTGTCAACTCTAAAGGCCCATTTACATGCAAAGATAAGCTTTCAAAGGATTGAAAGTTTTAGCGATCTTTTTACATAAAGTGTTAATGGACACTAGTGTTCATTGACACTTTATTATCTTTATTTGCATGTAAAAGGGCCTCCAGGAGCTGTTTGTAGAACCCAGAGTGTGATTAGACACATGCCCAGCTGTGCGAGCAGAGCAGCTGCTTTGTTCTCATCATGGCAGCCAGCAATTAACAATGTTATCTGCCAGCTCCCCACGGAGAACAAAGCATGCGGTCTGCTGGAGATAAATGCAATCTGCTTTATCTCCAGTAGCTGAACAATGGATTTTAAGTTCACCTTAAAATCATCGTTCAAATGAAAAGTGCATACTTGCAGCATTTACGTGTAACGATTATTGCTCAAATTTGGTCAGTTGAACGAATTTTGAGCGATAATCATTACGTGTAAATGGCCCTTAAGTGCTATTACTGTGAAGCATTAATGGTAACTGCTCTGTTACAAAACAGTAGAACACTCAAACCCATAAAACTGGGCTGTCAAGTACCCTACAGAGTTCCAAACTGCTTTTTGAAATGAAAGCAACAAAAGATGTGTTTTTCATTAGGTGGGTTTTCATGGTCAAGCAACTCCACCCAAGTCTAACATTGCTCTGCGTAATTGCAAGTGACGACTCTAGTAGCAAGTGTCAGCTGTAGTGGTACATCACCATTGGAACCCTGTTTTATAATTTGGCAATCTGATCGGGGTGTACCTGGAAACACTACCTACCAGAATGTATAGTGCCTACTGTAAAGTGTGGTAGAGGAGGCCATGGGGCATTTTATAAGATTGCTTGCTTCTAACTTTGTAGAAGAGTCATAGAGTGAAGTTCATAGTATGAGTGATCTGCATAAAGCCCTGACCTCTACCTGTCTACAGTATTAGCTAGAAGGGCAAGAATTCTCACTAAACTCTTGTAGAAAGTCTTTCCATAATAGTGGAAGCTGCTACAAAATGAGGCCCAACTATTATGAACACTGGTGGCTTTGTAATAGAATGTCCATCAGGCCCATACAGGTGTGATGATCAGATGTCCACATGGTTTTTGAAATACACTGTATGTAACATATTGGGACTTATTTACTATTCAAAATACAACAGTTTCTTGGGCAAATTACACAATTAAGCCGTCTTACATGTTTTGCACCACATTTACTGTGTGTTTTTAGATACTTTCGGGCAGTTTTCCACAGTTGTCTAAAAAAGGGACATGGGCTAAACTGTGCCAAAATATGTCAAAATTCTGAGAATTGCACCAAAACTTTGATGCTATTTATGGTATAAGCTAAGCCAACTAATAGGTGGTCTAAACTTAGACTAGGTTGTCTTAAAATTGACCAGATTTATCATTCAGCAGAGCTTATGTGATAAATCTGGTGGATGTTAAGACTCTCTAGTCCAAGTTTGCACTGTCTAACTTTTAGACAGTATTAGTAAATCTGCCACATTGTATTTAAATCCGAATGTCACTACAATGGAGTGATATATACTGTACAGTACAGGCCCTATACAACATAGGCAGCATATGCAACGCTGCCCATACAATATATTGCATATAGGCAGAATTTTCATACACATCCTTACTCTGAAACAGAGCGGGGAATTTCGGAAAACAAAAGTCACACTGCGCATGTCCGTGTGCGTGTGATATACGGGCATGCGCAGTGAACTCGCAGCCGTACACGGTCTCTGCCAACTCTCTACCAACAGAGCTGATGTGTACAAGATTGGTAAAGCGTTGCGGGAAGGTCCGCAGTGTTTTACACCTATGCCCGTGGACAGGAGCCCTAAATGGGAAGTGAGATTAAAGACGGGCTAGTTTGTGGTCCGTAACCATGAAGCAACATTTTTCATGTATAGAACATTAGGATATTCTTTTCTAAGAAATGCACATTTTCATTGTTCATTAATGCCTTTGGTAGAACTAATTAACAAGCCTTTATTTTTTTACTAGATCATTCATACTATGGCGGCCATAGATAAAGATGACACAGCAAATGGACAAAAATTTTATTTTTCTCTGCAAGAAAGTCAAGCACAAAACCCAAACTTTACGTTAAGAAACAATGAAGGTAATGAATGTTACTATCATATTTATATTGCTCAGAATATGCTAATATACAATATTACTCTGGTAAAGCAGAAATTACTGTAAGGTATCGGTCAGACAAGCGTTTTTTTTTTTTGTGTGTTTGCCTCCAGATTCCGCAGCAAATACCTGCCATAAGCATGAATGTAAAAGCAGGTTTTCATGTCTACGAGTGAAAATCAATTGGGATTTTCCACTTGCAGGGGTAAAATCTCAGCATGCTCTATTGCGAGCTGTGTCCGTGCGGATGGCTTCCATTGACATCAATGGAAACCGTCTGACCCATGGTCCTTCTGCAATCATCATTGGGGAAGGACTGTGGGATCCATGTCATCACCTAGTGACTGCGCGACATTATCTGTACTGCGCATGTGCGATGGCCGGCACATTCACAGCACAGATAACAAGAATCCGGACAGGTAAGCAGGGGTCACCGGGTCAGGTTTTGCTGTGACCGGCCGTGTGCATTCGGCCCTAAAAAGATTTTTTTCTTTTTAAATAGAGCTCCAAAAAATTCCTCAACCAATGGATATTCTGATGACTTCTCTTATTTTATCTGCCACTTTATTTAAAGCATTCCCCTGGTTTCAACAAAATTTCTGTATGTAATGGAACTTAATAATATAAGAATTTTTGCAATGCAGTCAATTAAAGGTCTGTGCCTCCTTTCTAAAATTCTGCACAAGTCCCCCTTGTGCATGCCTAAACTTTTCAGAATATATGCTCTGTCTCTTGGATATATATACCCACCCGAGCACATAGTCCATACTTGGAGCTGAGCTTCGGAAACCTGGCACTTGACTGCCAACAAGATTCCCCACCCATTCTGCCTAGTTCCAAGAAGAAACAGCCATTATTGCAGCTATGCATCCTAGTTTAGTAATTGGACAGAGTGGGTCTATTTCAGATTGGAATATACTAAAGCAGAACATATATTATATGAATTATGTGTAGCATTATATTATAAGTACAGCATATATTACATGAATTATATTTGTAACTGGAGGCGTACTTTAAGGTATTTCTTGGCATTTATATCTTATTGTCCTGTACGGTAGAAAAAACCCGATTCTATCACAAGTGGGAATAACATTATGGCTTTCTTAATAGATAACACAGCAAGTATTATAACAAGACGAAGGAAGTTCAGTAGAACATCTCAAGATACTTACTATCTTCCCATTGTTGTTGCTGATGGTGGGAACCCATCTTTAAGTAGCACCAGTACCCTCACCATTCGAGTATGTGCCTGTGAAAGAGATGGACGAGTACGCACCTGCCACGCTGAAGCTTTTCTATCATCTGCTGGACTTAGTACTGGAGCCTTAATCGCAATTCTGCTTTGTGTTGTCATTCTACTTGGTGAGCATTAAATAAATTAACGGTATTGAATGTATTTAGAAAAGGCTTTTATATTATAATTGGAATCACCATATGTTCAAAAATATACCTCTGCATATTAAACTTAGGTTGCACGTTTGTTAATCAAGCTGGAAGCATCTGGACTGCGGTGACAGTTATTGTTCTGATTCAATCACTCATAGTGTAATGATTAATACTGTATCCACTGTTTAAAGTATTCTGTCACAACATAAAATAGATTACCTGGAATACTTTCATTTTAATGTTACTAAATATAAGTCATAAACAGTTTATTGTTGACTAGATTTGTGTTAAAGAGCCGACATCACCCCAAAGTGAAGAGTCCGTTATGCTACATCATGATATGGGAACTTCTATGCCACTTCTGCTGAGATTTGATGATGTTTGATATGCAGGAACTTTTAAGGGTTAAGTCCCCTACAAAAGGAAAAAAGAGAAGAAGCTAATGTATTTCTGCATATTCATCATTTTTGCTATAAACACATTGTATAAGTTATTTTAAAATAAATTATGTAAAAATATTTAGGGCAAACTGGATACATTTTGGGAACCAAAGCTAAAACCTTTCATTTAATTTCAGATACATCCAATGTTCCCCTCCTCCAAATCCCCCTTGATTTATTATGTAGTTCAAGTATGTGCAATGTGATGGGATGCTGACCCTGAAAAGATACTAAAAGGGTTTTTCCTGGGACTATACTATTGAGGATCTATCTTCAGGATAGGTCATCAATAGTTGATTCTCCGGGGTCCAACGCTCGGGACCGCGACTGATCAGCTGAGTGGGCGCACGCTGTCAGTGCCGCAAATGCACAGGGGTCAGAGCGGAAGAAGCAGATATCTCTAATTATAAGCATGGCTCTAGCTGATTTCAATGAGAGCTGTGCCTGCAGTTACAAGCATCGGCCACTACACAGAAGTTGGAGCAGAGACTTTCGCTCCGACCCCTGTGTATTTACGGAACTGACAGCATGCGCCTGCTCAACTGTTCGGTCAGGGTCCTGAGCGTCAGACCCCAGCCGATTAACTATTGATGACCTATCCCGAGGGTAGGTCATCAATAGTATTCTCCCAGGAAAACCCTTTAAGCAGTTCTTGTGTTAATAGAATTCACATAAAGTTTAAACTTGTCCATCATGAACTTTGTGTGTAAAAACATGGTGTATTTGCATGTTCAATGATTCCAAAGTTGCCTTTGAAAAGCCATCATTTTGTTTTTCAAGAAACAAGGCTCACCAGTAGACAGTTCTTTTATGGTTAGCACTGCAGCATGAAGATAGTTTAAACTTGTTAGAGCCACCAAAAACAAGCTTTATTTCTAAGAGTACTTTCAGCATGACAAGTTGTAGGAATAGAGTATTACAGACAAGGTCCGTAAAAGAAAGTTTCCCATCTTAGACATATATGGCATATTCACCTCTAGGAACCCCATGTTTTAGAAGAACAAAGGGAGCCTACTCAACTATTTTCTAAACTTCAAAAAAGGGAGACATGTATAGCTTACTTTTCATTCAATCTGCTTGTGGACATGTCTGCCACTCTTTACCGTTATTCTCCTGATGGATATACCACAAATATCTGGAAGGAAAATATCTAGAGATGAGCGAGTATACTCGCTAAGGCTAACTACTCGAGCAAGTAGTGCCATAGCCGAGTATCCTCCCGCTTGTCTCTAAAGATTCGGAGGCCAGCGGGGGGCGGGAGCGGCAGGGGGAGAGCGGGTAGGAATGGAGGGGAGATCTCGCTCTCCCTCTCTTCCCCCTGCTTCCCCCTGCTCACCGCCGCAACTCACCTGTCACCCACGCCGGCAGCCGAATCTTTACAGACAAGCGGGAGGATACTCACTAAGGACAATGCGCGATCGAGTAGTTAGCCTTAGCGAGTATACTCGCTCATCTTTAAAAATATCCCTTTAAGGCCTTAGTCACACGGGCGTTTTTTCACGCGATTTGCGGATCACATGACGGATGCGCATTCGCAAATCGCGTGACCGCTGCGCGCAAGTCGCCCGCAAATCGCCCGAAAATCTGCTCCTAGCCGCGTTTCATTAGAAACGGGCCGGAGCTGTCCAGCGCATTGCATTCAATGCAGACGGCAATAGAGCCGGCTCCATTTAAAGCAATGCGCTGCGGGCGAGCCCGGGATGAATTGTCGGGAAGGGCTTAAATATATAAGCCCTTCCCTGCAATGCATCCTAACAATGTGTTAAAATAAAAAAAAATTGTATACTCACCTTCTCCCGGCAGCCGGAGCTCCGTGCGGCCGTCCTGCAGTGGGTGTGAAGGGGGTGTGAGTCAGACCTGCCCCCTGATTGGCTCAGCGCTGAGCCAATCAGAGGCATGCCTCACTCACACCCATTCATGAATTCATGAATGGATGTGAGTCAGACCTGCCCCTGATTGGCTCAGTGCTGAGAGGCATCAGTCACTCACCCATTCATGAATTCATGAATGGGTGTGTGAGTGAAACCTGCCTCTGATTGGTCAGGGCTGTGACCAATCAGAGGCAGACCATTCAGCAGGCGGGGATTTTAAAGCCCCGCCGGCTAAATAGTGCCGAGAAGCAGTTCAGGAGAACTGACAGCGGCCGCGGCTGGACTCCAGCTGCAGCGGAAAGGTGAGTATACAATTTTTTTTTTATTTTAACACATTTTAGGATGAATTGCAGGGAAGGGCTTATATATTTAAGCCCTTCCCGACAATTCACCCAGCGCACGCCGGCAGCCCATTGCTTTCAATGGAGTGGCTGTATTGCCGGCTCCATTGAATTCAATGGGCAAACATCGTTCTTCTCTGCCACAGCTGTTACAGCTGTGGCAGAGAAGAATGATTTGTCTTCTATATGTTCTCAATGGGGTCGGCGCTGCTGCCGCCGGCCCCATTGAGCGCATATAGAGAAGAGAACAGGAATCGCAGATCGCAGATAGGTGCGATCTGCGTTTTCTGTTCTATAATTTATCGGACAAGCGCATAAAAAGCGCTCATGTGTCCGATACCATTGCAAAGCAATGGTTTTATAAAATCGCCGGACGCATGCGCAAATCGCGGCTAAAAACGCCCGTCTGACTAAGGCCTAAATCAGAATTTTCAAATCTATGCCAATGTCTTTATTTGACTTATTCCTGATATCTGCAGTACATGTACTTTGGATGTTGGGTGATGCAAGCTAAGGAGCTGCATATGTGGCAGTTAACACTTGTTAAATAAAGCTGGATTAGAGATGATGCTGAACTCGGCCATTTACTTGGTATTTAAATATCACAGTCAGTGCTGCCATTCCTTGTGCAGAGCTTAATAGGATGACCTAAAATATTCAAAATACTGCAATACTGAAGTGTTGCAATCTATTGCAGAAGTCATCAGACAATCGCTAGTTCAAATCTGCTATAATACTAGAGAAAACTGTAAAACTAAGAATACTATTTTTTAAAATATAAAAAAGTAAAAAAATGCACAAATAAACATAATTGGTTATAGTGAATATGTAAAAATCTGTACTATGAAAATATTAAATTATTTATTTTGCATGATGAATATTGTCAAAAAAAATACACTCCCAGGATTACACTTTTTTGATCACCCTATCTCCAATAAAAAATGAACAAAAAACAAGTCATCCTAAAATGTTACTAACAAAAACTACAAATCACCCCATACAAAATAAGCCTTCATGAAGCCTTCACGAAGCACCATAAACAAGAAAAAAAAATTAAATATGGGGGTCAGAAAATGATGACTGAATTTTTTAAATAGCATAACTAAAATAAAAATGTGTGCAATCACCAAAATCATCTTGACCCACGCGATAAAGCTAACATGTCATTTTTACCACACTGTGAACACCGTAACCAAAAACCTCCCAAAAAATAAAACAATTGTGTTTTATTTTAATTTCACCCCACATAGAATTTTTTTTTAAGTTTTTCAATATATGATGATTAAATGCTACTATTGGAAAATATAACTTCCATTTCAAAATATAACTTATCAAAAAAAACAAAAAAAAAAACAAGCTCTATGTCGACAGGAAAGTAAAATAGTTATTACTTTTTTGAATGGTGGGGTAAAAAAATGAAAACAAAAAAAAAGACAATTGGAAGAGATGAATATGCAGCGCAGTATAATCCATAATATTGTGTTTATTACAATATAAGATTCTTAGAAGAACTTCCAATTCTTCTAATTGAAAATGTCATGTTCAGACGCATTTGTTTTAAGTAATAATGAACTTAGACAAGGACTAGGCATGTACTGTGTGATTTTTGTGATTCCCTTCACCTTGACAAAAGCTGCCATCTCTTCACATATCATCTTGTCAGCACAGAGGACAATGGTTTATTAGGACACTTCTGTTCCTGTGGTAATGAGCACTGGGCCCACACAAAGGTTACCATGGATAGGGAACACCAGATAAAACAACCACCAATTAACACCTCTCCCTATCTACTACAAAGGGAGATGTCCAAGGACCTACCTTATCAGGAACATTGCCCCAATGGGGGAACGGCCCAGCGGTTTTAAGATGTGGGCTCTTGCTTCCCCTATGAACCCACACACCCAAGCTAATTCGCATACAAATGCCACCACCGACAGGGACAACTGGACAGCATAAGAAGACACACAGAGCCATAATCACACAATACAGCAGCCAATACACAAACACTAATAGAAGATGTTAATGCTATAAATGACAGGTATTTGTGGACATTTTGCCTAAAATATGGAAGCTAGCAGGCCACGTAACATGTCTCGGCAATACTGCTAGTCCCTACACTAACCAGCAGTCCAGCGGCAAAACCAAACAAAACCATAAGACACAAACCTTTCTTGCAGCCAACACACATAGAACCTGCTCACACCACACACAGAGAGAGAATGAGAACAGAGAACACTGACCACACCCACACCTGTGAAGACACCTCACATGTGTACTGACCTGGAGACACACACATGCCCAGCCAGCACAATCCCCACACCTGAGCAGGAAAGCTCCAGAGAACCTGTAGCACCACAGATCTCAGGAGACAGATGTGACAATATATATATATATATATATATATATATATATATATATATATATATATATATATATATATATATATATATATATATATATATATATATATATATATATATATTTGTATCTAAAAACTTTTAAAAATGAGAACAAGTAAAACATTGCATATACTATAAGGTAATAGCAAAAACATTCAATACTACCTTTCATTTTCCATCTCCTAAAGTGAAAGTGAGTCATATTAATTTATACCATTGAGTAAATAAGTGTAAACACATTAGATGATTGTTCCCTTAAAAGTATGAATCAATAAATTACTGTTACTAGAAATGTATGAATAAATTGATAACTGTTTGTTACCAGGTGGGAACGGGTCCTTACACAGTTTGACACTCTGCAGTCAGAGCGGACAGCACAGAAGTATATCACTCCAGAGGAAATTGTACATATATGCTATTAGTATATCACATGAATACTAAGCAGCCACTGATATGTGCATTCCTAGCAGCTAGTCAAAGTCAGAATAGACTAACTCTTCTACCTTTAGTAACCCTTTGTAGTATCTTGCAATAACCCTAATACAGTAAAATGATTACACCATAAACTACTACTATATTATTATCTATTGAAATGGTCTGAAAGATGTAGCTAATTGGTGACTACTATTTTCTCCACAGACATAACCTATTGGTTACATTTATAGCACACTGTGAAAAAGTAGACTATGTGGTCAGTAGACTATTGATAAAGGCTTTGATTAAAAAGCATATTTTGAGAAAACGATCTTAATTCAAACACAAAAGGATGTAGTAAATCAAAAATACCTATGCTCATAAGATACCTATATGAATTAATTACTTACTAGGAAAGGAGGAGGATCTATGCATATAAGCTCCCTCCTTAAAAGTACCATAAGCAGTGAGTTGTGATGATAAAAGATTTACTTCATAAAATGGAAGTGGAGGTATAGCGTTTCGGCAACTGTTGCATTTGTTGTACCTCCACTTCCATTTTATGAAGTAAACCTTTTATCATCACAACTCTCTGGCCAAGGTGCTGTTGGTACTTCCAAGGAGGGGGTTTCTATATGTAGATCTCCCTCCTTTTCTAGTATGTACCCTCTTGAATTAATTCATAGACATATCTTATGAGTGCAAGTTTTTTTTATTTACTACATCATTCTGTCTATTTCCGAAACTTGTCATTTTGGATTCCATCCTGACGCTCTCCAGTACTGGATGCCTTAAAGGGGTTGTCCCGCGAAAGCAAGTGGGGTTCAGCACTTCTGTATGGCCATATTAATGCACTTTGTAATGTACATTGTGCATTAATTATGAGCCATACAGAAGTTATTCACTTACCTGTTCTGTTGCTAGCGTCCCCGTTGTCATGGTGCCGTCTAATTTCAGCGTCTAATCGCCCAATTAGACGCGCTTGCGCAGTCCGGTCTTCTCCCTTCTGAATGGGGCCGCTCGTGCTGGAGAGCTGCTCCTCGTAGCTCCGCCCCGTCACGTGTGCCGATTCCAGCCAATCAGGAGGCTGGAATCGGCAATGGAACGCACAGAGCCCATGGTGCACCATGGGAGAAGACCTGCGGTCCACCGTGGGTGAAGATCCCGGCGGCCATCTTTGCAAGGTAAGTAAGAAGTCACCGGAGCGCGGGGATTCGGGTAAGTACTATCCGTTTTTTTTTTAAAACCCCTGCATCGGGTTTGTCTCGCGCCGAACGGGGGGGCTATTGAAAAAAAAAAAAACCCGTTTCGGCGCGGGACAACCCCTTTAAGTGCAAAAGACACATATTTATGCACTGCAGACCAGGACTCAAGGTGTGGCGACTATCCTATCCTTGGTTTTTCGTCCACCCCAGATGAGTCCCCTTCTGCCTTTTTTCCATATTTCTATAAGCATCATCAACAGCATAAGGCGCTATCCCATTGTCTTTTTCTTTCCTTAATTCAAACACAGCATCCTTTTCTACAACCTATAATACCTACAACTCTGAAGATAAATGTTTCGCTGCTGTAGAATGTATTGACTAACCCAGCCACGTCATGCTTGTAAATGCTATAAAATTAAAATTACAAATTTGCAGTCTGTTAATTGGAGTTATAGGTCATAAATATTTTTTTCTTCTCTCTCTCTTATTTTCTAGCTATTGTTGTTCTTTTTATAACTCTTAGACGAGGAAAAAAAGAGCCTCTTATCATTGCTGAAGAAGATGTGCGCGAAAATGTTGTAACATATGACGATGAAGGTGGAGGGGAAGAAGATACTGAAGCTTTTGATATTTCAGCTCTTCGAAACCCATCTGCAGCAGAGGATTTAAAATACAGAAGGGATGTAAGGCCAGACGTATTGGGTACACCAAGACATCAAGATCAGTCTTCGATTGAAACAATTAATGTTCAGGAATTTCTCAATCAAAAGCTGGCCGAGGCAGACCATGACCCAAGTGTTCCCCCATACGACTCTTTACAGACATATGCCTATGAGGGTCAAAGATCTGAAGAAGGATCCATAAGTTCTCTAGATTCTTTAGCAACACCATCTGACCAGGACTACACGTTTCTTGATGACTGGGGACCAGAATTTAAAAAACTAGCTGAACTCTATGGAGAAAAGGAATCCGAAAGAACAAATTAGTTTCTTAATTGCAAAACTGTTTTATTTACCAAACAGCTCAAATCATAACCACAAGAAAACAAAAAATAAATTGATACTTGGAACTCAATAAGTTGTTCACTTTTACTGTAGAAACAAGTGCCATTTTCATATATACAACTCGGTTTCAAATTTTGAAAAATACAGAGAAAAAAAAACTATTTTCCCTTGTGTATATTTTTTAATTGATCAATAAAGTTGGTGGTGCCACATCCATAAATAATATTCTAAACACACAGAGCATTCATATTTTACAACTCATTAAAGTATCATTATACAAATATAAATACATAGAAGTCTAGCCTTGTTATATGCTGTGGGTAGTGACTTGATATGCCGTACCTTTTTAAATCTCTCGGGGTTTTTTTTTGGTTTTTTTTTAAGCACAAACTCCTTAAATGTGCACTTTAACCAAGTGAGGCAAATATATGCAAAGTAGTTAGTAAAATATATCCTTACATTTTGGGAGTACATGTCTTGTTTCAAATTGAAACTTAAATATATAAAACTATGCCAAGCCAATATTTTTTATTTAGAAATAATTATCCAAATTGTATTTACTTGGTTATTTACTATTGGAGCTATGATATATAGAATATGTATACTATCACCTTAAGCAAGTTGCTATAGAATGATACAGATGGAGTAAAGCTAAATGTCTCATTTGGTACATGTGCAAATATCATGTTAGCTCTGAACCTATTTAGTTACATTTACTCTTGAGTTATTCTGATGCAAAATAAACAGTTAAAGGGATTTTCTAGGATTCTTTAAATTGATGGTACATCTTACCATGGGCCCTTCACTGCAGCACTTTTTCCTACTCCATCTCGGCACTCTTGTAGTATTTGCAACAGCAACATTTATAAAGTGGTACCTCGGGTTATGAGTGCCTTGGCTTGCAAGTTTTATGAGCAAACATTTGGGGTACGAGCCTGCTTGCAGGTAAAAAAAACTCGCAAGCGAAGGCTTAGGGGGGACGTCTATGCTCACCTGTCACTGGCGTGTCATCTCCCAATGGCCTGCGGTGCTGCTGCAGGCTGTCTCTCCCTCCTCCACGCCGACAGAGAATTGCTTTGTAGATGCAGGGCTTGACTGCCCCGCCTCCAGCAAGCTAATGCTCTGATTGGTTAACTCAACGCGGCATCAGCCAATGAAAGCCGACACTGGGTTAACCAATCACAGCCATTCAATGACATCATTGGCTGATGTTGTGCTGAGTTAACCACACACAGCGCTAGCTTGCTAGAGGCGGGGCATTCAAGTCCCGCATCCTGAAAGCAATGCTCTGTTAGCGTAGAGGAGGGAGCGATAGCCTGGAGCAGCGCCGCAGTTCATTGCAGAATGCCGTGGGAGGTGAGTATTGATTTTTTTTTTCCACAGGTAGTTTCCCCATTGAAATGCATTGGAACACATTAATGGCGTTTCAGTGCATTTTAGTGGGGAAAAGGGCTTTGACATACAAGTTTTTTTGCCTTTCGAGCTCCGTCTCGGAGCGGATTAAACTTGTATGTCAAGACACCACTGTATAAGTAAATGTATGGATGTTCCAGGTGATGTTGTTACAGCTGTCAAATATGGACTACGGAAAGGCCTTCAGTTGAAAACCCTGGCAAACCCCCTTTAACCCTTTCCAATCCAATTTGTATCCTGGTTTTCCTAGGGGGCTTACTCTTTTTCTGCTGTTATACAACGGCACTATATGCTGGCTAAAGCCAGTACTGCATGAGGTGACACGTTGGATAGGCTCCGACAGAAGAGAAGCTGGCAATATACAGTAAGAGAACCCCGCCGGACGTCTTCAAACATCGGAGCTGTACAGCCTTAAATCATAATGTCTTCAGAGGTCAGACAGTGGATTTGAAAGGGTTAAAGAATACATTTAGCTCTTGCACATGAAAAGGTGATAGATAGATAGATAGATAGATAGATAGATAGATAGATAGATAGATAGATAGATAGATAGATAGATAGATAGATATGGAGATAGATAGATAGATAGATAGATAGATAGATAGATAGATAGATAGATAGATAGATAGATAGATAGATATGGAGATAGATAGATAGATATGGAGATAGATAGATAGATAGATAGATAGATAGATAGATAGATAGATAGATAGATAGATAGATAGATAGATAGATAGATAGAAAACAGACAGAGACGGTACATGTATAGAATGTGGTCTGCTTTTTAATGTAGTTCTCTTTACTTTTAAAAGAAACCTCATGATCTCATATTCGAAGCATAGAGTCACATACCACTAATAAACCTTTCCAATTGGGATAGAATGTTAGCCATATATAGGGATAAATGCTAAATCACTATGTATGGCTAACATTGTAGTATTTCTAGAGCATTGTTCATATAATACACTTTAATCAAGTGTACATTATATATGCTCTAATCAGAACTGTTCGTTTAACTACATGTACGTTACCTATTATTCAATAGCACTCATACTTTTGTATTTATTGAACACTGGCTTACAATTTTATCTTCTTGCTTTAAGCTTATATCACAAGTAGTTTTACTCTACAGTAAATTTACTATATAGCGAACTGGCATTACCAAACGAGGCATGCCTGCGGATTCCTTAGATAACAGAGCATATCTGTTCTAATATAGTAAAGAATAAACATAAATGTAGCCCCAATATGTACAGTTTATTTTCAAAAATGTTAGTGTTTGGTCTCTGCATAATAAATACATCAAGAACATTATCCACACATGACTTGGCCTTTGATTTACCCCTCTTTTAACTAAAAATTAGACCTTAGGGTGGCTTCACACGAGCGTGTTTTTGTATGTACATAGGTGCGCACCCATGTACGTGAAAAACTCGTGTGAATGCAGGTCTGTGCATTGTTTTCAATAGAGCCGCGACTGCTGCCAGCGGCTCCATTGAAAATAATGGTCTGCCGGCACCCGGCATTCTTTTTCAGGGAAGGGCTTCACATATAAAAAAATATATACTTACCTGTCCGCCGCTGCCGTGACAGATGTTTCCTTCATCCCCACTATTTGAAAGAATTCCCTGCTGCTACATCTGCCACATCTGTGACAGATGCAGCATAGGAAATCTTCAATTCTCTACCGCAGCTGTCACACCGGAATGAATAACGGGCAAGAGCTGCATGTGATTAGCTGAGCACCTCAACCAATCACATTTAGCTCTTTCAGCAGGCGGGGATTTTAAATCCCCACCTGCTGCTAGATCAGCACCACAGTGCAGGGTACAGCAGGAGAAGAAGCAGCTAAGCCCCAGCAGCTGAAGCAAGGTGTATATCTATTTTTTTTTGTGTTTTTTAAACCAAGTTTACTTGATTTTCAGGGCGGGTCTTATATTTAAAGCCCTTCCCTGAAATCGATTGCCAGCAGTGGAATCCTCTACCGCAGCTGACATGTGTGACAGCTGCAGTAGAGAATTGAAGAATTCCTCTGCTATATCTGTCACACATCTGGCAGATGTAGCAGTAGGGAATTCTTTTAATTAGCGGGGATGAAGGAAACATCTGCAGATGTGTTCTTCATGCCCGCGGGGGTCGCGGCAGCGGCTGAGAGGTAAGTATATATTTTTTTTACACTAAAATTTTTGTTTTTCAGGGAAGAGCTTATATGTAAAGCTCTTCCCTGAAAAAAAATGCAGGGGTGCCAGCAAACCATTGTTTTCAATGGAGCCGCCGGCAGCAGCCGCGGCTCCATTGAAAACAATGCGTGCATTCCCTATGGTGCACACATGTCCTATCTTTGCAGGCACACGCCTGTAAAGCACGGACATGTGCACACACCATAGGGAATGCATTGTTGCAAATAAAAGCGTGTTTTTGTGTATGCGTACGCACGCACCAAAACACTCTCGTGTGAAGCCACCCTTAGTACCAGAAATGTCATCATCTTGATGTTCTGTCTAGTGTAATCCTGAGCAAGGACATTCTCTGAATGGTGCCCAACTTCCTTTAAAGACGTTGACCAACAAATACTTTAAATCCTGAAACTTTCCCCTTTTTCTTTAAACAGGAAAAATGCATGCATCTCCACTAATATATATATATAATTTTTTAATGCAAATCACTTTTCTCATATTTCCCCTCCTTGGTGGCTCTCACATTTCTATTATTATTTATTTTTAAAGTGCCACTAATTCAAAGGCACTGGACAAATAAGGAATAGGTGTTAAGCTATGTATAGTACCACATATATTACCACTATATATAAAACTGGAACGGTAAACATCTGCTAAATGACTAACAAACTGATACAAAGAGAAAAGAGACCCTGCCCACAAAGAGTATGGGGAAGGAACAGTAGGTAAGGGTAGAAGATGCTCATCTTATAGTGGCAGCAGGGTTACGGTAGGTTGTAGGGTTGTCGCAAGAGGTTGGTTTTCTTGTCACCGAAAGGACCACTAAACATAAAATATAACTTTTATTAATTAATTTTAAAGTAAGGCGTTTGTTACAGTAACAATTCACTACAATGTGACCGTAGTCACACACTAGATAAAAAGGATCACTGAGGTGGATAATTGATATACTTTTGTCTTGATTTTTACATTTTTGACAACACCGATAAGACTCTCTACACCTCTAGCCTATGTTAATTGCTAGATGGAGGGAAGAGGCCAATAATGAATACTAGACTAGGCCTCTTTCATATATATTGGTGGCATAAAAAATCAGACTAGTATCATAGTAGAATATGCCAGGCAGGGACAGAGGTATAGCGAATATATTGGGCTGACCTAGAATTTAATTATCCATGATCAATTTAGGGCTAGAATGTCGTATATATAGTGGCCTATAGTGGTAAATAGAGATGAGCGAACGTACTCGGTAAGGGCGATTTCACAATCGAGCACCACGATTTTCGAGTACTTCACTACTCTGGTGAAAAGTACTTGGGTGCGCTGTGGATGAGCGGGGGGTTGCAGAGGGGAGTGGGGGGGGGAGAGGGAGAGAGAGAGGGCTCCCCCCTGTTCCCCGCTCCAACCCCCACTCCCCTCTGCAACCCCCCGCCCCACAGCACACCCGAGTACTTTTCACCCGAGTAGTGAAGTACTCGAAAATCGCGGTGCTCAATTGCGAAATCGCCCTTACCGAGTACGTTCGCTCATCTCTAGTGGTAAACTTACGCGCCACTAGTCCGGCACCGTATCTAGTTTGGCATAGTATTTTCTCAAGAGTGGGACTAAATTGATTGTCATCCCGACCTGTCCAAGTGATACGTGTGTGGAATTGCAGGCAAAATAAATTATCACTACACGACCTACCACCAGTCCTGCACAGTATCTATTCGAGTACTTACTATCTCGACCTGTTTTTGTGATACGTGCGAGGGAGTATCACTACATTGTCACTATATCAATCATAGCTTGAACAATAAATAAAATAATAAATACACTCAAAAAGTGGTTCAAACTAATTGGAAGATGTGGCAATTGTAGGTATGGTGGAGGAATAGGCAAGATATCTGTCGCATCAAGTGTTGGTTAGATGTCCGAGGGGATCAAAGCAACTGAAAATCTGCTGACGTGGTTAGGATACATGATACATCAATATCCATCAAACGGATGTATAAATTACACATGCGTCATTAAATGGTACCATTTGATGTAGTTCAATCTAAGGCTGCATTCACACGAACGTATATCGGCTCGGGTTTTACGCCGAGCCGATATACGTTGTCCAAGTGCAGGAACTGAGCTCCCGCCCCCCTCTCTGCCTCCTCTCCGCCCCTCTGCACTATTTGCAATGAGAGGAGGCAAGAAGGGGGCGGGGCTAAAGTCTGTTAATTAGCCCCGCCCCCGTCCCGCCTCTCCCGTTGCAAATAGTGCAGAGGGGCGGAGAGGAGGCAGAGAGGGGGCGGGAGCACAGTTCCTGGCCCTGGCTCTTCCATCCTCCCCCCCTGCACCCGAGGACAACGTATATCGGCTCGGCGTAAAACCCGAGCCGATATACGTTCGTGTGAATGCAGCCTAAGGTACAGATAGACCAGCAGACATACTGAGAGGGGTGCATTCGAATCTCTTATCCCCTGTTGTGGTGCAGTGACTCCATCCAACTGAGCATCAGATATAACGACACACTTTTTCATCTAGCAATTAATATAGGCTAAAGGGCTAGAAAGTCTTATCGGTGTTGTCAAAAATTTGAAAATCAAGACACAAAAAGTATATCAATTATCCACCTCAGTGATCCTTTTTTATCTAGTGTGTGACTACGGTCCCATTGTAGTGAATTGTTACTGTAACACACGCCTTATTTTAAAATTAATTAATAAAAGTTATATTTTATATTTAGTGGTCCTTTCGGTGACAAGTTATTTTCCTTATAAGGATTTAAGTGCCACGGTGATATTAAGAGGTTGGTTTTCAGGTTGTTTTTGAAGCTTTCAGCAATGGTCGAGTCTAATGGGTTGAGGTAGGAAGCTCTAAAGGACAGTTGATGCATGAGAGAAATCCTGGAGACAATTATAAGAGGTGCACACAATGGTAGAGAAAACGAGGTCTTGCAAGGACCAGCCAGTATGTAGGGTGGGATCGGGAAATTAAATTAGGGATGTATTTCCCAGCTAACTTGTACGTCTGCCACACTGCATGTGATCAATCTTATCTCTAATGGCTTTTTCACATTGGATGATTATCGTGCAGAATTGTTTAGATTCCCACGCTCCCGCGAAAATCTGAGCGGTAACTGTTCCATGTAAACGCATGCAGCGACTGAATGACTGAACAAGAGTTGTTCAGTTGTTCCTTTTTCTGCAAGCAGTGTAAGCAGCAGTCATTCACTTCTGAACAACTGTCTGCTTACTGTGAATGGAGGCGGGTCAGGGGAGAATGCTACCTGGCCTGCTCTGCCTCCATTCTGTCAGTGCTGTGAGCAATGCTAGCAATGCTCGCTCCTGTGTAGTAGCACAGGAGCGAACATCACTGGGACAAGCTGTCGGGCATTGTTTGCCTAACAGCTCATTCCATCTAAAAGGACCATAACAGATACTATAGGAGCCATTGCTGAAGCCAGAGGGGAAAGCAATATGCACTACATATGGGAGAAATGCTGTCCTCAATTTGATTGACACAGATTTGAAGTTAAATCTGCATATGTTTGACTACCCAATTTGGCAACCATTGGAGGAATGTGCACAATTCAAATCCATTTTAAAAGCAGGAGGCACTATGTAAGATATGGAAAGTGAGTAGTTACAAAACATACTTTGTATTTAATAACCCCCCCCCAAAAAAAAATATTATATTATACTTTGTAATTAGTGTACTTTCCAAAATGTTTTAACACTTCTTGCTGAAAGTATAAAACTTTGATTGTAATGGCAGGCAAGCCCTTTAATGAAGTGCATTTTTTAAAATTTCCATAAAAATAAAGCTTAATTCTTTTCTCTCGTTAGTAGCTAAAATAATCACAACAGTAAGTTTCAGATAAATCACTCAGCATGTAATTCCTCAAATTAGCTACAAGAACACACTGTATGATGATCCCCAAAAATAAGAAGAAGAACAGTTCTAAGAATTCTCATTTTTTACAGTTAAGCTCCCAGGTATGAGTAAAGAATTTGAACTGCAGATTTTGGACCAGAACATAGTAAATTTCGTGATTTCTGATTGAATGATCAGAATGCAGACTGCCATTTCTGCACTATATGTACCATAGGCTATGGTTCAATACATTCAAGGAATCTGAAATCATTCACAGTTAACAGATTTGTGCAATTTTGCATTTTTAATTGTAAATGTTGAGCAGAGCATCTGTTGTTCTACAACCTTCATTAATTCAACTTTCGATATCTCTCAAATGACTTTCATCGTAAGACTATGTCATTTGCCTGAATTACAATAGCCATGTTATGGGTGGTTTTTTGCATAGTACACATATTCAAACATTCACATACACAAAATGTAACAATTTTCATTGCACTTCATTAAGTCAACATTATGCAAAGTTAAATTGCTCAATCCTCAAAAATGTTGTATTCTAGAATTTCCATAGATGAATCTTTTCATAACATGCAAATAGATAATATTACATTAAAGAGGAACAATACTCCTGTTACTTTCACGATAAATGGGCTTCTATATTTATTTGTCTGCTCTAAGGGGATAAGCAACTTGGCATAGAAGGCAACGTGTTAATGTATGACAATGAAAATCCAATTAATAGCTGCTATTTTTATTGTTAAATCTGTCACTATGCATAATATGAGGCTATTGCTCATGGAGAGGGAATGTGACATCAAGTACTGAGCAGAAAATAAGCTGTAATTGTGAGAGTATATGACATGAGGACAGAATGGAGAGTCAAAGGTTTTCCTTGAAATATTTTAGACACATATGAACAGGCAAAACTGACTAGAATTTTTGATTAGCCTTGTTTTTTTGTGAATTTTAGCCCAGACTGATATTAAGAAAATCAATTATTAAGAGTAAATTTGAATACACAAGCAACAGTACAAACATAATGAGCCAAGATGAGCATTGAATTAAAAGTAGTGATAATCATTTGTTTTTCAAAAATCTTAACATTAAAGGGGTATTCCACTTAAATACTACTGATGACTTATCCTCAGGACAGCATCTGCCACTCAGGACCCCAACCAATCAGCTATGCAGGCGCATGTTGTCAGCGCCGCAATAACACAGAGGTCGGAGCCGTGCCTGCAGTTACAAGCACCGGCCAATACATGGGAGGTCAGCTCTGAGGCTTTAACTCCAACCTCTGTGTATTTGAAGCAGACGTCTCTGTGCCAACCTCCCATGTAGTGGCAGGCGCTTGTAACTGCAGGTATGGCTCCCATTGATTTCAATGAGAGCCGTGCCTGCAGTTACAAGCACCGGCCACTACACGGAAGTCGGCGCAGAGGCTTCTGCTCTGACATCTGTTATTGTGGCACTGACAACATGCGCCCACACAGCTGATCGGTCAGGGTCCTGAGTGACAGCCCCAGCTAATCAACTATCCTGATGATAGATCATCAAGAGTATTTCAGTGGTAAACCCCTTTAATTTCTTAGTGACCACCAATACGCCTTTATATGGTGATCACTAATGGGTTTTAATCCTGCACGTACATCTTTTTTAGGTAGTGGTTTAACAAACTATTGATAGCCAAGCTCTTGCTCTAACAATCAGGAATGGAGAAACCCCAGATCCTGGCATGGAAAAATCAATAGCAACTGCAGGGTGTAAGCAGATAACATGGGAATGGAACTCTTTCTGTCACCCACCAGCACCCCACAGTGCGATCGCAAGGTACAAATCGGTTCCAATGGCAGCCAGAATCCTGAAAAAGCCTCCATGTCTACCATGTAACTCAGCCTATTAGGTCCCACCTCCCACAGAGTCTAATAGGTTGTTGTCATAGGCTTAGATAAGTGCGCTACATGAGTAATGCAGTATACTATTCTAGTGAGTTAGGCCTTAGTCAGACGGGCGTTTTTAGCTGCGATTTGCGCATGCGCATGTGTCCGGCGATTTTATAAAACCATTGCTTTGCAATGGTATCGGACACATGAGCGCTTTTTATGCGCTCATCCGATAAATTATAGAACAGAAATAACAGATCGCACCTATGTGCGAACTGCGATTCCTGTTCTCTTCTCTATATGCGCTCAATGGGGCCGGCGGCAGCAGCGCCGACCCCATTGAGAACATATAGAAGACAAATCATTCTTCTCTGCCACAGCTGTAACAGCTGTGACAGAGAAGAACGATGTTTGCCCATTGAATTTAATGGAGCCGGCAATACAGCCGCTCCATTGAAAGCAATGGGCTGCCGGCGTGCGCGGGGTGAATTGTCGGGAAGGGCTTAAATATATAAGCCCTTCCCTGCAATTCATCCTAAAATGTGTTAAAATAAAAAAAAATTGTATACTCACCTTTCCGCTGCAGCCGGAGTCCAGCCGCGGCCGCTGTCAGTTCTCCTGAACTGCTTCTCGGCACTATTCAGCCGGCGGGGCTTTAAAATCCCCACCTGCTGAATGATCTGCCTCTGATTGATCACAGCCCTGACCAATCAGAGGCAGGTTTCACTCACACACCCATTCATGAATTCATGAATGGGTGAGTGACTGCTGCCTCTCAGCGCTGAGCCAATCAGGGGCAGGTCTGACTCACATCCATTCATGAATTCATAAATGGGTGTGAGTGAGACATGCCTCTGATTGGCTCAGCGCTGAGCCAATCAGGGGGCAGGTCTGACTCACACCCCCTTCACACCCACTGCAGGACGGCCGCGCGGAGCTCCGGCTGCCGGGAGAAGGTAAGTATATATATATTTTTTATTTGTACACATTTTAGGATGAATTGCAGGGAAGGGCTTATATATTTAAGCCCTTCCCGACAATTCATCCCGGGCTCTATTGCCGTCTCCATTGAATGCAATGCGCTGGACAGCTCCGGCCCGTTTCTAATGAAACGCGGCTAGGAGCAGATTTTCGGGCGGTTTGCGGGCGACTTGCGCGCACCGGTCACGCGATTTGCGGATGCGCATCCGTCATGCGATCCGCAAATCGCGTGAAAAAACGCCCGTGTGACTAAGGCCTTAATGATTGCATCTTGAAGTCTTTTTCAGAGACTAAAAAAATAGCATAAAAATTTTAAATAAAGTTTATTTTAAAGAAAGAAAAATCCAGTTGAAAAAAATTCCTTTTTTTTCCTCACAAAAATCCGTTTTAAATGGATAAAATGCCAAGAAAACGCATAATAGATATTACCATGTTTGTAATAACCCCCCAAAAATGAAAATATTTTGTTATATATCTTGCATGGTGAAGACCATATATAAAACTTTTAAAAAGGAATTCCAGAATTGCAATTTTTTTTTGTTTGCCTCGCAAAAAAATGTAATAAGAAGCAGTTGAAACTTCACATGTACCTCAAAATGGTACCAATAAAAACTACATCTCTTCCTGCAAAAAACAAGCGCTCATATAGCTCAGCTGCGGGAAAAATATAAATGTTATAGGTCTTAAAATGCAGCAATGTATAGATTTAATTATTTTTCCTTACAAACATGCTTTTATTGTGCTAAAGTAGTAAAAAATAAAAATCTATGTAAACTTGGCACCACAGAAATTGTGGTCATCCAGATAAGAAACTTCTCGTATTATTATTGTACAAAATAGTGAGTGCTGTAAAAACAAAACTCAAAAAAAGATGGAATTTCTGGACGTTTTTCATAGAATCATAAAATGGTAGAGTTGGAAGGAACCTCCAGGGTCATCTGGTCCAACCCCCTGCTCGGTGCATAATCACTAAATCATCCCAGACAGATATTTGTCCAGCCTTTGTTTGAAGACTTCCATTGAAGGAAAACTCACCACCTCCCATGGTAACCTGTTCCACTCATTGTCCAGCCTCACTATCAGAAAGTTTTTTCTAATATCTAATTTGTGTCTCCTCCCTTTCAGTTTCATCATATTGCTTCTAGTCTTCCCTTGTGCAGATGAGAATAGGGCTGATCCCTCTTCACTGTGACAGCCCTTCAGATATTTATAGACAGCTATTAAGTCTCCTCTCAGCCTTCTTTTTTGCAAGCTAAGCATTGCCAGGTCCTTTAACCGTTCCTCATAGGACATGATTTGCAGACAGCTCACCATCTTGGTAACTCTTCTCTGAACTTGCTCCAGTTTGTCTGTGTTTTTTGTTAAAAGTGGGTTGCCCAGAACTGGACACAGTATTCCAGATGAGATCTGACTAAGGAAGAGTAGAGGGGGATAATTACCATACGTGATCTAGACTTTACGCTTGTCTTAATACATCCCAGAATTGTGTTTGCTTTTTTGGCTGCTGCATCACATTGTTGACTCATGTTCAGTCTAGTATACTAAAAGATCTAGTATAGATATTTTAGTATACCCAAGTCTTTTTCACATGTGCTGCTGCTTAGCCCAATTCTTTCCATTCAGTATGTGCTTTTTTCATTTTTCTTGGCCAGACATAGGACTTTGCATTTCTCTTCCTTAATTATAATTCTGTTAGTCGCCGCCCACTGTTCAAGCTTTTCTAGATCTTTTTGAATACTCTATCTCCCTTCCCTAGTGTTAGCTATCCCTCCTAGCTTTGTGTCGTTGGCAAATTTGATCAGTTTTACATCAATTCCCTCCTCTTGATCATTTATAAAAATGTTTAACAACACTGGGCCTAGGACAGAGCCTTGTGGTACCCCACTTGATACATTCTTCTACTTGGATGTGCAGCCATTTATGACCACTCTTTGAGTACGATCACTCAGCCATTTGTGAATCCACCTAACATTTGCCTTGTCAATCCCATTTTTGGTCATCTTTTCAATAAATATAGTATGAGATACTGTGTCAAATGCTTTACTAAAGTCAAGATATACTATATCCACCGCATTTCCTTGATCAACCCAGTTGGTGATTCTGTCATAGAAGGAAATTAGATTTGTCTGGCATGACTTGTTTGTTACAAAGCTATGCTGGCTCATGTTAATTACTCCATTTTTATCTAAGTACTTGCATACATGCTGTTTAATAATTTGTTCAAATATCTTTCCCAGTATAGAAGTCAGGCTCACAGGCCTGTAGTTTCCTGGATCCACCTTCTTCCCTTTTTTGACAATGGGGACAACATTTGCCCTTTTCCAATCTACTGGAACTTCTCCTGTTCTCCGGGAATTTTAAAGATTATGGCAAGTGGTTCAGCAATTACCTCCGCTGCTTCCTTTATTTTGCATCCTTTATTTTAGGATGTAATTCATCTGGACATTGAACCTTGAATTTGTTTAAGTTAGCTAAGTGCTCCCTCACCATCTCTCTGCTTATATATAACCTGCATTCTTTTATTCCCCCAATAGCACAGGGAAGATCAGCTGATGTTCCATCTACTTTCTGAGAGAAAACAGATACAAAATAGAAATTTTAAAGTTCGGCCTGCTCAATATCATTTTTAACCAATTCACTATTTTTTCTTTCTAAACATCCAATAGCATATTTGACTTTTCTTTTGCTTTTGACATACCCCCCAAATCCTCTATTATTTCTTTTAGCCTCTGTTGCAAGCCTCAAGTCATTATTTGATAAACATATTTTTCTTAATTTTAACATGTGTGCAAGTTCTGTGTTCATCCATCCTGGTCTCTTTAAGTGCTCCCGATTCTTCCTCCTTTTAAGGATTGTTAAGGATTGTTCTTTGAGAATCTTATTTTGCAATATTTCCCAACCTTCTTGGATATTTCTGTCCTTAAGAACATCCAGTCATTGGATTTTTTCTACCCTCTTTGTGAGTGGATTAAAATCTGCCTTTCTGAAATCCAACCTTCCTCCCTCTTCTATCCAAATTCAAGGATAGCATGATCACTGCCTCCTAAGGTCCCAGCCACGCTAACTTCCTCAACCATGTCCTCCCTGTTGGTAAGAATTAGGTCCAAGGTAGCAGATCCCCTTTTTTTTCCTCCTCAACCTTTTTGAAGATAAAGTTATCAGCAAGAGTGAATAAGAATTTGTTGGCTCTATTACTTTTACCTGAGAGAGATTCCCAACAAATCTTTGGATAGGTAAAATCTCCGATAATCACAATGTCATGCTTTTTGGAGAGCTTGGCCATCTGATGAAGAAAGAATTCATCAATATCTTCTGCCCGTTTCCTATCTGCACGTCCCCAAAAATGTAATAAAAGTTATATAATACATTATATTTACTCCAGAGTTGTGTGGTGCCATTATATTATACAACTCCCCTTCCCCACCCCCTAAAAAAGCCTTTATATGGCTATGTCAACGAGTTATGGCTCTTGCGATGTGGCAATAAAAATCGCTTGGTGCTTAAGGCACAAAATTGGCTGGTCACTAAGGGGTTAATTAAAAAAATATATTGTGCTGTCACTTCACATTGAGGCCTTAGTCACACTGGCGTTCTTTCCCGCGATTTGCGGATCGCATGACGGATGTGCATCCGCAAATCGCGTGACCGGGGCCGAAAAATCGCCCGAAAATACTGCTCCTAGCCGCGTTTCAATAGAAACGGGCCAGAGCTGTCCAGCGCATTGAATTCAATGGAGCCTGACCAATCAGAGGCAGCTCTCACTCACACCCATTCATGAATGGGTGTGAGTGAGAGCTGCCCCGATTGGTCCCTGCGCTGAGCCAATCAGAGGCAGCTCTCACTCACACCTATTCATGATTTCATGAATGGGTGTGAGTGAGAGCTGCCCCTGATTGGTCCCTGCGCTGAGCCAATCAGAGGCAGCTCATTCAGCAGGCGGGGATTTTAAATCCCCGGCTGCTGAATACTACTCTGAGCAGTTCAGGAGAACTGCCGCCGGCCGCGGCTGAACTCCGTCTGCCGGGACCAGGTGAGTATATATATATATTTTTTTTTTACACATTTCTGGATGAATTGCAGGGAAGGGCTTATATATTTAAGCCCTTCCCGAAAATTTATCCCGCGATCGCCGGCAGCCCATTGCTTTCAATGGAGCCGGCTGTATTGCCGGCTCCATTGAATTCAATGGGCAAACATCGTTCTTCTCTGCCACAGCTGTAACAGCTGTGGCAGAGAAGAATGATTTGTCTAGTATATGCTCTCAATGGGGGCGGCGCTGCTGCCGCCGGCCCCATTGAGCGCATATAGAGAAGAGAACAGGAATCGCAGATCGCAGATAGGTGCGATCTGCGATTGCTGTTCTATAATTTATCAGACGAGCGCATAAAAAGCGCTCATGTGTCCGATACCATTGCAAAGCAATGGTTTTATAAAATCGCCGGACGCATGCGCAAATCGCGCGAAAAAACGCCCGTCTGACTAAGGCCTGAGGTAGAACTTTTTTTTTACATTTTGTTATTTTTGGGGAATTGTAGAATAGCCTACACAGAAAGATCAAATATATACTTAACCTATATACTACAGTATTTAACTGGGATGTGCATGATTTTATCTGTATATGTCAATACCTGTGTGATATATCACCCACTTAGGTCCTACACCTAAGGCCTTAGTCAGACGGGCGTTTTTTCGCGCGATTTGCGGATCGCATGACAGATGCGCATCCGCAAATCGCGTGACCGGTGCGCGCAAGTCGCCCGCAAATCGCCCGAAAATCTGCTCCTAGCCGCGTTTCATTAGAAACGGGCCGGAGCTGTCCAGCGCATTGCATTCAATGGAGACGGCAATAGAGCCGGCTCCATTTAAAGCAATGCGCTGCGGGCGAGCCCGGGATGAATTGTCGGTAAGGGCTTAAATATATAAGCCCTTCCCTGCAATTCATCCTAAAATGTGTTAAAATAAAAAAAAATTGTATACTCACCTTCTCCCGGCAGCCGGAGCTCCGTGCGGCCGTCCTGCAGTGGGTGTGAAGGGGGTGTGAGTCAGACCTGCCCCCTGATTGGCTCAGTGCTGAGCCAATCAGAGACATGCCTCACTCACACCCATTCATGAATTCATGAATGGATGTGAGTCAGACCTGCCCCTGATTGGCTCAGTGCTGAGAGGCAGCAGTCACTCACCCATTCACGAATTCATGAATGGGTGTGTGAGTGAAACCGGCCTCTGATTGGTCAGGGCTGTGACCAATCAGAGGCAGATCATTCAGCAGGCGGGGATTTTAAAGCCCCGCCGGCTGAATAGTGCCGAGAAGCAGTTCAGGAGAACTGACAGCGGCCGCGGCTGGACTCCGGCTGCAGCGAAAGGTGAGTATACAATTTTTTTTTATTTTAACACATTTTAGGATGAATTGCAGGGAAGGGCTTATATATTTAACCCCTTTCCGACAATTAACCCTGCGCACGCCGGAAGCCCATTGCTTTCAATGGAGCGGCTGTATTGCCGCTCTATTGAATTCAATGGGCAAACACCGTTCTTCTCTGTCACAGCTGTTACAGCTGTGGCAAAGAAGAATGATTTGTCTTCTATATGTTCTCAATGGGGTCGGCGCTGCTGCCGCCGGCCACATTGAGCGCATATAGAGAAGAGAACAGGAATCGCAGATCGCAGATAGGTGCGATCTGCGATTTTTTGTTCTATAATTTATCGGACGAGCGCATAAAAAGCGCTCATGTGTCCGATACGTTTTATAAAATCGCCGGACGCATGCGCATGCGCAAATCGCGGCTAAAAACGCCCGTCTGACTAAGGCCTAAGAGGGAGGATCAATTTTGCTTAGAGTGTCCATATTTCACTTTTAGACATTTATAATTGACAACAACTTTACTAAAAGTGAAGAAAACTCAGTATAACAATAATAAATTCTCATGCAAAGAAAAATAATCTGTAGTACAGTATATACAGAGGACTATCAGCAGACCGTTTCATATATGTGTCACTAAAGTTGGAGCTCATGAAGATATCTGCTCTTTGGGCTGTTATTTATAAATAGATATGGATACACTGAAAAGGAACCTCTTACAAGTAGATTGCCTACCTCTGCAAGTTGGTAATAATAGCTCCATTGTATAGCATCTGTTCCCAATTCACATTTGGCCATTGAGTCACAAAATAACAAATTGCATGTCTTAATTATTGGGTATGTAATGGAATGTGTTATGGAAATACTTCCTACAATAAGAAGGTAATTCTATGCTTTGCATTTTCTGAGTAAATGGATGTTTAGTTCCTTTCAAATCTTGCTCACTATGACTGTCTAGGTCAAGAAGTCCACCTCATTATCACTGATCTATACTGAACAAGACTCATGAATTTCATTCACCTATTACAGTGTGTAGCTGCAATCTATAGGTAACTAATAGAGATGAGCGAACGTACTCGTCCGAGCTTGATACTCGTTCGAGTATTAGCGTGTTCGAGATGCTCGTTACTCGTAACGAGCACCACGCGATGTTCGGGTTACTTTCACTTTCATCTCTGAGACGTTAGCGCGCTTTTCTGGCCAATTGAAAGACAGGGAAGGCATTACAACTTCCCCCTGCGACGTTCAAGCCCTATACCACCCCCCTGCAGTGAGTGGCTGGCGAGATCAGGTGTCACCCGAGTATAAAAATCGGCCCCTCCCGCGGCTCGCCTCAGATGCGTTGTGACATAGCTGAGGGACAGTGCTGTTGGTGCCGGAGCTGCTATAGGGAGAGTGTTAGGAGTTAGTGTAGGCTTCAAGAACCCCAACGGTCCTTCTTAGGGCCACATCTAACCGTGTGCAGTACTGTGGAGGCTGCTTTTTTGCAGTGTTGCACAATTTATTTTTTTTTGGTATATCGGCCGTGCAGAGCATTGCGCCCTGCAGTAATACTACAGGGACAGAAGTGGTGGTTAGGCAGGGAGAGTGTTAGGAGTGATTGTAGGCTTCAAGAACCCCAACGGTCCTTCTTAGGGCCACATCTAACCGTGTGCAGTACTGTGGAGGCAACTTTTTGCAGTGTTGCACATTTTTTTTTTGGTATATCGGCCGTGCAGAGCATTGCGCCCTGCAGTAATACTCCAGGGACAGAATTGTGTAGGCAGGGACAGAAGACATATATTATTGATTGAATATACGCAGTGGTCCTTTTCAAAAAAATATTGGGCAAAAAATCTATTTGGCCTGCCTGTCACTGTGCTCAGTGTTCTGGGTCCGTGTGTGCTGGGGGTAGTAGTTCTACAAATAAATACGCAGCCAGCTAAGTGTTACAGCAGGCTTGCGCCAAATTATTTCCTGGCATTCTGTAAGCGAACTCAGCCTCCAACCACAGGCCAATAAGCGGCACATTTAATTACAGCGTTGTGTTTCTGCATTACTGGTAATACAGCATGCTGAGGGGTAAGGGTAGGCCTAGAGGACGTGGGCGCGGCCGAGGACGCGGAGGCCCTAGTCCGGGTGTGGGCACAGGCCGAGCTCCTGATCCAGGTGTATCGCAGCCGACTGCTGCGGAATTAGGAGAGAGGCACGTTTCTGGCGTCCCCACATTCATAGCACATTTAATGGGTCCACGCGGTAGACCTTTATTAGAAAATGAGCAGTGTGAGCAGGTCCTGTCATGGATGGCAGAAAGTGCTTCCAGCAACCTATCGTCCACCCAGAGTTCTGCGCCGTCCACTGCTGCAACTCAGAATCCTCTGGGACTTCCGGCAACTGTCTCAAGACCTTTCAGTGGGTGAGGAGGACGATGACGATGAGACACAGTTGTCTATCAGTGAGGTAGTAGTAAGGGCATTAAGTCCGAGGGGGGAGCGCACCGAGGATTCTGAGGAAGAGCAGCAGGACAATGAGGTGACTGACCCCACCTGGTTTGCTACGCCTACTGAGGACAGGTCTTCAGAGGGGGAGGCAAGGGCAGCAGCAGGGCAGGTTGCAAGAGGCAGTGCGGTGGCCAGGGGTAGAGGCAGGGCCAGACCGAATAATCCACCAACTGTTTCCCAAAGCGCCCCCTCGCGCCATGCCACCCTGCAGAGGCCGAGGTGCTCAAAGGTCTGGCAGTTTTTCACTGAGAGTGCAGATGACCGACGAACAGTGGTGTGCAACCTTTGTCGCGCCAAAATCAGCCGGAGAGCCACCACCACCAGCCTCACCACCACCAGCATGCGCAGACATATGATGGCCAAGCACCCCACAAGGTGGGACGAAGGCCGTTCACCGCCTCCGGTTTGCACCACTGCCTCTCCCCCTGTGCCCCAAACTGCCACTGAGATCCAACCCCGCTCTGAGGACACAGGCACTACCGTCTCCTGGCCTGCACCCACACCCTCACCTCCGCTGTCCTCGGCCCCATCCACCAATGTCTATCAGCGCACCGTCCAGCCGTCGCTAGCGCAAGTGTTTGAGCGCAAGCGCAAGTACGCCGCCACGCACCCGCACGCTCAAGCATTAAACGTGCACGTAGCCAAATTTATCAGCCTGGAGATGCTGGAGAGGCTGCCGTATAGGGTTGTGGAAACGGAGTCCTTCAAAAGTATGATGGCGGCGGCCTCCCCGCGCTACTCAGTTCCCAGTCGCCACTACTTTTCCCGACGCGGTTACTGCCAAGGTCCACTTAACAACGGACACGTGGACAAGCACAGGCGGGCAGGGCCACTATATCTCCCTGACGGCACATTGGGTGAATTTAGTGGAGGCTGGAACAGAGTCAGAGCCTGGGACCGCTCACGTCCTACCCACCCCCAGAATTGCGGGCCACAGCTCGGTGGTGGTATCTGCGGCGGTGTATGCTTCCTCCACTAAACCACCCTCCTCCTCCTCCAACGCAACCTCTGTCTCGCAATCAAGATGTGTCAGCAGCAGCAGCACGTCGCCAGCAGTCGGTGTCGCGCGGCGTGGCAGCACAGCGGTGGGCAAGCGTCAGCAGGCTGTGCTGAAACTGCTCAGCTTAGGAGATAAGAGGCACATGGCCCACGAACTGCTGCAGGGTTTGACAGAGCAGACCGACCGCTGGCTTGCGCCGCTGAGCCTCCAACCGGGCATGGTCGTGTGTGACAACGGCCGTAACCTGGTGGCGGCTCTGCAGCTCGGCAGCCTCACGCACGTGCCATGCCTGGCCCACGTTTTTAATTTGGTGGTTCAGCGCTTTCTGAAAAGCTACCCACGCTTGTCAGACCTGCTCGGAAAGGTGCGCCGACTCTGCGCACATTTCCGCAAGTCCCACACGGACGCTGCCACCCTGCGCACCCTGCAACATCGGTTTAATCTGCCAGTGCACCGACTGCTGTGCGACGTGCCCACACGGTGGAACTCTACGCTCCACATGTTGGCCAGGCTCTATGAGCAGCATAGAGCTATAATGGAATACCAACTCCAACCTGGGCGGCGCAGTGGGAGTCAGCCTCCTCAATTCTTTTCAGAAGGGTGGGCCTAGTTGGCAGACATCTGCCAGATCCTTGGAAAGTTTGAGGAGTCTACCCAGGTGGTGAGCGGCGATGCTGCAATCATTAGCGTCACCATTCTTCTGCTATGCATCTTGAGAAGTTACCTGCAAAGCATAAAGGCAGACGCTTTGCGCTCGGAAACAGAGCCGGGGGAAGACAGTATGTCGCTGGATAGTCAGAGCACCCTCCTGTCTATATCTCAGCGCGGTGAGGAGGAGGAGGAGGAGGAGGAGGAAGATGAGGAGGAGGGGGAAGAGACAGCTTGGCCCACTGGTGAGGGTACACATGCTGCTGGCCTGTCATCCTTTCAGCGTGTATGGCCTGAGGAGGAGGAGGAGGAGGAGGAGGATCCTGAAAGTGATCTTCCTAGTGAGGACAGTCATGTGTTGCGTACAGGTACCCTGGCACACATGGCTGACTTCATGTTAGGATGCCTTTCTCGTGACCCTCGCGTTACACGCATTCTGGCCACTACGGATTACTGGGTGTACACACTGCTCGACCCACGGTATAAGGAGAAGCTTTCTACTCTCATACCCGAAGAGGAAAGGGGTTCGAGAGTGTTGCTATACCACAGGACCCTGGCGGACAAACTAATTGTAAAATTCCCATCCGACAGCGCTAGTGGCCGAAGGCGCAGTTCCGAGGGCCAGGTAGCAGGGGAGGCGCGGAGATCAGGCAGCATGTACAGCACAGGCAGGGCAACACTCTTTAAGGCCCTTGACTGCTTTATGGCTCCCCAGCAAGACTGTGTCACCGCTCCCCAGTCACGGCTGAGATGGCGGGAGCACTGTAAAAGGATGATGAGGGAGTACGTAGCCGATCGCACGACCGTCCTCCGTGACGCCTCTGCCCCCTACAACTACTGGGTGTCGAAGCTGGACACGTGGCCTGAACTCGCGCTGTATGCCCTGGAGGTGCTTGCTTGTCCTGCGGCTAGCGTCTTGTCAGAGAGGGTGTTTAGTGCGGCTGGGGGAATCATCACAGATAAGCGTACCCGCCTGTCAACCGACAGTGCCGACAGGCTAACACTCATCAAGATGAACAAAGCCTGGATTTCCCCAGACTTCTCTTCTCTACCAGCGGACAGCAGCGATACCTAAGCAATACGTAGGCTGCACCCGCGGATGGAAGCATCGTTCTGTATCCCCATCAAAAACGGGGACCTTTTCGCTTCATCAATCTGTGTATAATATTCCTCCTCCTCCTCCTGCTCCTCCTCCTGAAACCTCACATAATCACGCCGAACGGGCAATTTTTCTTAGGCCCACAAGGTTCAGTCATATAATTTTTCTAAACAATTTTTATACGTTTCAATGCTCATTAAAGCGTTGAAACTTTCACCTCAACCAATTTTTATTTTAACTGGGCTGCCTCCTGGCCTAGTTACCAATTAAGCCACATTACCCAAAGCGATTAATGGGTTTCACCTGCCCTCTTGGTTGGGCATGGGCAATTTTTCTGCTGTACATTAGTACTGTTGATACACCAATTTTTGGGGGCCCTCGCCTACAGTGTAATCAAATTAATTTTTAGCCCACCTGCATTACGGCTGACGTTACATCAGCTGTGTTGGGCACTGCAATGGGATGTATTTATGTACCGCCGGTGGGTTCCAGGGAGCCACCCATGCTGTGGGTCCACAGGGAGTTGTAAATGCATCTGTGTCCACTTCTAAAGAACCCCAGTCTGACTGGGGCATGCAGTGTGGGCCGAAGCCCACCTGCATTAAACATGACATTATTACCTCAGCTGTGATGGGCAATGCAATGGGATATTTTTATGTACCGCCGGTGGCTTCCTGGCACCCACCCATGCTGTGGGTCCACAGGGAGTTGTAAATGCATCTGTGTCCACTTCTAAAGAACCCCAGTCTGACTGGGGCATGCAGTGTGGGCCGAAGCCCACCTGCATTAAACATGACATTATTACCTCAGCTGTGATGGGCAATGCAATGGGATATTTTTATGTACCGCCGGTGGGTTCCAGGGAGCCACCCATGCTGTGGGTGCACACGTAATTCCCATTGCGGAGTTGTACCTGCCTGTGACTATTTATAAAAAACCGCGGTCTGACTGGGGCATGCAGACACCTTGACAAAATGAATAGTGTGTGGCACATAGGTTCCCCATTGATATGCCCACGTGTGCAGCTCCTGATGGAGGTGGCACAGGATTGGATTTCTCATTGCTTCTGTACAGCATTGTGGGCTATCGCCCCGCCCCTTTTAAAGAGGGTCGCTGCCTAGCCGTGCCAACCCTCTGCAGTGTGTGCCTGCGGTTCCTCTGGCAGACGCACTTATAAATAGACATGTGTGTGGCGTGGCATGAGGGCAGCTGAAGGCTGCGCAGGGAAAATTTGGTGTGCGCTGTGGACACTGCGTCGTGCGGGGTGGGGGGTGGGGGGGGGTTGGGCAGCATGTAACCCAGGAGAAGTGGCAGCGGAGTGTCATGCAGGCAGTGATTGTGCTTTGTTGGAGGTAGTGTGGTGCTTAGGTAAGGTATCTATTGCTAATGAGGGCTTTTCAGAAGTAAAAGTTGTTGGGGGGGGTGGGCCCACTCTTGCCGGTATTTTGGCTTAATAGTGGGACCTGTGAACTTGAGATGAAGCCCAACATGTAGCCCCTCGCCTGCCCTATCCGTTGCTGTGTTGTTCCCATCACTTTCTTGAATTGCCCCGATTTTCACAAATGAAAACCTTAGTGAGCATCGGCGATATACAAAAATGCTCGGGTCGCCCATTGACTTCAATGGGGTTCGTTAGTGGAAACGAACCCTCGAGCATCGCGAAAAGTTCATCTCGAGTAACAAGCACCGGAGCATTTTGGTGCTCGCTCATCTCTAGTAACTAATCAAAAGAGACACATAAGGAATATTTTATGTATCGCTTTTCACATATGTACAGTGACTCAGTGTACTAGTTAGTGCAACTAATTGTGATACCACAATTAGGCAAGTAACATTAGGATGCTATTACACAAGAATTAACTTATGGTCACAATTTGCTGTTTATTGCTGGACTGCACTTGTACTTGCAATTTCAATCTGGCAAATAGTTGTAAATTGTGCGCACTAGTAGCAACCGCTAGTGCTTGCGTAACAGCATTCTTAAAATGATTTTAGCATTGAGATATTCAGTAATTTGTTGGATTGCTTGAGCATAAATTTGGTTTTAATTAAAGGTTTTCTAGTTTGCCTATTGGTAAATCTTGGTTTATTCCTATTAAGAAACCATATTTCTGAGTTAAATACAATGTAGGCCAAAGCAGACTTTATGCCTGAACTGTTTTAAATGTCAAATGCTATCAATGGAGTGTAATTTTATTTATAAGCAAAGGATTTGGAGATTGTAAAAAACTAACTTCTAAATATTTGATATAATGTTTTCTGCAATCTTTTGACCTTTAATGGAGTGATGCCAAAGCTGCTGCCTTTGACCACAAAAGATGACATTCGTTTGACACCCAATACACTAAAAGTTGTGAGAGGACCTGAGTATAAGTTAGTAAGACCCTAACATTATTGCACTGTTCCAAGGAACTGGTGTGAATAAATCAGGTTTCAGATTTTTCAACATTAATTTGAAGACTTGAAGTTTGTTGAAACTTCTTGAGGATTGACAACAAATTTGAGAGTGATAAGTGATAATGAATAAGCGATTGTCAGCAAATAAGCTAATTTTCTGAGCATAGCCATTTAGCGTAAAAGCTTGTATAGGGTGATAGAGCGGATAACCTTGAATAGTGATTCAGGGTTTTTTTTTCCGTTTAAATCATAATTTTATTAGTATTTTCAGTATTACAAACATGTCATCCCAAAAGGGAACCCCAACATATCACAGCTTTACTCCGTGGAGTGTATACACAGCAAGTATTGTTACATTGTTGAACCACTCCAAGAAACAAATATCATTGTTAAGTTAGCCCTTCTTGGCCTTCCATTTTTTATTCAATATAAAATAACCCAAGGAAAGTGGTAGAGGGAAGGAAGGGGAGGGAAGAGAGTGGGGGGGGGGGGGGGTCCTAGAATATTTCAAACAGCAACCCAACCTTTATAAATCAGAGCCTGCTCTGTTCACAGATGTCCACATCCATGTCCGAGGTATCTTCACCTACTATCCAATAATAGGATAAAGCAGGATGTCCTAAAAAAAACTGTAAATCACTCCACTTCACAGTCACCTCATCATGTCTAGCATTGGTTAACGCAGCTATTTCACTTAAGGTGTTTGATCAAGAGACCGCCAATGGGCTCCATATCAACACAAATCCATCAGGATTCCCCTTTGACCAACTTGAAAGTTCTTTTAAGTTATAAATTAGGTCCACTTTCTCTCTCCATTGAGCTAAGGTCAAAGGTATTTTCTGTAGCCAGTGCAAAGGAATAAAGGCTTTTGCTGCATCTAGGAGGAATGTAATTAGTTTATTTTTCAGAGGATGAAAGTCTGCTAAGGGTTTCCACAGGAAGATCATGTCAGCTGAAATAATCAAACCCGGCATAAAGGACTGCAGTACCATTTCTACATCCCTCCAGAAAGGGGCGATAATTGGGCATTCACACCAGATGTGCAAAAAGGAACCTTCGGCCATATCACATCTCCAGCACCTACCGTGAGGGGCTAACTTGTATGCAAAAAGCCATTGTGGGGTTTTAAACCACCTTACTAAAAGCTTATAGTGACTTTCCTGTAGGAGGAAGCACGGGGAGAGGCCAAAAGCAGTTCGCAGAATTAATTTTGTGTCCTCTGAAGAAAGCGATATATTCAATTCCTTTTCCCAAGATATGAGAAAGGAGGGCTTATAGGACAGTGGAGGTGTAATAAATCTTCTATGAAGGTTCACAATTTTTCTGGAACTGCGCACCCCTTCGTGCAAAGGTTTTTAGAACAGGGTTTTGGGTCTTGCAGTTTTGAAAAGTTTAAGGAACACATTAATTGTGTTACTAATGTTTGCCCTCTGCAAAAAGGAAAAAGTATGTTGAGGAAGTTGGGTTTGCATTATGTCAAATGCGTTTTTATGTGTTTGCAGATCTCCTATTACTAGCTTGGAGAATTTCTCCTAAATACTTCTAACTGAAGGGTACGTAGGAATTCCCAGCATTTTACATATGACTCTCAATGGTGTAATTAAAGATGGTTTGGGAGCTAAAGATTCCCTCAGTCCATCCCAGGTCTCACATGGGCCCCGAATCAGGGATTACATTTATTCTATCTGTATATGTTCTTAGATGGAAGCCATAGGACCTCCAAGAGGGTTTCCCCCGCATGAACCCCCAACCAGATATCGTAATAACGGATGCCTGGTGGGGTATACCAGTTCCATCCAGTAATTAAGCTGTACTGCCTGATAGAAATCGTGGATGCAGGGCAAATCAATCTCTCCCTCCAAATGCCTTCTTACCATTAGGCTATGGACCAGGTGTGGGCTCTTCTGCCTCCAGACAAATCCAGAGAACACCAAACAAAGGGTTTAAAAGAAAGACTTTTAGCAGAAAAATAGGGAGCATTCGGATCACCAGTAGGACATAGGATTTTAGAATGTTCTTCTGACTGAATCAGGAGATGTAAGAGAGATCATATGACGAAAGTAGGGTCTTGACATGGGCTAACAGGGGGTGGAAATTACTGAATAAAGATCATCAACTATTTTAGTGAGCTTAATTCCCAAGTAGTTTATTGAAGCATCCGACCAGGAGAAGGGTGAACTGGATTTCAGGTAACTGCACCGTATAGCAGGGACAGATACATTCAGGATCATAGATTTAGAGAAATTCACTTTAAAATTGGAAATAGTTCCAAGAACTCCAGGAGTGAGGCTCAAAGATCACGAACACTATATCATTCACAAACGCAGCCACAGATAGGGTATAAGAGCCAAAACGTAAGCCTCTGATGTCAGAGTACTACCTCAACCCATGAAGGAGGGGTTCCATTACTAAAATAAATAGATTTGGGGACAGCGGACACCCTGCCTAGTGCCATTTCGAATATCAAGTGCAGGGGAAAGCATGTCATTAATTTTCAACCTAGCATGGGGTTTTACATAAAGAAAGATGATTGCAGATATAAAGGGGGGTGGGGGGGGGATTAAATTGACACAAGACTCTTTCCATGTAAATCCAGTCCACCCTATCGAAAGCTTTTTCAGCATCTATTCCCACCAACTAGTGATTTAGTTTTGGGGCAAAAAAGAGTGGGTGGAGGAGAAGCAATGCCTATCTTATGAATGAGCTTGGATGAAGTGGATGAAGTGGAAGATAATTTAATATAAGCAATTGGAGATTCATAAAAGCAATGCAGATCGTTCATTGCAGCATCATTAAAGCCAAAATGTTTAAGTGACACAAAAAAATAGGGTCAAGCAACACTATTGAATGCTTTCTCTATATCAAGAGAAAGGATTAGGAGTGGTATTTTTTCTGATTGAGATGCTTTAATAAGATGAAACCCACATGATCTTTATGGATAAGCTGGGGAAGAAGCCTATTAAATCCTGCGGGTGTGATGGATGTGAATAACGTAAGACTAGAGATGAGCGAGCGTACTCGCTAAGGCAAACTACTCGAGCGAGTAGTGCCTTATGCGAGTAACTGCCCGCTCATCTCTAAAGATTCGGGTGCCGGCGGGGAGCGGCGGGGGAGAGCGGTGTGTTGCGGGAGTGAGCAGGGAGGAGCAGGGGGGAAAGAGTGAGAGAGATCTCCCCCCATTCCTCCCCGCTCTCCCCCACCGCTCCCCACCCCCCACCGGCACCCGAATCTTTTGAGACAAGCGGGCAGGTACTCGCATAAAGCACTATTCGCTTGAGTAGTTTGCCTTAGCGAGTACGCTCGCTCATCTCTACTTAAGACCTATATTTAGCAGGTTTCATTATAACTGTAGTAAATGCATCATATAATTATTTTGGAATCTGTGTACCTCTGAGTAGTTGGCTACAATAGGATTTAAAGTGAGGTTGAAGTTGTGAAGCAAATTTTTCATAGTAGACTGCTGGACCATCTAGAGCAATCACTTTCCCATTTATAGATTGTTAATAGTACGTTCAATTCCTTCATCCATCAGTTCAACCAATAGTAACTTATTGGGTTTGTTGGATCTGATTAGAAAGTGGTAAAGTGTCCTAACGACCTTTTCTGTGCCTCAAATTGTGTTAGGTCTCTTTCACAGGAGCAATTTCTGGCAGATATTAGCTGCAAGAAAACGTTGCAGCTAATCCCAAAATTGCATTCCAATGCATTCATTTACATGAGCGATTTTTTCTCGCAGCTCAAAATTGCGACTGAAAATCCTGTCCTCTGAATGTCCTATCTTTTAACAGAAGTCACAGGGAGCTCCCATAGATTGCTATGGGATTTGAAAAAAAAAGGGGGAGGGAGTTTACCTGCTCTCATGGTCGCTGAAGAAGACAGCTGGCTCTATTTAGCTATTAAAGCTAAAGAGAAGCTATTTTGCCGACTGCCACTCAAGAGTCCATTCACGCGATGTGCCTGTGTGAATGGACAAGAAAACGCTAATTCCAAAAGGAATTAGATTGCGGCAATGCAGCGTTGCCACGATTTTTCGACATGATGCGATCTGCATGAAAATACATCGCTCGTGTGAAGGAGGTTTTAGATTAATTTTTTCCCCTGCTCCTGAAATTCTTTTGTTTTTTTTTTTTAAACGTGATAATTGTTGTTTCTAAATTCCTTTGTAATTATCAACATAAAGTTAATCAAGCTTTATAACCCTGCTGGCCACTCTGGCAAAAACACATTTTTCCATCCCCATTCTCACCGTATGGCCTGTCACACTTTGTACGTCTCCTATGTATATTACAGCCACTACCATGCAGTGCAGCCTTCTGTCTGATATTTATCAGGCACCATCTTGATGCTGAGATTATTGCTTTTACTTTCCATCATACCCATGATACATCAGCATGGCATTACATGAGCAGCTGGAGATTGTACCATCTAGTCTGCAGAAAAAACACAACTATTACATTTTGTATTCATCAAAATAAGCTGCAGATCATAGGTATATAGTCAGAAGGATGGGCTGTGATCTCCTCTATTATAACTGTGTGACAGAGGATGTATGATCATCATCAGTAACTATGATAGGAGTGCCCGTATCTCCCTCTATGCAAGTTCTGTGGAATCACACAGACTGAGAAACTGAAACTGAATACATAACTCCAGGTAACACTGTGCTGTTCAGAATGAGATCACATGACCATCTGAAGAAAAAGAGGCCAGGAGTTTCCGATAGAAAGGAATAATGAACAAGGGGAACATTAGTTGATTTGTATATACTTGAGGGCTTGTTGTTACATAATGAATGACAAAAAAATCACCAGAGTAGCCCTTTAAGATTCTTTATAGTGGCCAAATAAACTTCCATTTCTAATATAATCTAATTTAACTAACAGGGAGATGCCAAAAAGTCAATCTGATTTGATTTTTACTTTCATAAGCTTTATGACTGTGTTGAAATTATATTGCAATTGTTTTGAGAATAATAATACCATAATTTTGAACATCATTTTGCTTTTACATCCAATATTCTGTACTGATTAAATTAATATACTTTGATAGAAATTAGAAATAGGTTTTTCCGTTAGGAGCTTCAAAATCAAATCAAAACTTCACTCAGTCATGCAGTTAATTTGTAAAGGGTTGGCTAGCTGCATCCTTCAGGTGGGAGAGCTTAGAAGCTGACTGCTACATATTTATTATTGAGTTCAGATGTACAGATGTAGCATTGCAGTCCTTGATGATGTACGACATTGCTTGCTCTTCCCTGAAAATCATCCCTAGCTGGTGTAAAAGAATATATATATATACATCACCTGTTCACCACTATCGGTGCTCCAGCATGTCATGACACTTGGGCCCCAACACTGTTCCAAAGATCTTTCAGCAGGCAGGGATTTAAAAATCCCTGCTTCCTGAAAGCGCTGGTTTGATTGGCTGAGCGCTCAATGGGTGGTTGAGTGCTGCCTCTGATTGGCTCAGCGCAGGGACCAATCAGGGGCAGCTCTTACTCACACCCATTCATGAATTCATGAGCTGCCTCTGATTGGTGAGGCTGTGACCAATCAGAGGCAGTTCATTCAGGAGAACTGCCAGCCGGCTGCGCTGAACTCCGTCTGCCGGGACAAGGTGAGTATATATATTTTTTTTATTTTTACACATTTCTGGATGAATTGCAGGGAAGGGCTTATATATTTAAGCCCTTCCCGACAATTCATCGTGAGATCGCCCACAGCGCATTGCTTTCAATGGAGCCGGCTGTATTGCCGGCTCCATTGAATTCAATGTGCTGGACAGCTCCGGCCCGTTTCTATTGAAACGCGGCTAGGAGCAGTTTTTTTGGGCAATTTTTCGGCCACGGTCAAGCGATTTGTGGATGCGCATCCGTCATGCGATCCGCAAATCGCGGCAAAAAACGCCCATGTGACTAAGGCCTCAGACTGCATGTACTGATGTCCCTCTGCCGAATATGCCACCCCTCCCACTCTCCTCACTTTTTACCCTTAGAGTGGCTTCACATGAGCGTGTTTTTGTGCGTACATCAGTGCGTACATAAGTGTGCACCCATGTACGTGCAAAACACGCGTAAATGCAGGTCCGTGCATTGCCTTCAATGGAACCGTGGCTGCCGCCAGCGGTTCCATTGAAGGCAATGGTCTGCCGGCACCCCTGAATTGTTTTTCAGGGAAAGGCTTTACATATAAGTCCTTCCCCGAAAAACCAGAATAGTGTAAAAAAAATAATAATAATGCACGCATTGTCTTCAATGGGTGAGTGAGTGCTGTCTCTGATTAGCTGAGTGCTGGGACCAATCAGAGGCAGCTCTCAGCTGAGAGCTGGCTCTGATTGGTCACAGTGCTCAGCCAATCAGAGGCAGCCAATTCAGCAGGCAGGGATTATAAATCCCCGCCTGCTGAATACTCCTCACAGAAGTGCAGGAGAAGAGGTGGCTGGATGTGGCTGAGCCCCAACAGCTGAAGAAAGGTGAGTATAGATTTTTTTTTATTTTTATCACCATTTTTCCTTGTTTTTCAGGGAAGGCCTTATATTCAAAGCCCTTCCTTGCAAAACAATTACTGGGTGGCGGCAGCTTGAACCACTACCGCAGCTGTCATCTGTGACAGCTGCGATAGGGATTTCTATATTCCCTGCAGGGATGAAGAATTCCTTTGCTGCATCTGTCACAGATGTGGCAGGTGCAACAGGGAATTATTTATTCCCTGCAGGGATGAAGAAAACATTTGCTGCATGCAGCAGATGTGCTCTTCATCCCTGTGGGGATTTAGAATTCCTAAGCTGCATCTATCACAGATGTGACAGGTGTAGCAGGAAATTCTTTTTCTATGCGGGGATGAAGGAAACATCTGCCACGTGCAGCAGATGTGTTCTTCATTGCAGGGACACGGCAGCGGCGGATATGTACGGGTTTTTTTTACACTAAAATTGGTGGTTTTAAGGGGAGGGCTTATATTGAAGACAATGAGTGCATTCTCTATTGTGGACGCATATCCTATCTTTAGAGGCACGCACCTGTAAAACACAGACATGTGAACACACCATTGGGAATGCATTGCTTGTAATAGATGCCTGTTTTTGTGTGCTCGTATGCAGGCACAAAAACACGCTTGTCTGAAGCCACCCTTAAAGTTAATGCCTCTTTTATTTAAATTTATCCCCAGACTAGAGGTTGCAGCTCCTCCTTAGCCTTAAATGCATGCTCCATCCCTGCAGTCCATGGCTGCTTCCTTATGTATTCTGCAGCCTTTCAGCATATGCATATAGTGGTCAGTTAGAGTCTCCTCAGAATATACACATACAGGTCATTTATATTCCCCTCAGTACATACACATAGAGGGGAGGTAGATTCTCCTCAGTATAAAAATAATTTCCCTAGGCTTTATGGTTTCTGAGAAAAGAACTATTTCATGTATCGTGAATTTTTCCAGCTTTTTTTTCATGCTTAGAATTGAATATTAAAATTGTGACCCTTTTACTTTTCTAACTTACTTCCTAAAGAACGGCCTTGCCAATTTTCAGGTTTGTACAATATCGGGAAGTTAGAGAACTAGTGGCGAGTTAGTCAGTCAGTCAGTGAGGGCTTTCACTTTTATACATATAGATTAGTGAAAAAATGCTTTTGTGTTCTTGTTTTTGGCAGAATGTGTGGTCCTCCTTTGTCCTGACAGAATCATTGAACTTTTCAAGCTTTGCAAAATACTATTCTGTCAAAGGATTATGGACACCTGTCTATCATACCTATGTAAACTTATCATCCAACCCATGCCAAAACTGAGAGTATTAATATGAAATTGGGCCCTGTTTTTCAGCTATACCAGCCTCTACTTTTTTGGAATGTCTATGGGGGGTTTTATATTAATTTAGAAGAACAATTGCAAGCAAGGCTAAATGCTGATGTTGTATGAGAACGTTTCTCAATCAGTGTCCCAATTCATCCCATCCCATCAAAAACTCATCAAACCATGTCCTTATGGACCTCATTGTGTGTAAAGGGGTACAGTCCAAATGGAAGAGGTCATAAAGTTGTTAGCATATGGCTTTTCAAAATGTAAATGCTGTAGCATTAGCCCTTTCCAATCCACTGTCTGACGTCTGAAGACATTCTGATTGAAGGCTATACAGCTCCGATGTCGAAAGACGTCCGGCAGGAAATTCTTACTGTTTATTACTGGCCACTGTGTTTATTACTGGCCGTCGGGGGGCCTCTCCAGCATGTCCCCTACCGCAGTACTGGCTCTAGCCAGGGGACCGCGCAATTGTATAATGGCAGAGGAGAAAAACCCCTAGGAAACTCTGAATCCAAAGTTGGATTGCAAAGGGTTAACTTTACCCTTCATTGGAATTAAGGGACCAGTCTCAAACCCTGATAAACAGCCCCATACAATTATACCTCTATGCAACGGGATAAATCTGAACAAATAATTGCCAATCTGCATCTCTGAGAACCCTAGGACTTTATGGCAGGGCTGTGATAACCACTATTGATATCATAATGCACATGTCTGTGATTAGAAACATGCTGCACAAACTAGCTCTTTATTTAATCAAGGTATTTGTAGATAATGAAACTAAATCTGTTATGAGATTGATGAAAGTAGACCTGGCAGCATGACAGCAAGCCTAAAAATAACAGTCAATCCATCATGGAATGGATGGCACAAAAAAAGAAAACAAGCAACAAAGTGTTCCTGAATGGCCAAGCTGAAGCTCTGATCTAAATGCTATCAAGACACCGTCAGGAAATATGAAACGTAAGCTGTAGGTTGTTAAACAAATATTGTAAAATCTATTCTTTTATTCAATGCATCACGCTTGTAGTTATATACTTCTTATATACTGTCAGTAGAGGGTTCATTTCTAAGCTATACTTAACAACGAGGCTATAACAACCAATAGGTTGCTACTAGAGATGAGCGAACGTGCTCGTTTAGAGCAATTACTCGATCGAGCATCGTTTTTTTGAGTAACTGCCTAATCGGGCGAAAAGATTCGGGGGGCGCCGGGGGTGAGCGGGAGGTTGCGGTGGGGAATGGGGGGGGGGGGAAGAGAGAGACCTCCCCCCTGTTCCCCCCTGCTACCCTCCGCTCGATCGAGTAATTGTCCTTAACGAGCACTTTCGCTCATCTCCAATTGCTACACATATTGGGGGAATTTATCATTATGGAAATTGTTGATGCCAGTTTCCTGATGTGCATTTTTCCGTTTTCCAGTTTAAAACATAACATGCATTAGATATTGTGCAATATTGATGCATTTGTCTCATCTTCAAAACATATAGATGTGGAGTTACTTTGTAGACTAACCAGCCGCTGGGATAAGATTTCAACATTTTTTTTTACTTTTTAAGAAATGAAAATTCTTAAATTTGTTTAAAACCTCATTCTAATCAAACCACCCCTAGTCTGTACAATTTTGAAAAGTGAAGCGAGAGACATAACAATATATAACAGTGTCTGTGCTCCAAGGAGGGGTCAATATTAGAGATGAGCGAGCACCAAAATGCTCGGGTGCTCGTTACTCGGGACGAAATTATCGCGATGCTCGAGGGTTCGTTTCGAGTAACGAACCCCATTGAAGTCAATGGGCGACTCGAGCATTTTTGTATATCGTCGATGCTCGCTAAGGTTTCCATTTGTGAAAATCTGGGCAATTCAAGAAAGTGATGGGAACGACACAGCAACGGATAGGGCAGGCGAGGGGCTACATGTTGGGCTGCATCTCAAGTTCCCAGGTCCCACTATTAAGCCACAATAGCGGCAAGAGTGCCCCCCCCCCTCCCAACAATTTTTACTTCTGAAAAGCCCTCATTAGCAATGCATACCTTAGCTAAGCACGACACTACCTCCAACAAAGCACAATCACTGCCTGCATGACACTCCGCTGCCACTTCTCCTGGGTTACATGCTGCCAACCCCCCCCCCCCCCCCGCACGACCCAGTGTCCACAGCGCACACCAAAGTGTCCCTGCGCAGCCTTCAGCTGCCCTCATGCCACACCACCCTCATGTCTATTTAGAAGTGCGTCTGCCATGAGGAGGAACCGCAGGCACACACTGCAGAGGGTTGGCACGGCTAGGCAGCGACTCTCTTTAAAAAGGGCGGGGCGATAGCCCACAATGCTGTACAGAAGCAATGAGAAATATAATCCTGTGCCACCGCCATCAGTAGCTGCACACGTGGGCATAGCAATGGGGAACCTATGTGCCACACACTATTCATTCTGTCAAGGTGTCTGCATGCCCCAGTCAGACCGCGTTTTTTTATAAATAGTCACAGGCAGGTACAACTCTGCAATGGGAATTCCGTGTGCACCCACAGCATGGGTGGCTCCCTGGAACCCACCGGCTGTACATAAATATATCCCATTGCATTGCCCATCACAGCTGAGGTAACGTCCGATTAAAGGCAGGTGGGCTTCGGCACACACTGCATGCCCCAGTCAGACTGGGGTTCTTTAGAAGTAGACACATGCAGTTACAACTCCCTGTGGACCCACAGCATGGGTGGCTCCCTGGAACCCACCGGCGGTACATAAATATATCCCATTGCAGTGCCCAGCACAGCTGATGTAACGTCAGCTTTAATGCAGGTGGGCAAAAAATTAATTGGATTACACTGTAGGCGAGGGCCCCAAAAAATTGGTGTACCAACAGTACTAATGTACGTCAGAAAAATTGCCCATGCCCAACCAAGAGGGCAGGTGAAACCCATTAATCGCTTTGGTTAATGTGGCTTAATTTGTAACTAGGCCTGGAGGCAGTCCATTTAAAATAAAAATTGGTTCAGGTGAAAGTTTCAACGCTTTAATGAGCATTGAAAAATTGTTTAGAAAAATTATATGACTGAGCCTTGTGGGCCTAAGAAAAATTGCCCGTTCGGCGTGATTACGTGAGGTTTCAGGAGGAGGAGCAGGAGGAGGAGGAATATTATACACAGATTGATGAAGCTAAAAGGTCCACGTTTTTGATGGTGATAGAGAACGTAGCTTCCATCCGCGGGTGCAGCCTACGTATTGTTTAGGTATCGCTGCTGTCCGCTGGTGAAGAAGAGAAGTCTGGGGAAATCCAGGCTTTGTTCATCTTGATGAGTGTTAGCCTGTCGGCACTGTCGGTTGACAGGCGGGTACGCTTATCTGTGATGATTCCCCCAGCCGCACTAAACACCCTCTCTGACAAGACACTAGCCGCAGGACAAGCAAGCACCTCCAGGGCATACAGCGCGAGTTCAGGCCACATGTCCAGCTTCGACACCCAGTAGTTGTAGGGAGCAGAGGCGTCACGGAGGACGGTCGTGCGATCGGCTATGTACTCCCTCACCATCCTTTTACAGTGCTCCCGCCGACTCAGCCTTGACTGGGGAGCGGTGACACAGTCTTGCTGGGGAGCCAGAAAGCTGTCAAAGGCCTTAGAGAGTGTTCCCCTTCCTGTGCTGTACATGCTGCCTGATCTCTGCGCCTCCCCTGCTACCTGGCCCTCGGAACTGCGCCTTCGGCCACTAGCGCTGTCGGATGGGAATTTTACCATCAGTTTGTCCGCCAGGGCCCTGTGGTATAGTATCACTCTCAAAGCCCTTTCCTCTTCGGGTATGAGAGTGGAAAGGTTCTCCTTATACCATGGGTCGAGCAGTGTGTACACCCAGTAATCCGTAGTGGCCAGAATGCGTGTAATGCGAGGGTCACGAGAAAGGCATCCTAACATGAAGTCAGCCATGTGTGCCAGGGTACCTGTACGCAACACATGGCTGTCCGCACTAGGAAGATCACTTTCAGGATCCTCCTCCTCAGGCCATACACGCTGAAAGGATGACAGGCAAGCAGCATGGGTACCCTCAGCATTGGGCCAAGCTGTCTCTTCCCCCTCTTCCTCATCCTCCTCATGCTCCTCCTCCTCCTCCTCCTCAACGAGCTAAGATATAGACAGGAGGGTGCTCTGACTATCCAGCGACATACTGTCTTCCCCCGCCTCTGTTTCCGAGCGCAAAGCGTCTGCCTTTGTGCTTTGCAGGGAACTTCTCAAGAGGCATAGCAGAGGAATGGTGATGCTAATGATTGCAGCATCGCCGCTCACCATCTGGGTAGACTCCTCAAAGTTTCCAAGGACCTGGCAGATGTCTGCAAACCAGGCCCACTCTTCTGTAAAGAATTGAGGAGGCTGACTCCCACTGTGCCGCCCATGTTGGAGTTGGTATTCCACTATAGCTCTACGCTGCTCATAGAGCCTGGCCAACATGTGGAGCGTAAAGTTCCACTGTGTGGGCACGTCGCACAGCAGTCGGTGCACTGGCAGATGAAACCGATGTTGCAGGGTGCGCAGGGTGGCAGCGTCTGTGTGGGACTTGCGGAAATGTGCGCAGAGCCGGCGCACCTTTCCGAGCAGGTCTGACAAGCGTGGGTAGCTTTTCAGAAAGCGCTGAACCACCAAATTAAAGACGTGGGCCAGGCATGGCACGTGCGTGAGGCTGCCGAGCTGCAGAGCCGCCACCAGGTTACGGCCGTTGTCACACACGACCATGCCCGGTTGGAGGCTCAGCGGCGCAAGCCAGTGGTCGGTCTGCTCTGTCAGACCCTGCAGCAGTTCGTGGGCCATGTGCCTCTTCTCTCCTAAGCTGAGTAGTTTCAGCACGGCCTGCTGACGCTTGCCCATCGCTGTGCTGCCACGCCGCGTGACACCGACTGCTGGCGACGTGCTGCTGCTGACACATCTTGATTGCGAGACAGAGGTTGCGTAGGAGGAGGGTGGTTTAGTGGAGGAAGCATACACCGCCGCAGATGCCACCACCGAGCTGGGGCCCGCAATTCTGGGGGTGGGTAGGACGTGAGCGGTCCCAGGCTCTGACTCTGTCCCAGGCTCCACTAAATTCACCCAATGTGCTGTCAGGGAGATATAGTGGCCCTGCCCGCCTGTGCTTGTCCACATGTCCATAGTTAAGTGGACCTTGGCAGTAACCGCGTTGGTGAGGGCGCGTACAATGTTGCGGGAGATGTGGTCGTGCAGGGCTGGGACGGCACATCGGGTAAAGTAGTGGCGACTGGGAACTGAGTAGCGCGGGGCCGCCGCTGCCATCATACCTTTTAAAGCCTCCGTTTCCACAACCCTATAAGGCAGCATCTCTAGGCTGATAAATTTGACTATGTACACGTTTAACGTTTGAGCGTGCGGGTGCGTGGTGGCGTACTTGCGCTCCAACATTTGCGCTAGCGACGGCTGGACGGTGCGCTGAGAGACATTGGGTGCAGGCCAGGAGACGGTAGTGCCTGTGTCCTGAGAGGGGGGTTGGATCTCAGTGGCAGGTTGGGGCACAGGGGGAGAGGCAGCGGTGCAAACCGGAGGCGGTGAACGGCCTTCGTCCCACCTTGTGGGGTGCTTGGCCATCATATGTCTGCGCATGCTGGTGGTGGTGAGGCTGGTGGTGGTGGCTCCCCGGCTGATCTTGGCGCGACAAAGGTTGCACACCACTGTTCGTCGGTCGTCTGCACTCTCAGTGAAAAACTGCCAGACCTTTAAGCACCTCGGCCTCTGCAGGGTGGCATGGCGCGAGGGGGCGCTTTGGGAAACAGTTGGTGGATTATTCGGTCTGGCCCTGCCTCTACCCCTGGCGACCGCACTGCCTCTTGCAACCTGCCCTGCTGCTGCACTTGCCTCCCCCTCTGAAGACCTGTCCTCAGTAGGCGTAGCAAACCAGGTGGGGTCAGTCACCTCATCATCCTGCTGCTCTTCCTCCGAATCCTCAGTGTGCTCCTCCCTCGGACTTACTCCAATAACTACGACCTGAGTGATAGACAACTGTGTCTCATCGTCATCGTCTTCCTCACCCACTGAAAGCTCTTGAGACAGTTGCCGGAAGTCCCCAGCCTCATCCCCCGGACCCCGGGAACTTTCCAAAGGTTGGGCATCGGTCACGACAAACTCCTCCGGTGGGAGAGGAACCATTGCTGGCCATTCTGGGCAGGGGCCCGGGAACAGTTCCTGGGAGTCTGCCTGCTCCTCAAAATGTGTCATTGTAATGGAGTGAGGAGGCTGGGAGGAAGGAGGAGCAGCAGCCAGAGGAATCAGAGTTGCAGCTGTGGACGGCGCAGAACTCTGGGTGGTCGATAGATAGCTGGATGCACTTTCTGCCATCCACGACAGGACCTGCTCACACTGCTCATTTTCTAATAAAGGTCTACCGCGTGGACCCATTAATTGTGAGATGAATGTGGGGACGCCAGAAACGTGCCTCTCTCCTAATCCCGCAGCAGTCGGCTGCGATACACCTGGATCAGGAGCTCGGCCTGTGCCCACACCCTGACTTGGGCCTCCGCATCCTCGCCCGTGTCCACGTCCCCTAGGCCTACCCCTACCCCTCAGCATGCTGTATTACCAGTAGCGCAGAAACAGAACGCTGTAATTAAATGTGCCGCTTATTGGCCTGTGGTTGGAGGCTGACTTCCCTTACGGAACGCACAGCAGAGCCAGAAAACAATTTTGTGCACGCCTGTAGTGAGACGTAGGTGCGTATGACTGAGCTAGTGGAATTCACAGCGCAGAAGCAGTCAAGTGGCCAAAGGCCAGTAGTAGGCCTTAAGTATTTCGCTTCTATTTTTTTAAAATGCTGAGCTGTTACAGCAGACAGATACTGTAGGCAGCGTATAATATTATGTATACTCTTTCCCTCTGGCGGGATGACGGCGATCATGTAACAGAGACAGCAGATCCAGGAAACAATTTTGCGCAAGCCTGCTGTAACGCTTAGCTGCGTATTAATTACGACTACTACCCCCAGCAGATAGATACTGTAGGCAGCGTATAATATTATGTATACTGTTTCTCTCTGGCGGGATGACGGCGATCAATTTTTTGGAAAAAGCCCACTGCCTATATAGCCTGAATATCTCTTTCCCTGCTTCACCAGTACTGGCCCTTTACTCTGTACAATGACTGCAGACTGAGGACGCAATGCTCTGCACGGCCAATATACAAAAAAAAAAAACGTGCAGCACTGCTAAAAGCAGCCTCAACAGTACTGCACACGGTCAGATGTGGCCCTAAGAAGGATCGTTGGGGTTCTTGAAGCCTAAAATAACTCCTAACGCTCTCCCTATAGCAGCTCCGGCACCAGCAGCACTTTCCCTGATCTCTGTCAGAATGCATCTGTGGCGAGCCGCGGGAGGGGCCGATTTATATACTCGGGTGACACCTGATCTCGCCAGCCACTCACTGCAGGGGGGTGGTATAGGGCTTGAACGTCGCAGGGGGAAGTTGTAATGCCTTCACTGTCTTTCTATTGGCCAGAAAAGCACGCTAACGTCTTAGAGATGAAAGTGAAAGTAACTCGAACATCGCGTGGTACTCGCCTCTAGTAACGAGCATCTCGAACACGCTAATACTCGAACGAGTATCAAGCTCGGACGAGTACGTTCGCTCATCTCTAGTCAATATGTAGGCGATAGTGTAATTCAGAAGTAATATAGAAGTGGGCTGAGGATAACTTCCAGTCGTTATTTCACAAGGTTTGCAGTTTAAATAATTCAAAAATGGACACGCAGAAAAAGTAGCCAGACAACGCGTTTCAAAGGTTTTCAGTCACCTTCTTTTTCAAGCAGCTACTTTAGTAAGTTTCATGTCAATTTATACATATTTATAAGTACAAGTAAAATGCCTCAGGGGGTTTTGCTTACCAATTAGAATAAGTAGGTGGACTCCATGTCCTCTAGCGTAATTAGTTTCATTTGGTTTGATCATTAATTACTAGAGATGAGCGAGCACCAAAATGCTCGAGTGCTCGTTACTCGAGTCGAACTTTCAGTGATGCTCGAGAGTTTATTTCGAGTAACGAACCCCATTGAAGTCATTGGGCGACTTGAGCATTTTTGTATATCGCCGATGCTCGCTAAGGTTTTCATTTGTGAAAACCTGGGAAATTCAAGAAAGTGATGGGAACGACACAGAAACGGATAGGGCAGGCGAGGGGCTACATGTTGGGCTGCATCTCAAGTTCCCAGGTCCCACTATTAAGCCACAATAGTGGCAAGAGTGAGACCCCCCCCCCCGCACTGTCAGCATAAAGATCAGCATAAAGAGCGGGACCAATCAGATTGGTCCCTGCGCTGAGCCAATGAGAGGCAGCAGTCACTCACCCATTCATGAATTCATGAATGGGTGTGTGAGTGAGATCTGCCACTGATTGGTCAGGCTGTGACCAATTAGAGGCAGCTCATTCAGCAGGCGGGGATTTTAAATCCCCGGCTGCTGAATACTACTCACAGCTGTTCAGAGCAGTTCAGGAGGACTGCCAGGACTAGGTGAGTATATATATTTTTTTTATTTTTACACATTTCTGGATGATTTGCAGGAAAGGGCTTATATATTTAAGCCCTTCCCGACAATTCATCCCGCGATCGCCGGCAGCCCATTGCTTTCAATGGAGCCGGCTGTATTGCCGGCTCCATTGAATTCAATGGGCTAACATCGTTCTGCCGGGACAAGTTGAGTATATATTTTTTTTATTTTTACACATTTCTGGATGAATTGCAGGGAAGGGCTTATATATTTAAGCCCTTCCCGACAATTCATCCCACGCTCGCCGGCAGTCCATTGCTTTTAATTGAGCCGGCTGTATTGCCGGCTCCATTGAATTCAATGGTCAGTGCTCGTTTAATCGAGACGAGTATCGCGTGGTGCTCATCTCGAGTAACGAGCATCTCGAGCACCCTAATACTCGAACGAGCATCAAGCTCGGACGAGTATGCTCGCTCATCTCTATTAATTACTTGTCCCATCTATGTGGTTCTCAGTTGTTGCTGGGAGCCGCCATTAGCAAGGTGGACCCGGTGATTTCCTAGAAAGGCATGCTCCCTGTTAGACCATCATGTGCCTGGCCAGCAGTAAAGATTTTGTTTCAAAACCTGCGGTGGAGCGCAAATGTGCCTCACCACAAAAACTTGTTGGCGGTTACTCTGGCATAGTCACATCACAGCAGACTGGAAAGACATGGCTGCTATTATTTAACTCAATAGTCCACAGTGGAATACATAGGTGTCTCTTCGTGGGAACGCGGCCAGCAGTTCATTGCAAATAAAAGGGCCTTACTGTCATAGCTGTCATCATCTACATAATGATGTAAAAGATTAGCAATGTGATGAGGCAGAAAATTAGCAACAGGTTATATTTTCAGAGTCTATTAAATACATATAGTTTCCATTTTTTATTTGAAATTCAAAAGCTAAGAGGGATTTCTTTTAATATTATTCATTCTTTTTAATAATAGTGCTACCAGATAAAGCTGTATGGGATTTCTTTAAGGGCTCAGTCACACAGGCGTTTTTTAATGTGCAACTTTTTGTGCACATAATACATGCATTCCAAAATTTGCGTGACCAAAGCTGGCGGCACGCAGGAAAAAATAGACCTTGACGCATTTTTCTGCGCAAAAAGTGCACTGCCCGCTATCCCCTCCTGTGGCTGTGACAGCTGCAGAAGGGGATTCCTTGGATGTGAAACCCCTGGAAACTGTCACATCCACGGGTTTCACCTGTGGTCAATAGGGCCAGTGGCAGCAGCGGTGGCCCCATTGACATTCAGAGAATATCGCAATTCTCTGCCACAGCTGTGGCAGAGGATTTCTTCATCTCTGCGGGGAGTCCCCTTGTTACTGAGTACTGTGACAGCATTGTCATAGTGTCCAATGACAATGGGACTCCCCGCAGAGATGAAGAAATCATCTGCGAAGCTGTCAGAGCTGTGGCAGAGGACCGCAATGTTCTCCCATTGAATTCAATAGAGCCTGCGCTACAGACGGCTCCATTGAAAGCTTTGGGCTGCCGACAAGCCCTACAGTGATTTTCATGGAAGGGCTTTAATATAAGCCCTTTCCTGAAAATCATCCCTAAAATGTGTAAAAATTGAAAATATATATATATATATATACTCACCTCTCCGCAGTTGTCGTGGCTCAGGCACGTCCAGCCAGGTCTATTTAAAATCCCCACCTACTGAAGGGGCTGCCTCTGATTGGCTGAGCACTGTGACCAATCAGAAGCAGCTCTCAGATATAAAATGACAGCTGAGAGCTGACTGTGATTGGTCCCTGCGCTCAGCCAATCAGAGGCAGCACTCACCTATTCCTTGAATTCAGCCATTGATTGGTTTTTGCCAGTGAAAATGCGCATCCAAATAGCTGATTGGTTGGAACCCCAGATGATCACCTATTGATGACCTATCCTCAGTATAGGTCATCAATAGTATTTGCCTCAAAAAACCTACTTAGTAACCCATTTCTAAATTAAAGGGGTATTCTCACAATCCCAAAACCTCCATGGTCTAACTTTTTACCCATGGATCTGTCTTCCAATCATTCTAGTGATCTAGAATGAGCATGCATGATTGTTAGCTGCTATTATTCTATTACAAGTATCCTCTTCTTTCTGTGCAGTGAAATGGCGCACATGCAATAGCATTGTCCTGACTGCTCAGGCTGCTAGCCATACTACAGCACCTTCTTGCTTCCCTGTGTGCATCTCTCAGTTTTATGATAGGCACAGCTGAGCACGTGCACAACTACTATGGCACTGGTACTTGTATAGTGAAGGATTATAGTAGCATGGTGAATGCACCTATTAGAAGCCATACTGAGCATAGAGTTGTATAGCCCTGACCTCTATGATATGCCTTCACTTCTGCAGCTCAAAGAAGGTGTGTGTCTGAAGGGTTATATGGAGCTATGTGTGAAGTATCTAGAACCTTGCTCCACAGTTCTCCTGGTGGTAACCCCCTTCTTGTTGGGTGCTTGCTATAATACTACTGCATCTACTCTAGTGTGCCCAAACCAAGGCTACTCCCTTCCTATCTGTCCATTGTTTGTTTGTTTAAGTGATAAGCATAGCCTAAAAATGTCCCCAAAGTCTCAATTTTTTTGCAGAATTAGGACTTATTCAAAAATGTGTGACTTTTTTAATTCTTAAATTTGGAATATAGGGCTTGCTATATTCCCCTAAGGTTGGTTCCTTCCTTCTTTCCCCTCCACTTTTGCTTTTTTTAAATTTTTTAATGACTTTTTTTTGGATTTATTATTTTCACACAGTTTAAATAACATAATTAAAAGCCTATTCATGCCCAGAGGAGATTCAATGAAAAATGCCAATTACAGACTATGCTGCGTTTTGAAAGCAACTGACTTACAAAAGTTCTATAAAAGGCACACAAACCAAGACGACTGTTACTTATAATGATGTATTATTCACCAATACAAATAGAGGTTATCTGACGAGGAGTGCGACTATGTTATTAAAAGGCACATGACTGTTAAAAAATCTCCATTTGGAATTGTCTGACTGTACCTGTACTCACATTCCTTGTAAGGTCTGATATGATTGGCCATATATTTGCATATTCATTAGTAGTGGTGCTCCATAATTCTGCTGTAAGTTGCACCTTTTGTGCTGCAAAACATTTAAGTCAAATTTACTGTTGATTTGTGCCAAAAAGAACAGATAATGCATTTCTCACTCCACTTTTTAAAAGTGTCTAGAATACGAGATATGATTTGAGTGGAGTCAGATTTTTAAACAGATTTCAGAATTGCAACTTTCTAAAAAGTCATAACATTTCTTACAATCTCATTTCTGTAGGTGGATGGTATACAAAGTGACTCCACATTTTTAGCAATATTTAAAATGTAAATAATTTCTTAATATTGTGATAAAAAGCATACTAGAAATTTGTCATAAAAAAATCCTCAATGATAAATATCCTCCTATGTGTGATACCAGCCTTAGGCCTTAGTCACACGGGCGTTTTTTCCCGCGCTTTGCAGATCGCATGACGGATGCGCATCTGCAAATTGTGTGACCGGGGCCGAAAAATCGCCCGAAAATACTGCTCCTAGCCGCGTTTCAATAGAAACGGGCCGGAGCTGTCCAGCGCATTGAATTCAATGGAGCTGGCAATACAGCCCGCTCCATTGAAAGCAATGCGCTGTGGGCGATCTCAGGATGAATTTTCGAGAAGGGCTTAAATATATAAGCCCTTCCCTGCAATTCATCCAGAAATGTGTAAAAATAAGAAAAATATATATACTCACCCGGTCCCGGCAGAAGGAGTTCAGCGCGGCCAGCGGCAGTTCTCTGAACTGCTCTCTGTAGTATTCTGAATGAGCTGAATGAGCTGCCTCTGATTGGTCACAGCCTGACCAATCAGGGGCAGCTCTCACTCACACCCATTCATGAATGGGTGTGAGTGAGAGCTGCCCCTGATTGGTGAGGCTGTGACCAATCAGAGGCAGCTCATTCAGCAGCGGGGATTTTAAATCCCCGGCTGCTGAATACTACAGAGAGCAGTTCAGTCTGCCGGGACCTGGTGAGTATATATATATTTTTTATTTTTACACATTTCTGGATGAATTGCAGGGAAGGGCTTATATATTTAAGCCCTTCCCGAAAATTCATCCCGCGCTCGCCGGCAGCCCATTGCTTTCAATGGAGCCGGCTGTATTGCCGGCAGCCCATTGAATTCAATGGGCAAACATCATTCTTCTCTGCCACAGCTGTTACAGCTGTGGCAGAGGAGAATGATTTTGTCTACTATATGTTCTCAATGGGGCCGACCCCATTGAGCGCATATAGAGAAGAGAACAGGAATCGCAGATCGCAGATAGGTGTGATCTGCGATTTCTGTTCTATAATTTATCGGACGAGCGCATAAAAAGCGCTCATGTGTCCGATACCATTGCAAAGCAATGGTTTTATAAAATCGCTGGACGCATGCGCATGCGCAAATCGCGCGAAAAAACACCCGTCTGACTAAGGCCTTAGGCCTCATTTACACAAGCGTGTGTTTGTGCGTACATAGCTGTGCACAAATCCGCGTGCCCACGTACTTGCAAAAACACAAGTGACTGCAGCTCCATGCATTGAGAGCAATGGACTGCGGACAACACCTGCAGTGATTTTCGGTGAAGGGCTTTAAATATAAGCCTTTCCCTGAAAATCATCTCTGGCTTGTGTAAAAAATTAAAAAATATATATACTCACCTCTCAGCTGCTGTCGGGGCTCAGGCGCGTCTAGCCGCTTGATCTCCCAGCAGTGTAGTGAAGTTCTTTCAGCAGGCAGGGATTTAAAATTTCAGTGCTGTCACAGTGTTCAGTGACAAGGGAAACACCCCGGGGGGAATAATGACGTGCAGCACGGACCTTACCTGTACTCATGTCCTGTGTTGTGCAAGTGCGCGCGTTTGCACACCTGTAAAAAATCAGACATATGAACCCAGCATAGGGAACCAATGGTTCTAAATAGATGTGTGGTTTTGTATGTGCGTTTTACACACATAGACACGCTTGTGTGAATGAGGCCTTGGGCCCCATTCACAAGATAATGTTTTGGTCAGTATATTGCACTAGTATTTGGAAATCAAGATCAAGAATGGATCCAAAATATGGAATAGGTACAAACTTCACATTTTGCCTTCCATCTGCAGGTTCCATTTGTGAATTTGACTAACAAATACTAATACAAAATACAGAATACTGCAATGTGAATGAGATCGTCAGGTAGATTAACACACACGTTTTTGTAGCAATTTGTGATGCAATTTTTTGAGCCAAGGCCAGAAATGGATCCAGCAGAAGGGAGAGGTATAAGTTTGTATTGTATATTTCTCATTCCTTTTGATTCCATTTCCGACTTTGGTTTAAAAAACATGTATGAAAAACTGCCACAAAACTATTGCTTTCAAAGGAAAATAAAATTGTGCATAAAATGACCCTATGATTACGTTTACATGTTGTGGAAACACAGCAGAAATGGCTTGGCAAAATTCCATATCCAAAATATTAGCCATTGCAATCTAGATAACCTAGTTTAGATATTTTTCAGTAATTAGTGTAAGGCGACCTTAAAGGGGTTGTCCCGCGCTGAAACGGGTTTTTTTTTTATTCAATAGGCCCCCCGTTCGGCGCGAGACAAACCCAAGGGATGGCTTAAAAAAAAAAAAGGTTTAGTACTTACCCGAATCCCCGCGCTGCGGCGACTTCTTACTTACCTTACCAAGATGGCCACCGGGATCTTCACCCACGATGCGCCGCGGGTCTTCTCCCATGGTGCACCGTGGGCTCTGTGCGGTCCATTGCCGATTCCAGCCTCTTGATTGGCTGGAATCGGCACACGTGACGGGGTGGAGCTACGAGGACCAGCTCTCCGGCACGAGCGGCCCCATTCACCAGGGAGAAGACCGGACTGCGCAAGCGCATCTAATCGGGCGATTAGATGCTGAAATTAGACGGCACCATGGAGACGGGGACGCTAGCAACGGAACAGGTAAGTGAATAACTTCTGTATGGCTCATAATTAATGCACAATGTACATTACAAAGTGCATTAATATGGCCATACAGAAGTGTATAACCCCACTTCCTTTCGCGGGACAACCCCTTTAAAGATCTTTAAAGTCATAGTAGGAAAAGAACAAAACATAATCATTCCTATTTTCAAATGTGCTATATATACATTATAAGATAACCACAATATTGTAATCAGCAATGAGGATAAAGGTGATGTAGTTATAATCATGGATGCCTTCTTATATACTAACAGTGCATTGTGTATGTTGAATGATGCATCTACTTATAGAAAGTAAGCTCAGAATCCAGTTGATACATTTAAGTCCTCAATTTCTGAGCTTCTACAAATAGGCAAAATGTGGGTGTATTTACAAATAAAGAAGTAATTTGCCTTTTGGTGGTAGGTAAAGGTAAAGTTCCCTGGTGCAAGCACTGAGTCATGAGTGACTCATAGGATGACGTCATATCACCTTCTGTGGAAGAACCAGTTATTCTTGTATTCCATGGTTTACCAAAAAATACATAAGGGATCTTTCCCACCTACCTTGAGACCCATTTCAGGCACTGGATCTCTTAATGAGAGCCTCAGTGCCTAGGTTAATGGTTGTCTTCAGTCCTTAATGTTCTGTATTCTCAGATACAGTATCTTGGGGACAGCACTGATGTTTGATAATATTTATCATCTACAAATTGCTGGAGCCCCTATGCAGTCTAAGTTCCTTTTTACTCTTGCTGTGTCATACATGGCATATTCAGTGCCGAATTAAGGCTCTGCTGTACCTAACACACATTTTGATAGGTAGCCTGAAAATACAGTTAACGCTTTCTTGATTTATGAATGAGCGCACCTGTACAATGTCAAGACTTACACCAAGACAGAGTGGCACTGACAGAGTGGGACTTGGAAATTCCAAGTCTTGTCATCACCTGATAATTATCATTTTTTAAATTTTTTTTCTGACCTAAATTTTTGTCTGGCCTTAAAGCACATCCCTTATTTGCCTAATGGTTAATCCGGCACTTGGCGTGATGCGATGAGACTTATATTTATACTCCAAACAATCCTTTTTTTGGCCAATACTGTTATTTTTTCAAGATATATAGATGATCTATTACTTGTCTAGAATGGGGATGATGACAGCATCTTGAATCTTCAATAACATTGCAGGAAATAGGAAGTGGATGCAGAAGAAAGCACATAATCATATTGATAATGTTACACACATGAACCTGCTATGTAAGGTTCCTAATAAATCAACAATATCAGAAAATGTATATTTTTTTTACTCTCCTTTTTGTCAACTTAAAAGATATTTAAATGATATGAAATATTTCCCTATAATTAGGATCCTACCCGTAACCCTTTCCAATCTACTGTCTGACCTCTGAAGACATTATGATTTAAGGCTGTACAGCTCCGATGTTGGAAGACGTCCGTCCGGGTTCTCTTACTGTATATTGCCAGCCTCTCTGCTGTCGGAACCTATCCAACGTGTCACCTCATGCAGTACTGGCTTTAGCCAGCAGATAGCGCCGTTGTATAACAGCAGAAAAAGAGTAAGCCCCCTAGGAAAACCAGGATACAAATTGGATTGGAAAGTGTTAAGTATGTTTTTGTATCAGGCTGCTGTTGGTTCTCCAAATGTGATACATTTTTAGAAGATTTATTATCTGTAAGTTTATTTTACTACAAAAATATGTCTAAAGTATGATTCACACAATGCAGTTTTTTGAGATGTGCAATTCCTAGATGTGCAGCTTGAAGTTTGCATTAAAGACCAAAGAATATTTATTACTAGACAATGAGCATTTGCAGTTCAACCATGTGGTCTATATTATAAAATGTTAAGAATGTGAGATCCAATATGTGGGATGCACTACCTGCAAATTAAAAGTAAGATTTAATGAACATTTTGCATATATAGATAAAAAACAAATGAACTCTTCATGAGAGGAGAGATACTTCCCTAAAGTACACTATGGCAATGTCAGTAATTTAAAATTGTTTGGCGTGTAAAGAGTTTAGAAACCAGTAAGGGGGGGGGGGGGGGGTGATTAGAAATCTTTATTATTCAAATGTGAATCTGCCTGGATTTTCAAACCTAATTCCATTATTCTCTGGAGTTTAATTATAAGAATGTTTTGATGTTTATTCACTATAGTTTTTAGTAACATTTTAGTTAATATATAATGTTGAGTATTAAACTTTGGTATATTAAGGTTTAATAACTGGTTCTTCAGGGCTTAACATTAGAGTATGCAGTCATTGGTCCCTGCTTTGTTTTTAAAGTGTGTCAGATGTGCACCTTTTCAGCCATAACTAAGGACAGGAGTGCCGTCTGAAACATGTGGGCTAAAATCAGGCCATACCTGCATACCTTTAAAGTTATTGATAACACAATAAAGAAAAACGTTTAATTTATCCATGTTTAAAGTGCTAAAATTCTTCTGACTGTTTCCTTAACATATAGCATTTTTTATGATAATTTTATACTGTTAGAGGTTTCATGACTACTAGCCAACCTAGCATGCTAATTCCAAGTTGCTTAATGCTTTTCCTTTCTAATAACAGGACCCCACTTTTGATCACAAATTTGTGGCTATCTTGCTACTTACTCTTGTTTGGACTTACTTTTAAATTTACTGACTGTAATAATCAAAGTTACCTAGGGAATTATATGTTACAGTTCTTCCTTTTTTCTCTGCACTGTGGTTTGTAATAACATACCATATATACTTGAGTATAAGCCTAGTTTTTCAGCACATTTTTTTGTGCTGAAAAAGCCCCCCTCGGCTTTTACTCGAGTCAGAGAAGGGTTGGAAAAAAAAAAAAACCTTTATACTCACCTCCCAGCCGGCATCTGTGTTCCCAGTGGTGGTGCGGCAAGCTGCTAGAATTTCTCTGTTTCCGGCGGCGATGCAGCAAGCTGCTTGAATTCTCCCCACTGTTATTCCCCAGCGTTCTCTCTGTTCAGCTCTGTCATCCCCTGGCGTCAACACTGTGATTGGATCAAGCGCCAGCCAATCACAGCCGGAGCTCAGTCATTCATAGCCAATCAATGAATTACATTCACTGATTGGCTGTGAATGATTGAGGCCCAGCTGTGATTGGCTGGCGCTCGATCCAATCACAGCGCTTACTTACACAGCGCTGACAGAGCCGAGCAGAGAGAACAGCGGGGAGAATTCAAGCAGCTTGCCGCACAGACACAGACGCCGGCTAAGAGGGGAGTATGGAGGGTTTTTTTTTTACCCAGTATATACTCAAGTATAGCTCGGCTTACACTCGTGTCAATGCATTTTCCCAGTTTTTTGTGGTAAAACTTGTTGACTCGGCTTATACTCGGATCGACTAATACTCGAGTATATATGGTATATAAACCCACGATGGCTTCCTTATTGGACAGTAGGTTTAACTTTACTGGTGTCTTCAGCATACTTGATGCTTCATTACTTACAGTATGCTCTAAATCTCAATACCCATTATGGTGCTTAAAATACTTTCCCTTAAAGTTAAGGGGTTAAATTCCCCCTACGAGAGCTCTAATCTGTGACTGGAGTCTTTAGATCAGAGTACTAATGTCTTTTGCATTAGGGAAACACATTTAAATGTAGTAGTTCTTAATGGTTTGCATCACAAATACTTTCCTAATACTATCCTTCCCTAGCTGTTAAATAGGAAGGTGGGGTATCAATAGCGATAAAGCCCTTTATTGCTTATCTCTAAATAAATCCCTAGGGGATAAAAATGGCTTTTACATCAATTTAATCTGCTTGAGCAACAATGAGCCCTTTACTATAGTTTCACTTTATGTTCCTAATGTTAAACAGGTATAATTCCTACAAAGGATTACTTCATTAGTTAACCAAGAAAGATTGGGTTCACTTATTTTAGTGGGGGATTCTAACAGTTTTATGATGCTCTTTAGATTCCACTTCCACAACTGTAAGGAGAAATCCTTCTCGACTAGTACCTTTATAATGTAAACACAGGCTCCATGACACATTACAAGTCCAGAACCCTGGCAAATGGGATTTCACTTTTTTTCACATCCCCACAAAATATACTCTAGAATAGATAACTTTTTATTTGCTAGCTCCTCTCTTCACAGGGTTTGCTCTACAAACATTGGTATTATAAGCTAGACTAAACATGCTCTTATCTGTATGTCAATAAATAAAAAATAAAATCTTTCTCCTGATTCTGTTTGGCATTTGAACAACTATGTGCTTCAGCATCCAAAGTATATACTCCATACAGATAATAATATACAAGATCTTTAGTACTTATAATGATAGCCAACAAGTTAGAGATAATACATTGCGATGTGCGCATAAAGCCACCATCCACTGGCATTTCATTAAGCAAACCTAATTTGGAAAAAAACAGACAAAGACTATCCTTATTACTACAATCCCAACTTAGTGAACTGCATAGACTTAATAAAGCATCATATTTTGCAGAAATAGCAAATAAGATTACTTCCCTAGCTACTCAACTGCATGAGCTCAACCTTTATAATTATGATTTTGCATTGCACAAGCTTAAAATGCATTTTTATTAGCACGACAACAGACTGGAAAAACTCTTGGCTAAGCAACTCCCAACAAGCCAAATCCTGAATCCCATTTATTTTAAACTCAAATCATGCTGCAATCCCCGATCCCAAGAGTATTGCAAATACTTTTTCAGGATACTATTCTAAACTCTATAACCTGAAAAATGACCCTACTACTCCAAAAATAAGTATTATCGCTTCTTAGCTAAACAATCTCTTTCCCTAAGCTATCTCCCACTCAAGTGCACAACTTGGCAGTTCCATTCAACTCTGCAGAGAATAATAAATCTCCAGGTCCTGACCGACTTACAAATGGATATTATATACTGCATAAAGTTGTATTAGTGCTGTATCTTGTTAGAGTATTTGCCGGTCATGTGTTCTTTCTTCCGACGATGTGGAGAGTCGTCCGCACCTGCAGTGTGGCTGTCTTCTTCATGCAGGAAAACAGGCGGATCGGCGCCCGGATGTGCCCGTATGACTAAGATCTTATAGTGACCCTACCTAAGCCAGGAAAGACTTCCAATAGCCCATCAAACTTCAGACCAATATAACTTCTCAACATGGACCTACTCCCAAATCCTAGCTAGTAGATTAACTGATATTCTAACTTGCTTAATAGAAAAAGACGAGGTTGACTTTGTAAAAAGACATCAAACTCTGAATGTTTGTGACACTTTATTGACATTATTTTTTTTTCGTGAGGGTCTCATGAATACCTTTTCTGCTCTTGTCTTTGGATGTGGGGAAGGCATTTAACCAGGAGCATTAGTGTTTTTACTGGAAGTCCTTTGTACATTTGGTTTTGAACAACACATTTTATCGTTGATTATGGCCATGTTCAACTTCATCTGCCCAAGTCTACACCTTTTGTATACTTTCTTCCACCTTCCTTATATCCAGTGGTATATGACAAAGATGTCCACTATCCTCTATGATATTTGTATATGGAACCTTTCACCCAGTCAATTAGATGATCTTTGAATATAAAAGATATTCCTATTAGACTAGTGGAACATGGAGTTGGGTTGCTTGCAGATGATGTAATATTATTCCTTTTGTCCTCTGAGTAGTCACCGGGGCAGTAATTCTTCAGATATTTTCCAAAGATATTCACCGGCAAAGTCCTCTGAAGTCACTTTATTTCATGTCAGTGAAGTCATTACAGCATTTAGTGAGGTTAGCTACTATAAAATCAGTGAGTCTAAGTCAGTTATTTTAGGCATGGAGATCCCTGCTGACACTATACCAAGCTACAAAAGGATTATCCCTTTAAATCGTCATCTGCCTCTTTACAATATTTGGGTATAACCTGTCTGTACCCCCTGGACCGTCTAAGTGGATTTGGAAATAACAAAAAGCTGAGGTAGTGGCAAGTATATTATTTCTGCCGACGTCTTCAGAGAACTAGAATGCCTTAACATTATCAATCATTATGGACCAACTTAAAAGCTGGTGGACTAATGATATGATGAGACATTAGGCAAGAATTAAGACCGATCTGTTGCAATTTGCTTCCCTTCCTTCTTGACTTTCGGTATCAAGAACCTCCCAGATTCCAAAATGTACCTCATATCCAATGCTCACTGCTATTTGGAATAAGATGCTAGATATCTTACCTACAGGATAATTAAATATCCCTTTTAAGATACTCCAATAACTGATCCCTGATATGAATTTTGGTAACTCGACCTCTAAAGATATTACCAAATTGGGAGATATATTAATGGACGGCTATCTGCTTCCCTTTAATAACATCACAACTGTTTTTAATATTCCCACAATGGATTTTTAAAAGTTTTGCAATTAAGGCCCTTCGTGAACTTTGTTAAATGGAATTATTTCTTAAAAGGTTCCACCTATGAAAGATTCTTCTAGAAATCTAAAACCAATAAACAGTTAATATCAAAAGTATACTTGGCAATTTTATCACATGAATTTTCCTTCTGTTTAACCTTTAAAATTAAATGGGAAAAACTACTAAAAAAAAAAAAAAAAAAATTAAATGGGAAATGGAATTACAGTGCACCTACTCAGAGACGCAATGGTTAACTGTATCCTCCATTGATAGCAGGATGTCTAAATGCATGAACCATTTAGAAGTTTCTAGGAAGCTTTTATAAACATTCTATTATTCTATTACATACCTTATCATCTGAATAAAATCAATCCTTTGGAGTCCAACCTATTTCAGAGGTGTTGCAGACAAGTGGACTCTTTATTGCATATATGGTGGAGTTGTGACTATTTACAATCCTTTTGGTTAAGGATCTACAATCTTCTTTAAATGATTTTACAACATGATCTTGTATGGAACACAGGAGTATCCATATTATCTTTAGGTCTTGAGACACAACCAGGGGAGGACATAGACATAATTTCCCATGTGCTAAATACACTAACATAGCTAAAAAAACTGAAAACCTCTGTGAACCCCCTACTATCCTCACAATTTTACAGATGGTCCAATTCAAATGTATTATGGAATATATAAGCATTAGCAAACTGGGGAAATGGTTACCTTTTTATGGTTACCCGTGTTAAAGCTTTATGCATGATAGATTTGGTTATAATCGGCTTGTCTAATACTTTTTTTCTCTAATACTCTTTATGATTTTCAATACTTTTTCAGTCTGGATGCTTATTAGAGATGAGCGAATATACTTGTTTCGAGTAATTACTCAATCGAGCACCGCGATTTTCGAGTACTTTCGTACTCGGGTGAAAAGATTCGAGGGGCGGAGGGAGGCGTGGTGGAGCGGGGGTTAAGAGCGGGGAACAGGGGGAGCCCTCTCTCTCTCCCTCTCCCCCCCCCCACTCCCCGCTGCAACCCCCCACTCACCCACGGCACCCCCCGAATCTTTTCATCCGAGTCGGAAGTACTCGAAAATCGCGGCGCACGGGCGAAAAAGGGGCATGGCCGAGTAGGTTCGCTCATCTCTAATGCTTATAGATTTATATACTATGATATATTTGGTTTGAGTATACCTCTGCAGGATGAGAATTGTTTTTCTCTTTCTAAGGTGTTACGACTAGAGATGAGCGAGCACCCAAATGCTCGGGTCCGCATTATTTGAGTCGAGCTTTTCGCAAAATTCGAGAGCTCTACACGAGTAACGAACCCCATTGACTACAATGGGAGACTCAAGCATTTTTGTATGTGGGACGCCGGGTCCCGATTTTTTTTTTTTCTAGGTTCGGTCTCTCTCTCTCTCCCCTGCCTGCCAGACAAAAAAATTGCCATTAACGCGCGCAGCGTCGCGGCGGGGTGGGGCCAAAACAGACACGTCCCAGTGGGGAAGAGCCAAAGACAGGGGTAGTGTCGAACACGGCCTGATGCTCGTTCGAGTAACTAGCACCATCGAGTATGCTAATACTCGAACGAGCATCAAGATCGGCAACTCTAGTTACTACTTTTTCTTATTTTTTTTATCCTTTCTGATATTTATTCCCTATATCCTAGTCCTCTCTTATCCCTCCCCCCCCCTTCACACACACACACACACACACACACATACCTCACATACCTCACATACACACACACACACACACACACACACATACCTCACATACACACACAAACACACACACAAAAAATGTACTATTCCTTTGGTTGTATGCTGCGTAGTTCATGGTGACTGTCATCTTATTATTATTTAGTGTTAGTAGAATGATTGTGATGCTACTTTTCTCCTAAGATATTTGTAGTTGGATCTCTGTCTTACTGTGCTTGTATCTAAGATTGTACTTCAAAAAATACCCAATAAAAAAAGAAATCTAGCTGCAACTATGGAAACTTTTTGTTCTTTACTTGAAGTGCTAAACTGTAGAGTGAACTGTGAGTGATTACACCCATATGTATGAGTAACTGGGGACATCTTCACAACTGTGCTGAGCAGTCAAGCATGTGCTTATAATTCATGTACAGAATAGAATATTTCATTCTATTAAGCAGCAGCAACCATGAAATTTCCTCCTGACAATATATCAAGTGTTGACCGTGCTTTACAGATAAGATTTGTGTTCATGTTTTCATTTTTCCTTTAAAGGTTTAACTTAATATAAACAAACCAGAAAAACTCAATACTGTTTCTGCTGCTTAAACTGCTGTACTAATACTGCAACCACTTTTACTAATGATTCTAAGAACAGGAAAATAAAGTATTCATGATACGAATTTGGCTATTAAACTTAAATTTAGACTATAGTAATAAAAAATAAATGGTATTATTTAACATATTTACTGAGAAGCTACTTTAAGTACATATTTATGATATTTAGGTATTTATTATTATTTTTTAACATTGACATTTTTGAGATAGATACAAGAAAGGCAACTTTTTTTTCAAAAATGTATGAAAGACAATCAAAACGCATTATCAAATACGTACCATAGGGATAGAAAAGATTTATGTATGGACTCCAGTATTATGAAGGGCATTAGAATTCAATTCATTATATTAAGCCTCATTTTTAGTATAATTACACAAGTCCTTAAAGGGGTTGTCCCGCGCCGAAACGGGTTTTCTTTTTTTTCAACCCCCCCCCCCCCCCCCCCCCGGTCGGCGCGAGACAACCCCGATGCAGGGACCTAAAGAAAGCTTACCGGAGCGCTTACCTGAATCCCCGCGCTCCGGTGACTTCTATACTTACCGGTGAAGATGGCCGCCGGGATCCTCTTCCTCCGTGGACCGCAGCTCTTCTGTGCGGTCCATTGCCGATTCCAGCCTCCTGATTGGCTGGAATCGGCACGTGACGGGGGCGGAGCTACACGGAGCCGGCATTCTGCACGAGCGGCTCCATTGAAGAGAGCAGAAGACCCGGACTGCGCAAGCGCGGCTAATTTGGCCATCGGAGGGCGAAAATTAGTCGGCTCCATGGGAACGAGGACGCTAGCAACGGAGCAGGTAAGTAAAAAACTTTTTATAACTTCTGTATGGCTCATAATTAATGCACAATGTACATTACAAAGTGCATTAATATGGCCATACAGAAGTGTATAGACCCACTTGCTGCCGCGGGACAACCCCTTTAATACAGTTGTGCCATCCAAGTCCCCTATCCTTCCCACCCTCCATCAACATGAAAACAGAAGTGGAACAAGCACCAAAAATACTGTACAACGTGGATTTAGAAATATACTAAAACAGAGCTCAAGCATTTAAACTACACATTCGAGGGAACACCAAGGTGGGCAAATCCAGGTGCAACACCTTTGACTTTCATAGCATAGCATGATCTCAAAGGGTATTTATTTTACAAGGCGATAGCACCAAATTGTAACCATTGTGAATAAACATTATATGACTTGCAGCTTGCATATTTTAGCAATTTTACCTTTTGCAAGATTAATTTCTAATTCCCAGCTTTTACTCTCAAGAGTGAGTTGGGACTGGCTGCTGTGAAGTATACCATACATAGCACACAGAAAGAAAAGCAGAGCTTGTTCCCCATCTCTCTCTAGTGCATTCTCAAAATAAGAAGCAGCATGGAAGACATAATACAGCAGTACTGAGCAGTGTTGTTGTGAATCCAGCACTGTGGTGAGACAGAATGCTTATTGTGTGCCTCTCCCATCCCCATTCCCTGTGTGCCCCTCCCCTCTTAATAGATTTCTGTGGGTAGCTGTTGGAACCTAATCCCTCAGTAATGTGATAATCTTCATCTCTGCTTTATGTGTTCAGATTTTACCAGTGAAATCAGAATACGTAATCAGTGCTGAGGTAAGGAGTAGGGGGGGGGGGGGGGGGGTTTGATAAATGGAGAAAGAAGCATTTACCAGTAATAACATGTGCTACAAAATTTCTTATCTTTTCTTGTACTGTCAATTTATTATTTAAATGCTGTGGTTTGTCTGCAGATTTTCTGTTTCAATTGCACTGATCAGCTGTGATTTTGAAGTTCTTTGTGGCACGTAAGAATCTAAATCTGTAGCTGTCCAATATAATATATACATAGGGATTGATAGAGGAATATAAAAATGATTCCTATAGATTTTATAGGTACAATTCAGGATTTTCATATTAAACTAGATTGAGAAAAACATGGCTCCCCCCCCCCAAACCCCCCCCCCCCCAAAAAAAAAACAGCACCTCGTCCACAGGACTCATGTAGTATTGCAACTATGTTGTACTTACTTCAATAGAGCTGAACTATCAGAATTAAATATCAGAGCTAACTTGAGCAGCACTGTTTTTAGAAAAAAAAGCTGTCTGGTGTATTAAAGAAGATACAATGTATAAATCATACTATCTTTGCACCACACTCTTCCATAAAATATAAAACAAGTTGAACTATATGTATATCAATACATAACAACTTCCCTCTAACTAGAGGCAAAATAACCCACATAAACCTATAACAATGATAGTATCTCCTAGCATAGTTAAAGGGGTTTTCTACCCTATTTTTCCCTGATGACCTATCCTCTGGATAGGTCATTAGTAGATGATAGACAGGGTCTGCCACTCAAGACCCACATTCATCAGCTGATCATCTGGCCCGCTGTTCAGTGCAGTGGGGCAGATGTTCTCATAGGCGGACTGGGGAGGAAGTGCGGCTGCAGGCTTTACTCCCAATGAAATTAATGGGAGCGCCACACTGCTAAGGAACTTCCTGTTCTTCTCCTGGTCAGGACTGAATGTGACGCTCTAACCAGCAGAGAAGCAAGAAGTGCTGTGGCAGTGTGGATCTCTGATTGATTTCAATGGGAGAGAGGCTTTCACCTGCATTTCCTCCCATCCAGCCCTTTGCACTGGACAGCAGGTCAGATAATCAGCTGATGGGTTTGGGTCTTGAGCAGCAGATCCCCATCCATCAACTACTGATGGCTTATTCAGAGGATAGGTCATCAGGGAAAAAGAGGGCAGAGACAACCCCTTTAAATTACAATTCACTAGATTTTGTCAATCCAATGCACAATAACAGTAATTCCATAATTTTAGACTATGATGATCCTGTTTTTAAGAAAGACTTCTCTGACTAAACACAATTTATTTACTGTTTAAAGTAAATAAACTTTTTTTTGAATCACAATTATACTTACTTCACATCTACTCTTTAAAGTTTTAAGCGCTACGAATATTTCAGATTTGTGCTTGCAAATTTAAGTGGTGGTATCATTAAGTATTTTCACATTACCGTAGAAAGTACACCAAAATGAAGTTTTAATTCTGCAGTATAGCTGAAGAAACCATTACCCGAGAAAATATTAGAGATATAACATAATCTCCAAGGCCATGAAACTCAACATAAAGTATTTGGTCACAATATGCTGCAAAGGTCTAAATATTTTAATCACATTTAAAGACAAAATTAAATCTTTATAACCAGATGCAGCACATATGAAAAATATTTCTTGAACCAAGAAAACTTTTATGAAAAAGGTAATAAAGCGAACATAATTTAGCGAGCAAACTTAAGGATCTGCAAATGAAACAAGGTTATTGCTAAGAGAATCAGGAAGATCGAATTGTATAAAAGCATTGCATAATAACTGAACTTTTACATACTGTATTAATTTACTTTCTGTAACCTAACATATCACTTATCAAATGCTGAATGCCATTTAGGTTTTTTTTTACTTTCTAGGATCGTGAAATGGAAGTTCCTCTTTTTAGTCAGTAATTAAAAAGACTGTACAATACACATGAATAGAGACAATTAAAAAACAATGCGCTGTATATGGAAATTGGAAATAATATAGCTCAAATTATGGACAAGTGTTTTCTATAGAAAAAATGGGAAAAGTTCATTTTCAGACAAGTTGTGAAATATCACTAAAAGCCCTTTTACACATAACTATTATCGCTTAAACAACCGCATGAATGAACGAACTGCCGAGATTTTTAAATAAAATTTCACGTATAGATAATTGCTTTTAATCACCCGCATTTTCTCAGTGAGTTGTTTGCTCAGCTGGATGTGTGTTCATGCAATGGTTATCTGGGCAACAGGATTCCATTGTCTCCTCCAGGCAGAGTACATAATGATTAAACAGTGTACTCATTATGTATACAAGGCAAAGAAAACCCATCGTGCAGTCGCTCAAAATTCCATTTAAATAGAATGAATTTTGAGCAATGAAACAATGGTTTTAATGCTGGCTAAAAACCAGCACTAAAGGACAATTGAAGGAACAATGCACGACTGCACACAACGATTTTATTTAGTTTCGGCCATTTGAACGAATTTTGAGTTATAATTAGAGATGAGCGAACCTACTCAGACACGCCCCTTTTTCACTCGAGCACCGCGATTTTCGAGTACTTCTGTACTTGGGTGAAAAAATTCGGGGGGTGCCGTGGGTGAGTGGGGGGTTGCAGCGGGGAGTGGGGGGGGGAGAGGGAGAGAGAGCTCCCCCCTGTTCCCCGTTGCTACCCCACCTCCCCCTGCCCCCCGGTGCCCCCCGAATCTTTTCACCCGAGTACGGAAGTACTCGAAAATAGCGATGCTCAATCGAGAAATTACTCGAAACGAGTACATTCGCTCATCTCTGGTTAGAATTCATTGTGTGTAGACTGATAGAGAAGAAAATAATTAACTAATCATTAAAGCATTAGTCAGGATGAAATGGAGAAGGAGGGCATAATAAAATTTTGCTAATTTGGAATGGCATTTATTATAGATATATAGATAGATATATAGAGTTAGCCAGCCCACATTTATAATGTGGACACATCTCAAGCATTCCCTTGTAGTAGCAGCAATCTAAAAAATGAGGGCAGGCAAAACAAAAACGTCAAAGCAGCATATCAGTAGCACAATGAATACTCTGTTTGATTATGACATCATCTCCCTCCAAGAGATGATCCTGGTACTCAGGAGTTCACTTCAGCATGATCTATGGTGCTTTACTCTCAAACTAGATCATGGGATGCCACCATCTGTTTGGAAATATCGACGTGCTGTGTGCAGTTTAGAGCCCTACTGCCTTGGAGTCACCAAAGTACACATCCAATTAGAAGAAAACACATCACAGTCTAGGATATTAGATGCATTTATTAATTCATCAGGGTTTCCAGATGCACAAATAGGAGCATTGTTTGGAGTTTTCTCATCCCACACTGGGCACATACAACAGGCTGTTTTTGCTCTGCATGAGTCACTCTGACTCTTCTGTTCTCTCTGTGGGTGAATAGTCTTAATTATCTGCAGTTATATTTCTCTGCTGTGTAACCTGAAGGAAGACAAAAGTCCAACACCTTGCTACTATTTGTGCATCTTGGAAACCCTGATGAATCAATAAAGCTTAACTATTTTTAGGTGTATATAAAATCTTTTATTTGTGGTGCATTTCCTTCTTATTGGAGGTTTACTGTCAAGATAACCTGGGAAGGGGAGTTGAGGAGGCTAATTATTTGTGGTTACTTTAACATCATAGACTCGGTGATGTTCCTTTCCGGCCTTCTATTGTCTACTGTGGTCAAGTGGGTAAACAATCCATATGACCACTGCCACTGAAGAACACAGCAGACCGGAGAAGGGCAAGAGGCAATAGAAGGGATGCAGTGCAACAGCGAGAGATGGGTACTGTGCTTATTTGTATATGCAGTACATCCCCCCACAACTACCAATTATTCAGAACACACATTTGATATTACTCTACAGACCACAGTACTGGCCCCTAGAGCGTGGCTTAACAACATCTTCATAAGAAATCACTTATGTTAACAGCAACATCTTGTCCACAGAATAGTTTTTTCTTAATGCAATAGACCTCAATCAAATAGACCTATGGACTGTACATAATGGCCTATGAACTTTAGAAATACATCATTATTGTACTTGTGCAAAATTTCTCATGTGGCACAGACTGTTAAGGCTCTCACTTACTGTAAAGCTCTCACTCATGACCTGAAGGTTGCGGGTTAAATCACTGCTTGGTTCAGGTAGCCGCTCAAGGTTCACTCAGCCTTTAATCCTTCCGAGGTCAGTAAAATGAATACCTAGCTTGCGGCGGGGGGGGGGGGGGGGGGGGGGTGTTAACAAACAAATAACCTGAAAGTCCTGCAGAATAAGTTGGCGCTATACAAAAAATAAATAACAATTTCCTTCCCCGTACCCCTTCTGAATAAAACACCGTGAAAGCACAAATCAAAAATAAATAAAAAACATCACTGCTACACTGACATAAAAAAATTACAAGGGCAGATAGAAACATGACTTTCCAATAACATGCAAGGAGACAAATTGCTACATGGAGGAATTTGCACAGGTTGAAAATACCGATGTACAACCACTTGTGCTTCTACCACATTTTGGAGGGGCTGGAGGTGGCTGCTTAGTATTACACTCACACATAGACAAAGCATACGAGGGTGTCAGTCCAACTTATTTGCGTGGTGCACCTTGCAGGTTTACAGCCTGGTAATAATACCACACTTGCTAAATCCAAGCAGACTGGCTGTCCTGCACCTCACAAGTGAATCACACTGGTACTAGCACCCCAGGTTCCTTCAGCATTTTAAAGCCAGACTGCTTACCACAAAAATACAAGAAATATGAGATAATTAGAGATGAGCGAGCACCAAAATGCTCGGGTGCTCGTTACTCGGGACGAAATTATCGCGATGCTCGAGGGTTCGTTTCGAGTAACGAACCCCATTGAAGTCAATGGGCGACCCGAGCATTTTTGTATATCGCCGATGCTCGCTAAGGTTTTCATTTGTGAAAATCTGGGCAATTCAAGAAAGTGATGGGAACGACACAGAAACGGATAGGGCAGGTGAGGGGCTACATGTTGGGCTGCATCTCAAGTTCCCAGGTCCCACTATTAAGCCACAATAGCGGCAAGAGTGGGCCCCCCCCTCCCAACAACTTTTACTTCTGAAAAGCCCTCATTAGCAATGCATACCTTAGCTAAGCACCACACTACCTCCAACAAAGCACAATCACTGCCTGCATGACACTCCGCTGCCACTTCTCCTGGGTTACATGCTGCCCAACCCACCCCCCCCACGACCCAGTGTCCACAGCGCACACCAAACTGTCCCTGCCCAGCCTTCAGCTGCCCTCATGCCACACCACCCTCATGTCTATTTATAAATGCGTCTGCCAGAGGAAAAGCAGGCACACACTGCAGAGGGTTGGCACGGCTAGGCAGTGACCCTCTTTAAAAGGGGCGGGGCGATAGTCCACAATGCTGTACAGAAGCAATGAGAAATCCAATCCTGTGCCACCTCCATCTGGAGCTGCACACGTGGGCATAGCAATGGGGAACCTATGTGCCACACACTATTCATTCTGTCAAGGTGTCTGCATGCCCCAGTCAGACCGCGTTTTTTTATAAATAGTCACAGGCAGGTACAACTCCGCAATGGGAATTCCGTGTGCACCCACAGCATGGGTGGCTCCCTGGAACCCACCAGCGGTACATAAATATATCCCATTGCAGTGCCCAACACAGCTGATGTAACGTCAGCTGTAATGCAGGTGGGCTAAAAATTCATTTGATTACACTGTAGGCGAGGGCCCCCAAAAATTGGTGTACCAACAGTACTAATGTACCTGAGAAAAATTGCCCATGCCCAACCAAGAGGGCAGGTGAAATCCATTAATCGCTTTGGTTAATGTGGCTTAATTGGTAACTAGGCCTGGAGGCAGCCTAGTTAAAATAAAAATTGGTTGAGGTGAAAGTTTCAACGCTTTAATGAGCATTGAAACGTATAAAAATTGTTTACAAAAATTATATGACTGAGCCTTGTGGGCCTAAGAAAAATTGCCCGTTCGGCGTGATTATGTGAGGTTTCAGGAGGAGGAGCAGGAGGAGGAGGAGGAATATTATACACAGATTGATGAAGCAAAAAGGTCCCCGCTTTTGATGGTGATAGAGAACGATGCTTCCATCCGCGGGTGCAGCCTACGTATTGCTTAGGTATCGCTGCTGTCCGCTGGTGAAGAACAGAAATCTGGGGAAATCCAGGCTTTGTTCATCTTGATGAGTGCAAGCCTGTCGGCACTGTCGGTTGACAGGTGGGTACGCTTATCCGTGATGATTCCCCCAGCCACACTAAACACACTCTCTGACAAGACGCTAGCCGCAGGACAAGCAAGCACCTCCAAGGCATACAGCATGAGTTCAGGCCACGTGTCCAGCTTCGACACCCAGTAGTTGTAGGGGGCAGAGGCGTCACCGAGGACGGTCGTGCGATCGGCTACGTACTCCCTCACCATGCTTTTACAGTGCTCCCGCCAACTCAGCCTTGACTGGGGACCGGTGACACAGTCTTGCTGGGGAGCCAGAAAGCTGGCAAAGGCCTTGGAGAATGGTCCCCTGCCTGCGCTGTACATGCTGCCTGATCTCTGCGCCTCCCCTGCTACCTGGCCCTCGGGAAACTGCACCTTCGGCCAGTAGCGCTGTCGGATGGGAAGTTTACCATCAGTTTGTCCACCAGCGACCTGTGGTATAGCATCATTCTGGAACCCCTATCCTCTTCGGGAATGAGAGTGGAAAGGTTCTCTTTATACCGTGGGTCGAGCAGTGTGTACACCCAGTAATCCGTAGTGGCCAGAATGCGTGTAACGCGAGGGTCACGAGAAAGGCATCCTAACATGAAGTCAGCCATGTTGCCAGGGTACCTGTACGCAACACATGGCTGTCCTCACTAGGAAGATCACTTTCAGGATCCTCCTCCTCCTCCTCCTCCTCTGGCCATGCACGCTGAAAGGATAACAGGCAAGCAGCATGTGTACCCTCAGCAGTGGGCCAAGCTGTCTCTTCCCCCTCCTCCTCATGCTCCTCCCCCTCCTCCTCCTCCTCCTCTGGCCATACACGCTGAAAGGATGACAGGCAAGCAGCATGTGTACCCTCAGCAGTGGGCCAAGCTGTCTCTTCCCCCTCCTCCTCATGCTCCTCCCCCTCCTCCTCATGCTCCTCCCCCTCCTCCTCCTCCTCAATGTGCTGAGATATAGACATGAGGGTGCTCTGACTATCCAGCGACATACTGTCTTCCCCCGCCTCCGTTTCCGAGTGCAAAGCGTCTGCCTTTATGCTTTGCAGGGAACTTCTCAAGAGGCATAGCAGAGGAATGGTGACGCTAATAATTGCAGCATCCCCGCTCACCATCTGGGTAGACTCCTCAAAGTTTCCAAGGACCTGGCAGATGTCTGCCAAACAGGCCCACTCTTCTGAAAAGAATTGAGGAGGCTGACTCCCACTACGCCGCCCATGTTGGAGTTGGTATTCCACTATAGCTCTACGCTGCTCATAGAGTCTGGCCAACACGTGTAGCGTAGAGTTCCACTGTGTGGGCATGTTGCACAGCAATCGGTGCACTGGCAGATGAAACCGATGTTGCAGGGTCCGCAGGGTGGCAGCGTCTGTCTTGGAGTTGCGGAAATGTGCGCAGAGCCGGCGCACCTTTCCGAGCAGGTATGACAAGTGTGGGTAGCTTTTCAGAAAGCGCTGAACCACCAAATTAAAGACATGGGCCAGGCATGGCACGTGTGTGAGGCTGCCGAGCTGCAGAGCCGCCACCAGGTTACGGCCGTTGTCACACACGACCATGCCCGGTTGGAGGCTCAGCGGCGCAAGCCAGCGGTCGGTCTGCTCTGTCAGACCCTGCAGCAGTTCGTGGGCAGTCTGCCTCTTCTCTCCTAAGCTGAGTAGTTTCAGCACGGCCTGCTGACGCTTGCCCACCGCTGTGCAGCCATGCCGCGCGACACCGACTGCTGGCGACGTGCTGCTGCTGACACATCTTGATTGCAAGACAGAGGTTGCGTAGGAGGAGGAGGAGGGTGGTTTAGTGGAGGAAACATACACCGCCGCAGATACCACCACCGAGCTGGGGCACGCAATTCGGGGGTGGGTAGGACGTGAGCGGTCCCAGGCTCTGACTCTGTCCCAGCCTCCACTAAATTCACCCAATGTGCCGTCAGGGAGATATAGTGGCCCTGCCCGCCTGTGCTTGTCCACATGTCTGTTGTTAAGTGGACCTTGGCAGTAACCGCGTTGGTGAGGGCGCGTACAATGTTGCGGGAGACGTGGTCGTGCAGGCCTGGGACGGCACATCGGGAAAAGTAGTGGTGACTGGGAACCGAGTAGCGCTGGGCCGCCGCCGCCATCATGCTTTTGAAAGCCTCCGTTTCCACAAGCCTATACGGCAGCATCTCCAGGCTGATCAATTTGGCTATGTGCACTTTTAACGCTTGAGCTAGCGGGTGCGTGGCGGCGTACTTGCGCTCACGCTCAAACAGTGGCGCTAGCGACGTCTGGACGCTGCGCTGAGAGACATTGCTGGATGGGGCCGAGGACAGCGGAGGTGAGGGTGTGGGTGCAGGCCGGTAGGCACTCGTGCTTGTGTCCTCAGAGGGGGGTTGGATCTCAGTGGCCGGTTGGGGCACAGGGGGAGAGGCAGTGGTGCAAACCGGGGGCGGTGAACGGCCTTCGTCCCACCTTGTGGGGTGCTTGGCCATCATATGCCTGCGCATGCTGGTGGTGGTGGCTCCCCAGCTGATCTTGGCACGACAAAGGTTGCACACCACTGTTCATCGATCGTCAGGCGTCTCTGTGAAAAACTGCCACACCGTTGAGCACCTTGATCTCTGCAGGGTGGCATGGCGCGAGGGGGCGCTTTGGGAAACAGTTGGTGGATTATTCGGTCTGGCCCTGCCTCTACCCCTGGCCACCGCACTGGCTCGGCCTGTGCCCACACCCTGACTTGGGCCTCCGCGTCCTCGCCCGCATCCACGTCCTCTAGGCCTACCCCTACCCCTCAGCATGGTGTATTACCAGTAATGCAGAAACAGAACGCTGTAATTAAATGTGCCGCTTATTGGCCTGTGGTTGGAGGCTGACTTCGCTTACGGAACGCCAGGAAATAATTTGGAGGACTACTACACCCAGCAGAGACCCAGAACACTGAGGACAGTCACAGGCAGCCCAAATAGATTTTTTTCCCCAAATGTTTTTGCAAAGGCCCACTGCCTATATTCAATCAATATGTCTTCTGTCCCTGCCTAACCACCACTTCTGGCCCTGGAGTATGTCAAAGAACTGCAGAGTGTTGCACTGTGGACTGCAATACAGCGGTGATTTAACAGCCCAGACAGAGCCAGGAAATAATTTTGCGCAAGCCTGCTGTAACACTTAGCTGGCTGTGTATGAATTTGGAGGACTATTACACCCAGCAGAGACCCAGAACACTGAGGACACTCACAGGCAGCCCAAATAGATTTTTTTCCCCAAATGTTTTTGCAAAGGCCCACTGCCTATATTCAATCAATATGTCTTCTGTCCCTGCCTCACCGCTACTGGTCCTGGAGTATGTCAAAGAACTGCAGAGTGTTGCACTGTGGACTGCAATACAGCGGTGATTTAACAGCCCAGACAGAGCCAGGAAATAATTTTGCGCAAGCCTGCTGTAACACTTAGCTGGCTGCGTATGAATTTGGAGGACTACTACACCCAGCAGAGACCCAGAACACAGAGAACAGTCACAGGCAGCCCAAATAGATTTTCTTCCCCAAATGTTTTTGCAAAGGCCCACTGCCTATATTCAATCAATATGTCTTCTGTCCCTGCCTCACCGCTACTGGCCCTGGAGTATGTCAAAGAACTGCAGAGTGTTGCACTGTGGACTGCAATACAGCGGTGATTTAACAGCCCAGACAGAGCCAGGAAATAATTTTGCGCAAGCCTGCTGTAACACTTAGCTGGCTGCGTATGAATTTGGAGAACTACTACACCCAGCAGAGACCCAGTACACTGAGGACAGTCACAGGCAGCCCAAATAGATTTTTTTCCCCAAATTTTTTTGCAAAGGCCCACTGCCTATATTCAATCAATATGTCTTCTGTCCCTGCCTAACCACCGCTTCTGGCCCTGGAGTATTACTGCAGGACGCAATGCTCTGCACGGCCGATATACCAAAAAAAAAAAAAGTGCAACACTGCAAAAAGCAGCCTCCACACTACTGCACACGGTTAGATGTGGCCCTAAGAAGGACCGTTGGGGTTCTTGAAGCCTAAAATACTCCTAACACTCTCCCTATAGCAGCTCCACCATCAGCAGCGCTTTCCCTGATCTCTGTCAGAATGCAACTGTGGCAAGCCGCGGGAGGGGCTGATTTTTATACTCGGGTGACACCTGATCTCGCCAGCCACTCACTGCAGGGGGGTGGTATAAGGCTTGAACGTCGCAGGGGGAAGTTGTAATGCCTTCCCTGTCTTTCTATTGGCCAGAAAAGCGCGCTAACGTCTCAGAGATGAAAGTGAAAGTAACTCGAACATCGCGTGGTACTCGCCTCTAGTAACGAGCATCTCGAACACGCTAATACTCGAACGAGTATCAAGCTCGGACGAGTACGTTCGCTCATCTCTAGAGGTAATATTTAGGCCAAAATACACAATGTTGCAAACCACATCAAGGGTCCTTATTATCTTGCAGGTTCCTACATGAGCATTCAAAACAAATCACTGCAAAACAGCAAATCAAATAGAAAAAAAATCACTGCTGGGTGGCCATACTTATTTGTATACTGATACAAAAATACAGGAGAAGGTAGAAAGACCACTTCCCAACAACATATACAAAACTACGGTGGCAAAAGGTTTTTGCAGTTTTTTGCCAGAGCTCCCACTTTTTTTATTCTGAGGCTCCCAAGAACAGGAGTCATATGTCCCACTCTTACTGCATCCACACAATGTGACATAATGATTGAATGGAGCTGCGGCCACACATTCTCCAGCACAGCTCCATTCATCCCAATGGGGCTGATGGAAATAGCCAAGTACCAGTGCTTGGCTATCTCTAGCAGTCCCATTGAAGATGAATGGAGTGACAACACACATATGCCATCACTGCTATGTTCCATCTCCTCCTCAGTGTGGAGAGGTGCAGTGAGTCCATAGTGAAATGGAGAAGGGGACAAAGGACCACCAATCTTGGGATTGGGGGGGTGGAGTTAGTGGTGAGACCCCCAACAATCAGACTTTTAGCAACTATTCCAGTGATCCCCAAGCAGGGTGCTGTGGGATGCTGCAGGAAAAAAGGAGGGAGAGAAAGAGATTTTCTTTTCTTCAGGGGTGTCATATTGCATTCTGAACGATGATTGCAGTGCAGGTGCCTCTTTAATGAATATGGCTCAGTGGTTAGCACTGTTGTCATGCAGTTTAAAAACTTTATACAGATGATGCTCTTGGTCAGATTTGAAAAAGGAGAAGAATAAAGAGAACATAAAAACTCCATATAGATGTTGCCCTTGTACCACCGCAGCTGAATGGAGAATGCTCTCTCTCCTACAGAGGAGATATAGTTGGAGACACAGACAGCATTGGGTTCAGGCAGCAACAGCAGAACTATTTAGCATCTTTTGGCTTATTGTTGTTATTGCAGAGATGCCCCGACGCCCAGCCCTTTCATGAAACCTGGCATGGCTGATAACCTGACTGACTTATTTTTCAAGTTTAGATAGGTCACCTGCCCTAGGCCGGGCTGTGCCCCTAGAGAACTGAAATAATGCACCAACCTTAGAGATCTTTCACACTGCAGTATTTTGCTACTTGACACATCGCAACATGCATTAAAATTGTGCTGAATTTCCCGGGTGTTGCGGTGCCGCTGCATCCTGTGACCAAATTCTGCCCATACTAAAGGCACCTTAGGGCTCATTCACATCTGTGCCTGAGGTTCCATTCATGGCCCTTGCAATAATTCATACTAAATTCACAGACAGAATAGGGTAACATGCAAAAAAAATTAAAACATTTAGGGCTCAGTCAGACGGGCGTTTTTATGTGCGCATGTTACCTGCGTTTGCGAACTGCATGTATTAAGGACCAATGCTTTTCAATGGCAGCAGTCAAATGCCTGATATTTACCTGCACACAAAAATGTGCAGCGGTAAATATAGGGCAGCGGATTTTAAAATGCAGGTAACTGCGGGATCCGTCTTTTTTGGATGTGAAACCCCTGGAAGCTGTCACATCCAGTGGTTTCACCCTGTGCTCAATGGAGCTGGTTGCAGCAGCGCCGACCCCATTGAGAACATACAGTGAAGATTGCGATCCTCTGGCACAGCTGTGGCACAGGAGCACGATGTTCTCCCATTGAAAGCAATGGGCTGCTGGCAAGCGCGGCAGTGATTTTTTGGGAAGGGGCTTTAAATATAATCCCTTCCCTAAAATGTGTATAAAAAAAAAAATATATATATATATATATATATATATATATATATATATATATATGTACTCACCTCTCTTGAGCTGCCGGGCCTCAGGCGCGTTTAATCGGGTCTTCTCCTGCACTGCTCTGAAGTGTTTTCAGCAGGTGGGTATTTGAAATCCCCGCCTGCTGAAAAGGCTGCCTCTGATTGGCTGAGCACTGTGACCAGTCAGAGGCAGCACTCAGCTACTGAATGACAGTGCTCAGCCAATCAGAAGCAGCCCTTTCAGCAGGCGGGGACTTTAAATCCCCACCTGCTGAAAACACTTCAGAATAGTGGTGCTGCAGGCCCCATTGACCACATCTAACTGTTACAGCTGCAACAGGGGATAGCGGGGAGTGCACTTTATGTGTGCATAAATGCAGCCAAGTGCGTTCTTTTCAGCGTGACGCCCGCTTCAGTCATACAAATATTTTTAGCCATGCGTTTTTGCACACATAAATTCACACATAAAAACGCCCGTCTGACTGAGCCCTTAAAGAGCCATAATATATTTTATTTTTCAGTTGACAGACCTTTGTGCGGTTTAATTAGTTTTTTTTATTCAAGAGACATAAAAGAGATTACAAATCGTGCAGCATTCATCAATTCCTTTCTATTACAATGTCAAGGTATTTTACGAAAACAAGAATTCTGCAATTACAATGTACTATAATCAACTTATATTTTTATAATAGAAACAGACATTAACAAATGTCAACTAAAGTAACAATAACTTAACATCTATAGTTGACAACAATGCACTTCAATTTTTATGGTAATTTATCCACATATTCCACCTCTCTAAATATTTCTTATACGAATTTGTGCTATAAGCCATCCATTTTTCAAATAGACAGTGTTCTGCCATTCGGTTCGTGAACTCCTTCACGTTTGGAGGCATAGGAGACTTCCAATGTTTCGCAAAAACTGTTTTAGCCAACATGAGAACGTGACTGATCAGTCATCCGGTTGGCCAAGAAAAATCATCCAGATTTATCAGCAACATGACTAAATTGGGATTATTCGGTATATTTATTTTAAGTATCCCCTGTAGAAGATTAAATACATCCCCCTCAAAATGAGAGTAATCTTGGGCATGCCTAAAATATGTAAGTTAAAGAGCCTTTCTAGCCACACTCCCTCCAGCAAAGGCCGTCATCTCTTTTATGTGGTTAGCTATAAGTTAAGGTGAGTAAGGGTCCATTTAGATGGGACAAATGTCGGGCAAATGACGCCCGACACTCGCCCCTGTGTGTCCTCACTCCTGTGCTCCTGCATGGGAGCTAGTAGTGCTGGCTAGCTCACAAAGCAGCCAGCAGGGGGCGGGTGGCTGCAGGAGATTTCTCTCCTTTAGCTCCCCTACCTCTCTCCATTGACTTAACATAGCGGTCGTTTTATACTGAACAATGAGCGATCTGCTCATCCTCCATCGTTCATGCTGCATAAACAATGGACAATGAGCTAATCGCTCCTCGCTCAATGTAAATAGCGTCCATTCAGTACTGAACAGCCACTGTGTTAAGACAAAGGAGAGTGGCGGGGGAGCACGATGAGAGAACTTTCCTCCAGCCTCCCCACTGAGAGCTAACCATGCTATCTCTCACACAGGTGCACAGGTGCTAGTATGTGTGGGGACGAATGTCAGGCATCATTAGCTCGACATTCATCCTGTCTAAAAGGGCCTTAATACCATCTCATTTGGATTTTTAATTATGTCTCCAGAATAGCTGCCCCTTTTGTGGACTGTAGGGTCCCTTTAAAAGCCTTCCCCAATGTTTTCATGGACGTTTTTGCCCAAAAACGTTGTGTGAATAGGGAATTGAACTGAATCCTAAGGTATTTAAATTTATCCTCTATTGGCAGGTGGTATTTTACTTGAAGCTGATAAGAAGGCATCACCCCCAAGGAAGACACAAGATCATCCACTCCCAGCATCCCCATTGTCCTCCAGTTTGACAATTTTAAGTTTAGTAGTAGGTGACCTAGGGTTTCTATAGGCAGGGAGGTCTTGTGTAGACTGTTATTAGATGAGAGGGTATGGGAAAGGAATTGCCATGCCTCAGTTGTGGTGATCACGAGAGGAGAAAGTCTCTGAGTTATCAGTTTCATCCCTGCGTTATCTGACATAGTTGTCAGAGATGCCGCATAGAGTAATGAAGTGAGCGAATCCCGCATCAGCATCCCTCCTCCATACCCATCCAGAAAAGATTGTTCCTTTTATCAAGCAAGTATTTTACTTGATTAAGCAGAATAGATTTAAAGTAAGCTTCGATGTTGGGAACATCTGCGCCCCCATGCTTGTGGCGTAAAGCTAGGATTGCTAAGGATAAACAGGGTCCCTCCCCCCCCAACCCATATAAAATCAGGCACCTGTCTTTGTAATTTGGAAAGTGTGAGTTTAGAAATAAGTACTGGCAAGGCCCCAAAGACATATAACAACTTGGGTAAGATTTTCATTTTGTACGTCCTAATTCTGCCGTACCAGGTCAGGTATAGTTTAGAGGGGTGATCCAGTTCCTTTGTAAGGATGTCATCAATGGAGGTAGGTTTGCATTTTGTATATTAGCAAGGGGAGTGGTTAGGGTCACACAAAGGGTATTGCGATATAATAGTGTTTTTTAGATCTCTAGATAAATTTAAGCCTAACATTTGTGTTTTTCCCACATTGAGCTTATAATAGTATACTTTACAAAATTTGTCAAGTATCTGTTAGGTAGCCCTCAATGATTCTAGAGGTCTTGACAATGTCAGGATTATGTATGACAGTATCTGGACCAAATATAGAATTTAGGCAATTATGTATGCACTACCCTGTTTCCCTGAAAATAAGACATACCCTGAAAATAAGACATAGCATGATTTTCCAGAATTGTTGAGGGTTAGAGATGAGCGAACGTACTCGTCCGAGCTTGATGCTCGGGCGAATATTAGGGTGTTCGGGATGTTCGTTATTCGTAACAAACACCACACGATGTTCGGATGTTCGGGTTACTTTAACTTTCTTCCCTGAGAAATCTTTTCTATATGCGCTCAATGGGGCCGGCGGCAGCAGCGCCAACCCCATTGAGAACATATAGAAGACAAATCCTTCTTCTCTGCCACAGCTGTAACAGCTGTGACAGAGAAGAACGATGTTTGCCCATTGAATTCAATGGAACCGGCAATACAGCCGACTCCACTGAATGCAATGGGCTGCCGGCGATCGCGGGATGAATTGTCGGAAAGGGGTTAAATATATAAGCCCTTCCCTGCAATTCATCCAGAAATGTGTAAAAATAAAAAATATATATATACTCACCTGGTGCCGGCAGACGGAGTTCAGCGCGGCAGGCTGCAGTTCTCCTGAACTGCTCTGAACAGCTGTGAGTAGTATTCAGCAGCCGGGGATTTAAAATCCCCGCCTGCTGAATAAGATGCCTCTGAATGGTCACAGCCTGACCAATCAGAGGCCAGCCCTCACTCACACCCATTCATGAATTCATGAATGGGTGAGTGAGGGCTGCCTCTGATTGGCTCTGTTACAGCTGTGGCAGAGGAGAACGATCGTTATGCTGACAGTGCGGGGGGGGGGGGGGGTCTCACTCTTGCCGCTATTGTGGCTTAATAGTGGCACCTGTGAACTTGAGATGCAGCCCAACATGTAGCCCCTCGCCTGCCCTATCCGTTGCTGTGTCGTTCCCATCATTTTCTTGAATTGCCAAGATTTTCACACATGAAAACCTTAGCGAGCATCGGCGAAATACAAAAATGTTCCGGTCGCCCATTGACTTCAATGGGGTTCGTTATTCGCAACGAACACCCGAACATCGCGGGAAGTTCGTTTCGAATAACGCGAACCCGAACATTTTGGTGTTCGCTCATCTTTATTGAGGGTGCAAAATGATTTTTTAGGCTTTTTGAGGATGCTTGAAATATAACCCCTACTCCAAAATTAAGCCTTGCTAACTGTTAATTAAAAAAGTCAATTTAAATAGTGTCCAGGCAGCTATACATGTAAAAATGTTAAACCTTTTTGTACAAAGATTAATATAAGACACTGTCTTATTTTCGGGGAAACACAGTATGTACTGTAACTGGCCAGTATATGACACATATTGGGCACTGTACTGTATGCATCTGTGCATCTTATACCTAAAATGGGCCTTCTCTTGCTAACATGATCAAAGGACTGTATGATACCATGGAAGTAAACTTTTATAGTTATACAAGCACTGTTAATTAGAGTGTTCAATAATAAATAATTCAGAAAGGTGGCAGCATAAATGGTGCAAAAATACAATGTCCTTTTATTCTTCCATTAATAGATGCGACGTTTCGAACAATGTGGTCTTTGTCATGCTCAGAGCTGCATATGCTCCTGTTCTCCAATCGCTGGAATGCCACCAATGTAGGCAGATATGCCACTTCTAAGGATTCTATGGGACAGGGAGACTGGGGCCAAAAGGCCTTATCCCCCTGTCCCACCGGTGACTGATCTAGCCATCCACAAAATTCTGGCCAGCAAGTCTTGCAATTTAAATTTCTACTGGCTGGATGTTGCTTTCTCAGTGTAGAAGCTGCCTCCTCCCCCTCCAGTTTGCTCTCAGTATAGAGAGGGCCTCTATAGAGGGTCAATAGAGAGGGAGAAGGCAGCCTCTACACTGAGACAGCAGCATCCAGACCAACAGGAATGTAAGTTATAGAGAGATGTGTGCTGCTGGCTGGGTCTTCATGGAAGGTAGGAAGACACAGAGCAGGCCAGGAACTGTAAGGTTCAGGGACCACAAAGAAGGCTCTGTAGGTTTTAGGGGGCATTCTGTAGAATTGGTACCTGACTATTATATGGTGACTGCATCATTTAGATGTATACTGGAGATGAGCTGCTATATCTAAACCCACTGTGTTATAGATATGCTGTCTTTGATAGAATTGTTTTGGTGGGAGGGCAATTCTGAGTTTTGCTATGGAGCTCCATGCTTTGTATATATGCCCTTGTGTCCATCATATTTCCTTATAAGGGTATATGGCACAAGTAAAGTTTGGCAAAGTATTCTAGTACCTATGTTTGAACTTAATAGATCCCTCAATATTGTGTTCAACACTCATTAAAACCATCCTGCTGGGAGGGGGTGGTGAGGATGCAGTGGTCAGGATGCATATTGGGACCAATAACAAAGTTAGAGGTAGGTGGAAGGTCCTTAAAACAATTTCATGGAGAGCAAGACTCGTCGCCATCCTACTCCTGATGGTCCAAAAACAGGCTCCCAAAGTCCTGCATCTTGCTCCCAAGCCTTGGGGGAACATTTAGAGACCTTTTAAGAGCCTGAACATCTCGATTACTGAGTGCAGGCACCTGAAAAGGACCCTTCCTCCCTAAGTGATCCAGAGCGAGGACCGGCTGAAGGATTCTGGAGGAGTGAAGCTGCTGTCTACTTCTACCACCTCTCGGCTGGGTGAGTGACATGGTGCTGGTGGAAGCTACATCTGATGGCATCTGCCCTGTGAACCGCCTGCTGCCGCGGGCCCCCCTGTACAACGGGCCGGCGCTCCTCAGCTCTCTGCACCCCCCTGAACAGCCTTGACCTCGGGGCGCTGGGATACTCACCTACTGCCCAGTGGCCCCATCTTCAGCAGGAGGATAAGAGACAGCACCATTCCTGCTGCACCCCCACTGCTGCAGAGAAGTCCCCCCCTCCCCCCTCTTGTCCCTCTTACCTGCCAGAGTGGGCTGCAGCTCCATAAATGAGAGGAGAAGGGGAGACCCAGAGACCTGCATCCATAGAACTGGACTTTGTACTATGCTACCACCCAGTGGCCAGCTAGGGGAACAGCACCTTGTAATACACTCCTGCCAGGTTGAAGTGGCTTGTGAGAAGAATAGACCTGCATCACCAACACACTCGGTCAGGTACACGGGAGGACTTACACAAATAAATAAATCAACGCAGGACTGCCCACTGAGCCATGCCCTGACCCCGTCCATTTCAATCATCACTCTTCAAGCTATTCCCTCCAGCTTGTAGCTGTAAAATGACAAAAACGTACAGCAGACAGAAAGAATTGCTTTCAACGTCAGCTCAGAGTACCCTTCCAGAACTCTTCTCCGGATCTCAGTCCACTTCTCTCACCCCTATGGCTCCCTCTCCTGAGGGCTCAATTTCCAATGAATAGGGAGATCAGTCCGCAAGTTGGCAGGTTAGTGAACCAGCGAGAAATATCCAAAATACAGATGTCTCCACTGCAGACACAACGCTCTTTAACCACATCAAAAAAATGTTTCGGGATGAGCTACAATGAGCAGTGCGCAATATCTCCAAGCAAATCTCTGACCTAGGCCAGCGCACAAATGACCTTGAACAAAAAATGGATGAGATAATCGATCTACTGGGCCAAGAGTAGGCCAAATGGGATAAACACTCAATGAGGGTTGAAGTTCTTGAGCTAAAATGTGAATACCTCGAAAACAGGAGCAGGAGGGCAAAATTAAGAATTTGAGGCCTCCCTGATAGTATCACTAACTTAAAAGAATGGGCTACCAACCTCTTTTCTGCACTCCTTCCGCAAACTAACAAGGAAACCCTCCATATGGATTGAATTCACCATGCCCTTACTAAACCTGCCACCCCTGACCTCCCTAGAGACATTATCTTGAAGCTCTACTACTCAAGGAGTAGTGAGGGATCAAATCCTATCCGCCACTCATGATTTATCTTCACTTCCAGGCGTTCCACCCTTGACCCAACTGTACACTGAGATTGCTCCCTCCACCCTTGCAAAAAAGAAGAACCTAAAACCCATCACCTTAGCACTACAACAGGCGAACATCAAGTATAGGTAGGACTTCCCATTCGCATCATCTGTTTGCATCAACCAAAAGTTCTTTTACATTAAATTCCTGGAAGAAGGGAAACATATGCTTGAAGAGGAAGGAATTCCCTACGATCCTGGGAGTAACTCACCTCCTAGACCTCAACGGCCAACCCGAACCTGAACAACAGTCGGAAGACCATGTTGAAATGAGCCAGCTCCACAACAATGCAACCAGAACCCCTGAAACAAGACACATATGAACAGACCTGGATTGAATACTTATGAGCTTAAGTTTGCTATCTCCAGGTTTATTAAATCCCTGACACAGTTAAATGGTTCACCGACCAGCTTTTCTTGGTCGGCTGGTTATTTATTTTAAACTTTATATATTTTAAGAATTTGCTAGGATGGAACAGGGAGATTTGATGCTCTCTTCCCTCCAGACTCAAGATGTGCCTCACATATTTATTTTGAGGTACACTTAGCCTGGGCTACCTTGAGTCCATAGACGCAATATTGTTCTTTATTAAGTTTGCTTACATATCTCATAATGTTGATTTATTCATGTTTGTCGTTTTTTCCACACAGGTCGCGAGCGATCTTTGCCTCTCCCCTATGAAAATTAGGTGTACTCAACTCCTGCTATACTGCCATAATGGTCTTAATTAGAGATGAGCGAACACCAAAATGTTCGGGTGTTCGTTATTCGGAACGAACTTCCCGCGATGCTCGAGGGTTCGTTTCGAACAACGAACCCCATTGAAGTCAATGGGCGACCAGAGCATTTTTGTATTTCGCCGATGCTCGCTAAGGTTTTCATGTGTGAAAATCTGGGCAATTCAAGAAAGTGATGGGAATGACACAGAAACGGATAGGGCAGGCGAGGGGCTATGTTGGGCTGCATCTCAAGTTCACAGGTCCCACTATTAAGCCACAATACCGGCAAGAGTGCCCCCCCCCCCCCCCAACAACTTTTACTTCTGAAAAGCCCTCATTAGCATGGCATACCTTTGCTAAGCACCACACTACCTCCAACAAAGCACAATCACTGCCTGCATGACACTCCACTGACACTTCTCCTGGGTTACATGCTGCCCAACCGCACCCCCTCCCCCCCACAGCGCACACCAAAGTGTCCCTGGGCAGCCTTCAGCTGCCCTCATGCCACACCACGCTCATGTCTATTTAGAATTGCGTCTGCCATGACGAGGGACCGCAGGCACACACTGCAGAGGTTGGCACGGCTAGGCAGCGACCCTCTTTAAAAGTGGCGGAGCGATAGCCCACAATGCTGTACAGAAGCAATGAGAAATAGAATCCTGTGCCACCGCCATCAGGAGCTGCACACGTGGGCATAGCAATGGGGAACCTATGTGCCACACACTATTCATTCTGTCAAGGTGTCTGCATGCCCCAGTCAGACCGGGCTATTTAATTCATAGACACAGGCAGGTACAACTCCCTATTGTGAAGTCCCTGTCGACCCACAGCATGGGTGGCTCCCTGGAACCCACCGGCGGTACACAGAAATATCCCATTGCATTGCCCAACACAGCTGAGGTAGTAATGTCGTGCTTAATGCAGGTGGGCTTCGGCCCACACTGCATGCCCCAGTCTGACTGGGGTTCTTTATAAGTGTACAGATGTAGTAAAAACTCCGTGTGCACCTACAGCATGGGTGGGTGCCAGGAAGCCACCGGCGGTACATAGAAATATCCCATTGCATTGCCCAACACAGCTGAGGTAGTAATGTTGTGCTTAACCCTTTCCAATCCAATTTGTATATGGTTTTCCTAGGGGGCTTACTCTTTTTCTGCCGTTATACAACGGCGCTATATGCTGGCTAAAGCCAGTACTGCATGAGCTGACACGTAGGATAGGCTCCGACAGCAGAGAGGCTGGCAATATACAGTAAGAGAACCCCGACGGACGTCTACCAACAACGGAGCTGTACAGCCTTAAACCCTAATGTCTTCACAGGTCACACAGTGGACTGGAAAGGGTTAATGCAGGTGGGCTTCGGCCCACACTGCATGCCCCAGTCAGACGGGGTTTCTTTATAAGTGGAAACAGATGCATTTATAATTCCCTGTGGACCCACAGCATGGGTGGGTGCCAGGAAGCCACCGGCGGTACATAGAAATATCCCATTGCATTGCCCAACACAGCTGAGGTAGTAATGTCGTGCGTAATACAGGTGGGCTTCGGCCCACACTGCATGCCCCAGTCTGACCGGGGTTCTTTACAAGTGGACACATGTAGGTTAAACTCCCTGTGGACCCACTGCCTGGGTGGGTGCCAGGAAGCCACCGGCGGTACATAGAAATATCCCATTGCATTGCCCAACACAGCTGAGGTAGTAATGTCGTGCGTAATACAGGTGGGCTTCGGCCCACACTGCATGCCCCAGTCAGACTGGGGTTCTTTAGAAGTGGACACATGTATTAAAAACTCTGTGTGCACCTACAGCATGGGTGGCTCCCTGGAACCCACCGGCGGTACATAAAAATATCCCATTGCATTGCCCAACACAGCTGAGGTAACGTCAGCTGTAATGCAGGTGGGCTAAAAATTAATTTGATTACACTGTAGGCGAGGGCCCACAAAAATTGCTGTATCAACAGTACTAATGTACATCCCAAAAATTGGCCATGGCCAGCCAAGAGGGCAGGTGAAACCCATTAACCGCTTTGGTTAATGTGGCTTAAGTGGTAACTAGGCCTGGAGGCAGCCCAGTGTAACGAAAAATTGGTTCAAGTTAAAGTTCCAACGCTTTTAAGCGCATTGAAACTTATAAAAATTGTTCAGAAAAATTATTTGAGTGAGCCTTGTGGCCCTAAGAAAAATTGCCCGTTCAGCGTGATTACGTGAGGTTTCAGGAGGAGGAGCAGGAGGAGGAGGAGGAATATTAGACACAGATTGATGAAGCAGAAATGTCCCCGTTTTGGATGGTGAGAGAGAACGTAGCTTCCATCCGCGGGTGCAGCCTACGTATTGCTTACATATCGCTGCTGTCCGCTGGTGGAGAACAGAAGTCTGGGGAAATCCAGCCTTTGTTCATCTTGATGAGTGTTAGCCTGTCGGCACTGTCGGTTGACAAGCGGCTACGCTTATCTGTGATGATTCCCCCAGCCGCACTAAAAACCCTCTCCGACAACACGCTAGCCGCAGGACAAGCAAGCACCTCCAGGGCATACAGCGCTAGTTCAGGCCACGTGTCCAGCTTCGACACCCAGTAGTTGTAGGGGGCAGAGGCGTCACCAAGGATGGTCGTGCGATCGGCTACGTACTCCCTCACCATCCTTTTACAGTGCTCCCGCCGACTCAGCCGTGACTGGGGAGCGGTGACACAGTCTTGGTGGGGAGCCATAAAGCTGGCCAGGCCCTTAAAGACTGTTGCACTGCCTGGGATGTACATGCTGCTCGATCTACGCACATCCCCTGCTACCTTGCCCTCGGTACTGCGCCTTCTGCCACTAGCGCTGTCGGCTGGGAATTTTACCATCAGCTTGTCCGCAAGGGTCCTGTGGTATAGCAACACTCTCGAACCCCTTTCCTCTTCGGGAATCAGAGTGGGCAGGTTCTCCTTATACCGTGGATCGAGCAGTGTGTACACCCAGTAATCCGTCGTGGCCAGAATGCGTGCAACGCGAGGGTCACGAGAAAGGCATCCTAACATGAAGTCAGCCATGTGTGCCAGGGTACCTGTACGCAACACATGGCTGTCTTCACTAGGAAGATCACTTTCAGGATCCTCCTCCTCCTCCTCAGGCCATACACGCTGAAAGGATGACAGGCAATCAGCCGGTGTACCGTCAGCAGCGGCCCAAGCTGTCTCTTCCCCCTCCTCCTCATCCTCCTCATGCTCCTCCTCCTCCTGTACGCGCTGAGAAATAGACAGGAGGGTGCTCTGACTATCCAGCGGCATACTGTCTTCCCCCGCCCCCGTTTCCGAGCGCAAAGCAGCTGCCTTTATGGTTTGCAGGGAATTTCTCAAGATGCATAGCAGAGGAATGGTGACGCTAATGATTGTAGCATCGCCGCTCACCACCTGGGTAGACTCCTCAAAATTACCAAGGACATGGCAGATGTCTGCCAACCAGGCCCACTCTTCTGAAAGGAATTGAGGAGGCTGACTCCCACTGCGCCGCCCATGTTGGAGTTGGTATTCGACTATAGCTCTACGTTGTTCATAGAGCCTGGCCAACATGTGGAGCGTAGAGTTCCACCGTGTGGGCACGTCGCACAGCAGTCGGTGCACTGGCAGCTTAAAGTGATGTTGCAGGGTGCGCAGGGTGGCAGCGTCCGTGTGGGACTTGCGAAAATGTGCACAGAGCCGGCGCGCCTTTACAAGCAGGTCTGACAAGCGTGGGTAGCTTTTCAGAAAGCGCTGAACCACCAAATTAAAGACGTGGGCCAGGCATGGCACGTGCGTGAGGCTACCGAGCTGCAGAGCCGCCACCAGGTTACGGCCGTTGTCACACACGACCATGCCCGGTTGGAGGCTCAGCGGCGCAAGCCAGCGGTCGGTCTGCTGTGTCAGACCCTGCAGCAGTTCGTGGGCCGTGTGCCTCTTATCGCCTAAGCTGAGTAGTTTCAGCACGGCCTGCTGACGCTTGCCCACCGCTGTGCTGCCACACCGCGCGACACCGACTGCTGGCGACATGCTGCTGCTAACACATCTTGATTGCGAGACAGAGGAGGAGGAGGAGGAGGGTGCTTTAGTGGAGGAAGCATACACCTCCGCAGATACCACCACCGAGCTGGGGCCCGCAATTCTGGGGGTGGGTAGGACGTGAGCGGTCCCAGGCTCTGACTCTGTCCCAGCCTCCACTAAATTCACCCAATGTGCCGTCAGGGAGATGTAGTGGCCCTGCCCGCCTGTGCTTGTCCACGTGTCCGTAGTTAAGTGGACCTTGGCAGTAACCGCGTTGGTGAGGGCGCGTACAATGTTGCGGGAGACGTGGTCGTGCAGGGCTGGGACGGCACATCGGGAAAAGTAGTGGCGACTGGGAACTGAGTAGCGCGGGGCCGCCGCCTCCATGATACTTTTGAAGGACTCCGTTTCCACAACCCTATACGGCAGCATCTCAAGGCTGATGAATTTTGCTATGCGGACGGTTAACGTTTGAGCGTGCGGGTGCGTGGCGGCGTACTTGCGCTTGCGCTCCAACAGTTGCGCAAGCGACGGCTGGACGGTGCGCTGAACTACACTGCTGGATGGGGCCGAGGACAGCGGAGGTGAGGGTGTGGGTGCAGGCCAGGAGACGGTAGTGCCTGTGTCCTGAGAGGGGGGTTGCATCTCAGTGGCAGGTTGGGGCACAGGGGGAGAGGCAGGGGTGCAAACCGGAGGCGCTGAACGGCCTTCGTCCCACCTTGCGGGGTGCTTGGCCATCATATGTCTGCGCATGGTGGTGGTGGTGAGGCTGTTGGTGTTGGCTCCCCGGCTGAGCTTTGCGCGACAAAGGTTGCACACCACTGTTCGTCGGTCGTCAGGCGTCTCTGTGAAAAACTGCCAGACCTTAGAGCACCTCGGCCTCTGCAGGGTGGCATGGCGCGAGGGGGCGCTTTGGGAAACACTTGGTGGATTATTCGGTCTGGCCCTGCCTCTACCCCTGGCCACCGCACTGCCTCTTGCAACCTGCCCTGCTGATGCCCTTGACTCCCCCTCTGAAGACCTGTCCTCCTGAGTAAGCGTTGCACACCAGGTGGGGTCAGTCACCTCATCGTCCTGCTGCTCTTCCTCCGAATCCTCTGTGCGCTGCTCCCTCGGACTTACTGCCCTTACTACTACCTCACTGCAAGACAACTGTGTCTGATCGTCATCGTCCTCCTCACCCACAGAAAGTTGTTGAGACAGTTGGCGGAAGTCCCCAGCCTCTTCCCCCGGACCCCGGGAACTTTCGAATGGTTGGGCATCAGTGACGATAAACTCCTCTGGTGGGAGAGGAACCGCTGCTGCCCAATCTAAGCAGGGGCCCGAGAACAGTTCCTGGGAGTGCTCCCGCTCCTGAGCAGGTGTTATTGTAGTGGAGTGAGGAGGCTGGGAGGAAGGAGGAGCAGCAGACAGAGGATTCGGATTGGCAGCAGTGGACGGCGCAGAACTGCGGGTAGACGATAGGTTGCTCGAAGCACTTTCTGCCATCCAGGACAGGACCTGCTCACACTGCTCATTTTCTAATAACCGTCTCCCGCGTGGACCCATTAATTGGGCGATGAATGTGGGGACGCCAGAAACGTGCCTCTCTCCTAATCGCGCAGCAGTCGGCTGCGACACACCTGGATCAGGAGCTTGGCCTCTGCCCACACCCTGACTTGGCCCTCCGCGTCCTCGGCCGCGTCCACGTCCTCTAGGCCTACCCCTACCCCTCAGCATGCTGTATTACCAGTGATTTGATTTCACAGGCAGGAAATAAATTGGCGCAAGACTGCAGGCCAAATATAATTTTTTCCCTTTTTTGAAAACGAAAGGCCCCACTGCCTCTAGTGAATGAATAATCTAAGTTTAATAACTGTGCTGTTTTCCTGCTAATGTGTCACAGAACGTGAGGGTAGCAGAGTTATTAACTGTGGCAGAGCAGGTATTTTTTTTCCCAATTAAGGAAAGCAAATGGCGAAGCCAGGAGTAAAACGTAGCTGGGTGCGTATGATTTTTAAAGGTGTCACACGCAGCCGACACGTGTCCACCGCCCTTAGGACGGACAGAGGCCGGACAAATAGAATTATTTTCACTTGTTTTACAAGCAAAAGGCAGCACTGCATATATTCAATGAATAATAACTGTGTTGTGGCCCTGCCTATACAATTCTTTCCCTGCAGTATCAATGGAGGGTGTAATGCTCTGCAGAAGCGATTTTGAGAAGCAAAAAAAAATGCAGCACAGCTAACAGCAGCCTGGACAGTACTGCACACGGATAAATATGGCCCTAGAAAGGACCGTTGAGGTTCTTGAAGGCTACACTCACTCCTAACACTCTCCCTGCCTATGCAGCACTTCTGTCCCTAATGCCAGGTGCAACGGTCTGCAGAGGCGATTTTGAGAAAAAAAAAATTGCCACTGCTAACAGCAGCCAACACACAGCTATCAGTGGCCCTAATAAGGACCTTTGGGGGGTCTTGAAGCCTACACTAACTACCAATTCTTTCCCTACAGCAGCTCCGGTACAAACAGCACTGTCCCTCATCTAAATCACACGGCATCTGAGGCGAACCGCGGGAGGGGCCGACTTTTATGTTCGGGTGACACCTGATCTTCCCAGCCACTCACAGCAGGGGGGTGGTATAGGGCTTGAACGTCACAGGGGGAAGTTGTAATGCCTTCCCTGTCTTTCAATTGGCCAGAAAAGCGCGCTAACGTCTCAGGGAAGGAAGTGAAAATAACCCGAACACCGCATGGTGTTCGTTACGAATAACGAACATCCCGAACACCCTAATATTCGCACGAATATCAAGCTCGGAAGAACACGTTCGCTCATCTCTAGTCTTAATACTTTCCCATAATGTTAAAGGGTTTAATTCCCCACTCAAAAGGAGAAAGGCTTCATGAAATATCTTAAATACAAGCCAGATGTCGTCTGTCTCCAGGAGACCCACTTCTCCGCCTCTTCAGCCCCTAAATATCTCCACTCCCAATACACATGGGTATACTCATTGGTAACCGCTAAGAAGCACCAGGGTGTGTCCATCATCCTACATAACTCACTTCCCTTCTTGATAAATAAAACAGAGGTAATTTTTTTCAACTCCTATACCCTTGTCGATAATCCCTATAAATTAATCTCCCTTGCTGCTAACAAGCTTAAAATTCTGCATAATATCTCTATCTAGTGGATGGGCAATTTCAATATAGTACTCTTCCCTGCTCTGGACCGCTCCTCTTCCAGTCCAGACGAATCAAGTGCAGCGCAGAGGTCAATGCTGACCTCCATCCTCGGGGACTTGGCTCTGGCTGTTGTGTGGAGGGAGGCACACGGTCTAAAGAGAGGTTATCCATTTTTTTGGGCCCCCACATACATCATATTCACGTATCGATTGGACACTTGCCTCTACCCACCTTCTGCTAGCACTAGCACAAGTGGCACACATCCCTTGTGCATGGTCAGATCATGACATGAACCAAAGTACCCCATTTTTCCTCAGGAGATGGAGGCTCAGCGAATCCTTGCTAAAGTACCCTATATCTCTTGCAAAGATAACAGAACAACTAACGACATATCTTGCAAAAAACGATAATGGTGACTTGCAACCTGTTTAGATATGGTTGGCCCATAAGGCCTACATGAGGGGTCATATTGCTTCCCATAACAAGAGAGAAAAAACTCAGACCCAACTTGCGCCGGAGAGACATCTCACTCTGTTAGAACTGGCCAACCAACAAAGACTTAGTATATGACTAATAAAAGACATTAAGGATACAAAACTTAAAACTTAACCTTCTATTCATTTTCCTTGGCAGAAAAAGCCCTCCATTGGACCCAAGCTACGTATTTCAGAATAGCCAATAAACCCGCCAAAATGTTAGTGGCAAGACTAAGGGCAAAATAGAGAATCAACAGAGTTCGTTCCATCAGATCCTAAAATGGCTCTTCACCTTAAACCCTGATAAAATTGCCCAAGCATTCTACAACTTCTATAGCACCTTATATAAATACAAACCTCAAAAAACTCCATCAACTACGTAAGATATTCTAAAAACTATTTCTCTCCTGAAAATCACCACACAACAAAACAAACAACTTATCCATCCAATCACTGAAGAGGAGGTGGAGGAGACTATTAAAATTCTCAAATTAGGCAAGGTCCAGATGGATTGACTGCTCTCTACTACAAAAATTTACCACATTCCTATCCTGTCCATTAACATCCTTTTACAATGACATGTTAACTGGAAAAGATATCCCTGAGAAATTTGTAAGTACCCACATAACTGTCATCCCTAAACCGAATAAAGACTCTCCCTTTCCTAAAAACTATCAGCCAATCTCATTGCTAAATCTAGATTATAAAATCCTAACAAGTATATTGACTGCCCGACTTAACAGCTTTCTTCCCTCTCTAATACATAGAGATCGAATCGGCTTTATCCCAGCTCGTCAAGCCCCCGACAATGAAAGAAAAATCCTCAATTAGCCCAATCAAAGCTAATATGAAAAAATGGGACCAACCCTGAGTAGGACATATAATTTCCATCAAAATGACAGTACTACCCTGCCTCATCTACCTTTTCAGATGTCTGAGCACGTTCGTTTAAGGCAGTTACTCGAGCGAGCATCACTCTTCTCGAGTAACTGCTTACTCGTCCGAGCAAATGTGGGGGGCGGCAGGGGTGAGCGTGGGGGAGCGGGAGAGAGAGAGATCTCTACTCCCTATCAATGATTCCACCGCTGATCTAAAGGACATGCAACAGGCAATCTTCCACTTAATATGGAAGAACAAGAGACCCTGCATCAAACAAAAAATTATGCACTTCCATAGAAGGGTCGGAGGCCTATCAGTCCCTAATCTCCAAAAATATTTCTTGGCAGCGCAATTGTCACAAATTCTCCGCATATCAATTGGCCTAAGGGCTCCTCTATGGGTAGAGATAGAAACATCTCTCAAAGCCCCAATTCACCTCAAAGCCATTTTTTGGAATAAAAAATGTAAATACTACAGCCATCCAACACCTCTCACCACTAGCATACCATCTCTTTCTCATCTGGAGGAGATGTAGATTCAAGTCCTTGCTGATGTCAAATTCTCCCCATCTGCTGCCCATTATCCCCAATCAAGCGTTTGCATTAAGTTCCCAAGAAAACAGTCTCCTATGGTGGCAAAACAGCAGCCTAACTTTACTTTACCACTACATGCCACACGGCAAACTCCGTACACTACAACAACTCATAGATAAATACTTCATCCCATGACATCTCTGGTTAGAACTGTTACAAATACACAGCTTTATCCGAACCCTAAAAAACAACAACAACCCGCTGCAAAACCCACTGGCTTTGAAAGACTTTGTATATGTCCCCCCCAATATACTAATATAAATCAGCCAGCACAGGGAAATAAGCTTCCATTCTAAATATCTCCCTTTCCCTACTGTGATGGCAACACTACTGCACTTTCATATTAAAAGGCAGCCATCAGGTAACTCTCACCGAAATATCATTAAAAATACTTCATAGGACATTTTGGTTCCCTCAATAATCCCCAAGTATTCCCCAAGCACTTCAGCAAATTGTTTCATAGGCTGTGATTCTCTGGGGATGCCCTCTCATATCTAGTGGATATGCCCAGTGGTGAGGTCTCTCTGGAGGCAGGTGGACAACCTCATATCCAGAACCCTGGGTAAGCCATTCCCCTTCTCTCCATTCTCTTTTTTCCTTGCTTACAAACCTACGGGGTTCAATAATCAACAGCATAAACTCTCAAAGTTCATCTATATGGCTGCTAGAATATGCATCACCTCTCAATGGCTTTCACCCACTCTTCTAATTAATGCAATTTTTGCTAGGGTTTCAAGAAAGATGCTATATGAGAAACTGTCAGCCATGAGAGAAGACAAAATGGAGTTATTCCTAAAAACTTGGCAACCATGGTGTGTTTCCCTGGCTGTACCTGGACTACTCAAAGTACTCAGTTTGGATAGACAACAAGCAGAAGGACTCTGTGGGACGGGAGATATGCTGGAAACCATAGTACCGACGCTAGTTCCCCCTACCGTCTTTTAGAGTTTTACTAGCTCTAACCGTGGACTCACATTCCCCTTAAAAGGAGAGAAAAAAATAAATACCTGTTAGATTTCCTGTAAATGGAACCCTGTGTGGAAGTAAATTGTTTTGTTTCTACTGTGAAATTTCTTTATTGCACCCCCTGGGGGGAAAGTTTCTAGCTGATCTGCATGTAAGAATTTGCTTATCTTTTCCTCAATAAAATCAGTTGAAATTAAAAACTATTTCATGGAATTAGGATGTAAGCTTAGGGCAAGGACCTCCAAAATAGTATCTTCTGAAATACTACCTGTACCATAGGCCACACCAGAAAGCCAGATGGAGATTAGGGAGGTAAACAAGTGGCTCAAGAGTTGGTGTACAAAGTAGAGGCTTGGGATCCTGGAGAACTGGGCCAACTTTGCTGGTGGTTGCAGATTATACCATAGGGATGGGCTTCATCTTAATGGGGAGGGTGCAGCTGTGCAGGGGGAGAAGATGGCTGGAAGGTTGGAGGAGTGTTTAAACTAGGGACTGAAGGGAGGCAACCAGAGAGACAGAGGTGGAAATAGTGTAGACAGTAACCTAGGACTAAATATTCCAAATGGGATGGGGCAGTGGAAGGGGATAGCACAGTTAGACCTGGCAGAAGAGTGTAATAGGGAGTCCCCTTAAAAATAAAAAAATACCCAAAACCTTCTAAACTCTATGGTATCTAACGCTAGAAATCTGATCAATAAAGTTGACAAAATAGAAGTAATAATATCTGAGGAAAACTATGACAAAGTCGGTAAAATCGACACCTGTAGGTTCAAAGCTGTGAATAGATAATGAACTTACTGGGTTACAGTTTTTCAGAAGAGATCGTAAAAAAACAGAAAGGGGGAGAGGGGTTTGTGTTTTTGTAAAATCCTGTTTACAATGTCCGGGAGGATAAACATGAGTGAGATGAAAATATAGTCTCTATGGGTAAAAATGCATGGAGGGAAAAACAAGAATAAAATCCTTAGGAGTTTCTCTATAGGCCACCAAATATATAACGGACGACAAAGAAAATCTATTACTGAGGTAAATAGAGGAAGCAGCAAATCACAATGAAGTATTTATTATGGGGAACCTTAACTATCCGAATATAAACTAGGAAACTGAAAAGGTCTTGTCAATAACTAAATATAATTATAGTATAGAATTGGTACCTGATTATTATATGGTGACTGCATCATTTAGATGTATACTGGAGATGCGCTACTGTATCTAAACCCACTGTGTTATAGATATGCTGTCTCTGATATAATTGTTTTGATGGGAGGGCGATTCTGAGTTTTGCTATGTGGCTCCATGCGTTGTATATATGCCCCTGTCTCCATCATATTTCCTCATAACAATACATGGCACAAATAAAAAAGTTTTATCCAGCCGTATACTGGCTGGTACCTATCTTTGAAATTAATAGATCTCTTAATATTCTGTTCAACGCTTATTCAAACCATCCTGCTGCGTTTTAATTTGCATTAGTTAACAAAAATGCCATTGTTTGAAGCCAATGCAATGGGTTCTATGTAATCAATCATTTATTTCACTGTTGACAATAGTAACTACACAAATGCTGTCTACCAAATGCTGAAGTAAAATAAAAGGAACTTGCTTCTACTTTTAACAAGTACAGTAAATATTGATCTGATGAGTCACTTCTCAATTGTATTCTGATCTCAGAACGAAATGGAGTGCGGTGTGATGGGAGGTCAAGGCCTTTTCTGTAAAGAATTAAACTTTACTTTGTTCCTTATTAAACAAAAACGAGTCTTACTGCGTATTAGCCTTTTAGAAAAATAAGCTTTGTCATCCAGTATTTTTAGCATCACTCTCCATAAATATGTTTTACAGAATGTTCATTTATTTTGGTGTCTGACATTTCTTGGGACATAGGCTGATAGATAGATAGATAGATAGATAGATAGATAGATAGATAGATAGATAGATAGATAGATAGATAGATAGATAGATAGATAGGAGATAGATCTCCATACAATGGAGAGGATAATGGCAGGATGACCTTCCCTCCAGGCTCCGCAGGGAGGACTCCCAATGTGTGCCAGAACTATGGATCCCCAGACAATGGAGAGGATTATAGCAGCCTGATCTTCCCTCCAGGCTCTGCAAGGAGGACTCCCACTGAGTGCCCGCACTATAGATCTCCAGACAAAGGAGAGGATAATAGCAGCCTGATCTCCTCTGCAAGGAGGACTCCCAATGTGTGCCAGCACTATAGATCTCCATACAATGGAGAGGATAATAGCAGCCTGATCTCCCCTCCAGGCTCTGCAGGAAGGACTCTCACTGTGTGCGAGCACTAAACATCTCCAGACAATAGAGAGGATAACAGCAGCCTGATCTCCTCTGCACTGAGGACCCCCTTACTGTGTGCCAGTACTATAGATCCCCAGACAATGGAGAGGATAATAGTAGCCTGACCTTTCCTCCAGGCTCTGCAGGGAGGACTCCCACTGTGTGCCAGCATTAAAGATCCCCAGACAATGGAGAGGATAATAGCCACCTAATCTCCTCTACAGGGAGGACCCCCATGTGTGCCAGCACTATAGATCTCCAGACACTGGAGAGGATAATAGCAGCCTGATCTCCTCTGCAGGGAGGACTCCCACTGTGTGCCAGCACTATAGATATCCAGACAATGGAGAGGATAATAGCCACCTGATCTCCTCTACAGGGAGGACCCCCATGTGTCCCAGAACTATAGATCTCCATACAATGGAGAGGATAATAGCAGCCTGATCTCCTCTGCAGGGAGGACTCCCAATGTGTGCCAGCACTATAGATATCCAGACAATGGAGAGGATAATAGCAGCCTGATCTCCTCTGCAGGGAGGACTCCCAATGTGTGCCAGCACTATAGATCTCCATACAATGGAGAGAATAATAGCAGCCTGACCTTCCCTCCAGGCTCTTCATAAAGGACTATCACTGTGTGCCAGCACTATAGATCCCCAGACAATCTCCGTACCTGAGGCATCCCAGAGGATGTCGCAACAGCCCAACTTGGGCACAAGTCTTCTTCAGCACCATGTTACAATGCCTTCTGGATAAACCAATTGAGATCGATCAGGTCCATAGAGCATTGGGTCCAAAACCCTCAGATCATATGAGCCCAATATACATTATTTGTCGTATCCATTTTTACAAGGATAAGGAAGACATCTTGAAAAGCGACCGGGAGACATCAAATCTCCAATATAAAAACTTTCAAATAGTGAGCATGCCATACTTGACCAAACGCACACTATTACTGTGTAGGTCCCTTAAACCCTCATTGGAAATCCTCAGAAAGAAAGACATTATATATCGCTGGGGTTTCCCATTCCAGCTCACAGCCAGAAAAGATGGCAGATCTGCTACCTTTTGCTCTCTGAAAGATCTGCCAGATTTCTTTTGAGGTGCTTTTGAGGTTTCTATGATCTCCCTGCCAGAGTAGCCATCAGACCCCTCGCTTTCAACATCAGCGCCAAGAGAGCACTGGCACACTGTACCACCAAAACAACGCAGAGAGCGTCAGTGCCCGCATACTCCACCTACATGAACAGAAGCTGCTGGAAGAGTGGCCCTTTCCTGCAGAAATCTAGAATGAGTTGCCTTAAAAAGCACGGAAGGAAAATGTTGTAGGTTTTTCTAGCAGTTAAAACTGAATATGTTGAGATATAAGTAACCTGAACACATATGCCCGTTATTATAGGTGACGATTTGGTTTGCTGAAAATTTGCGGCATCTGCGGTCAAGGAATGAAACCTTTCTCCTCCTTGACTAGATTTTTGTTATAGCTTACATGTTTAATAAAAAAACTACTTGTAAGGGTTTTACACGACACACATAGGAGACAGTGGTGGGGCTCCTCCGTTGCTTGCCTCCTCTCCTCTACTTAGGGTGGACAACATACGTTGCCTTAATGCTAGCTTTGAACTAGCGCTTTAGTTAGTATTGTCGGGTCTTGTCCTGAATGCAGATCCTCTATTTTTTACCCTCCCCCATCTCTGGGTCCTTCCCCTCCTATTCCAAGCCCAGACAAGCAGAGTCAACCAATACTAGAACCATGACTAATATCACATTTTGCTCATATAACACCAGGAGATTAAACAAACCTGCAAAAATGAGACAGATTATGGCATTTTACACAAAAAAGCAGTAATGGTAGCACTACTGCAAGAAACTCATTTTCAATCTAACAATATACCACAGTGTAGATCCTGCTTGTACACAACTTGGCACCATAGTTCCCTTCCTAATAAAAATCCTGTGGTGTTTCCATAGCACTTCACAAAAATTTCCCACATCAATTTATTTCTTCTGAAATTGACCCAGAAGGCCAATATATATTCTTGAAAATTGCAGTGGGTACCAAAATGTATACTTTTGCTAATGCATATTTTTCCCAACCAAGCTCATGTCTCGCTGCAGGCTCAGGCATAATCCCTGGAGGAGACTTCAATCTTTGCATCGACCCATTTCTGGTTTCATCCATGGTAAGTCCAGTGTCTCCTCTGCCACAACACTTAAACTCGCTGACTTCTGGAGTGTGTTACATCCCCGGGTCAAGGACTTTACCATTACTTAGTGGCTCACAACACTTGCAGTCGAATAGACTACTGGTTCATCCCACACAATCTACTAGACTTTAATCCCTCTTGCTTCATAGATTTTTTTTGTGGTCTGACCACGCCCCGGTCTGAGCAACCCTAAATAATATGAAAGCTGTTAGAGGGTACCACTCCTGGTGACTAAACGATAACCTACTAAACAACGCACTTATCTAAAAGATGTCCAGACACCAATTAAAAACTTCAGTGATGACCATTTGTCGGACACCACATCGGCCCCCATTCAGTGGAAAGCTTTAAAGTGTGTAATTCGGGGAATACTCATATCATGCATCTCCAGACTAAAAAAAAAGAGGTCCTAAAAACTAGAGATACTCCTCATAGACCTAAATTCCTTAGAAACCTCCAATAAGTCCTCAACATCTGACCAGTTGCATGCAGAGCTATCCGCTCTTCGCCAATAAATCCTCACTATACTAGATCAAGCTTATCTATGTTATAGAGACAGAGTCTGAAGTGAGTTCTACGAATACGGTAACAAATGTGGCCGCTGGCTGGCAAGGGTAATATATCGTAGGGCCTCCCCGCCATACATGTTCTCCATTAATTCCCAAAATAACAGGCTGCTCCATTCAACTGCAGATATTTTAGAAACGTTCCAAACATACAACCAGAACCTATATGACATTGAAGAGAACAGAGGTAAACAACAGCCACAAGCACCTGAAAATATTACATCTTACTTGGAGGAATGTGCCCCAGATCCCATACCACATGAGATAGCTACCAATTTAGAACACAATTTTATGGAACAAGAGATCCTAGAATCTATAAAAAATTGGAAATTAGGCAAAAGTCCTGGACCAGACGGGTTTGCACACAGATTTTACAAACTCTGTAGTAATCTACTAGCCAAACTCCTACTCAAATCTTCCAACGCCATATCTATAGCATGCTCTTTTCCCCCTCAAGCCCTGCAAGCTATCGTTACGGTGTTGCAGAAGCCGGAAAAAGATCCTTCATTATGCTGCAATTTTTGTCCCATATCCCTGCTCAATAAAGACACAAAATTATATTTCAAGATATTAGCCTCTCGTTTAACACACATCATCCCATTCTTGATTCATAGGGAGTAGGCGGGCTTCATTCTAGGTCGCGAAGCAAAAGGATAACAGTATTATATTGATATAGCTGATTTTGTGGACTCGCATCTCTGGGAATCCCCTGTGTTTATCGTCAATTGATGCGGAGAAAGTGTTTGATAGGGTCCACTGGAGGTTCCTAGAAGTGACCATGCAAAAGATAGGCATGGGGCCCCGGTTTAGAAACTGGGTTATGGCTTTATATAATCACCCGATAGCAAGGATTCAAATAAATGAATCCCTTTCATCACCACTAGAAATTAAAAATGGCACCAGACAGGTATGCCCCTTGTCCCTTTTTCTATATATTCTCACAATGGAGTCATTAGCAAATGCACTAAGGAAGAACCGCAATATTCAGGGCAATAAATGTGGAACTCGGGAGCATAAATTAGCTTTATTTGCCGACAGCCTACTAATGTACATAACAAATTCTAGGATTGCACTTCCAACCACCCTGAAAAAAATTGAAAAGTTCAAAAAAATTAGCAACTTTAAAGTACATATTCACAAATCTGAAATCCTTAACAAACTCTCCCAAAGAATAAAACATCTCAACTAAAATCCATAATTCCACTGTGTTGAATTTAATTCTGTAAATGGTGCTTTCATATTAGTCATGCCAGTTTTATTCTCATTCAAGAGATCTACCAGATCTACCAGGTTCTTTACCATTAGTACAGTGAGACTATGGAACTCTCTTCCTGAGGATGTTTTGATGACAAACTGATTAAAGACTCAAAGAGGGGTCTGGACGACTTTCTTGAGTGTTACAATATTATATTATAATTAGAGATGAGCGAGCGTACTCGGAAAAGCACTACTCGCTCGAGTAATTTGCTTTATCCGAGTATCGCTGTGCTCGTCCCTGAAGATTCGGGTGCCGGCACGGAGCGGGGAGCTGCAGGGGAGAGCGGGGAAGAACGGAGGGGAGATCTTTCTCTCCCTCTCTCCCGCCAGCTCTCCCCTGCTCCCCGCTGTGACTCACCTGTCAGCCGCAGCGGCACCCGAATCTTCAGGGACGAGCACAGCGATACTCGGATAAAGCAAATTACTCGAGCGAGTAGTGCTTTTCCGAGTACGCTCGCTCATCTCTAATTATAATTACTGATTATTTCAGAATGCTCGGAGATCCAGGGATTATTCTGATTGCCAGATTGGAGTCTGCAGGGATTTTTTCTAGAGATGAGCGAGCACCAAAATGCTCGGGTGCTCGTTGCTCGAGTCGAAATTTTCGTAATGCTCGAGAGCTCGTTTCGAGTAACGAACCCCATTGAAGTCAAAGAGGGACTCAAGCATTTTTGTATGGGACTGATGCTCCGCATAGGTGATGACTTATGAAACACCAGAAAACATCAGAAAGTCATAAAAAACACCACAGAAATGGATAGGAAAGGGCAGGGGCAGCATGCATGGCTGCATCTGAGGCTCCCAGGTCCCACTATTAAGCCAAAATGGGGGCAACAGTCTGGCAGTCACCCCCCTAACAATTTACTTCGGACAAACCCTCATTAGCAAGGCACACACGCTGGCAAATCTTAGCCAGAAAAGAAGTGGCAGCATTCGATGGTGAATTCGTATAAAAGCCACATTTTTATTGCTCCATATTGTAAAACAAATACAGGCAACGTTTCGACTAGAAATAGTCTTTCTCAAGCCATCTTAGCCAAGCACCACACTACCTGCAAACAAGGACAATCACTGCCTGCGGGTGACACCGCTGCTTCTTCTCCTGGGTTACATGCTGGCATTGCAGTCCAACCCCCCCTTCCCCCCCCGCACGACCCTGCGTCCACAGCGCACAAGTTTCCCTGCGCAGCGTTCAGCTGCCCTCATGCCACATGCTCGCTTCATAGCCACACCACCCTCATGTCTATTTATAAGGGCGCCTACCCACTTGCGATTTTTTTTCCTTTGCGTTTTGCGTTTTTTCTGAAGAGCAATTAGGATAGAATGTGTTCTTGTCCACTTGCGTTTTTTTTTTCGGTCCATTGCAATTTTTAACATAGGAACTGTCAGTTGCATATGTGTCCTTATTTTTCTCTTAATGCACCCATGAATGTCAATGGAAATTAACGGAAAAGGCGCAAAAAAGCCATGAAAATGCCGCGAAAAACGTGCAGAAAACGCGCCAAAAACGCGCGGAAAACGCTGCATTTTTCATGCACGAAAATCGCAAACACCAGTGGGTAGGCGCCCTAACTGCGTACTGGATGAGGAGGAACCAGAGGCACACACTGCAGAGCGTTGGCAGGGCCAGGCAGCAACCCTCTTTGAAAGTGTGGGAGATAGCCCACAATGCTGTTGAGAATTGATTATAAATTGATGTACGATCACCATTCCAATCCTTTGCCACCTCCGCCACAAAATTTGTCAGGAGCCGCAAACATGGGCATAAAGAGAACTCAGGTGCCAGCACTTCTACAAATCTCCACAATGCAGCAATACTCTATGTGGGAAGCACGTGAGAGGGCCCAGGGTCAGGCTCGGTCCCAGCCTCCACCTTGTGTGACCCAAGGTGCCGTGAGTTACATAGCAATGGGAAATCCATGTGTCCCCACACAATTCATTCTGTGTAGGTGTCAGATAGCTCGACACCGCAATGGGAAGTCTTTGAGTTCCTTGGGCTCGCCTATGCTGTTGGTGCACAAAGATGGTATTACACAGGAAGAAATCAGAATGCCCAAACATAGCAGAGTTTCACTCCGCCAAGGACCTTGGCCCACATTTCTTCCCTAGTCAGTCAGTGTATTTGTGCCAGACAGATAAAACACCACAATGGGAAGTCTTTGCGCACCCACAGCATAGGTGAGCCCAAGGAACTCAAACATGGTATTACACATGAGGAAATCAGAATGCCCAAATATGGCAGAGTTTCACTCCGCCAAGGACCTTGTCCCACATTTCTACCCTGGTCAGTCAGTGTATTTGTGCCAGACAGGTAAAACACCGCAATGGGAAGTCTTTGTGCACCCACAGCATAGGCGAGCGCAAGGATCTCAAACATGGTATTACACATGAAGACATCAGAGTGCCCAAACATGGCAGAGCTTCACCCCGCCAAGGACCTCGTCCCACATTTCTACCCTAGTCAGTCAGTATATTTGTGCCAGACAGGTAAAACACCGCAATGGGAAGTCTTTGTGCACCCACAGCATAAGCGAGCCCCTGGAACCCAAGGAAAGTATTACACATAAAGAAATTAGAGTGCACAAACATGGCAGCTTCACCCTGCCAAGGACCTCGGCCTCGCCTCATACCCTCATTAATCATGAGCATAAAGCGGACTCGGATGCTAGTGTAGCTGTGAACGTCTCATTAATGCAGTAACGCTCCTTTTATTTGGCCCAAACCAGTGTCTCAGATAAATGTGGTAACACGAGAGAAAATACATGTTGCCCAGTGCTGATCCCCTGACCCCAAGCAAGAGGAGGAGGTGGCATAATAAGGCCGAGAAACCATGACCGCAGTAGGACCCGCAGTACTCTGTGTGGGAAGTACGTGAGTGTGCCCTAGGTCAGGCTCGGTCCCAGACTCCACCTTGTGTGACCCAAGGTGCCGTGAGTTAAATAGCTATGGGAAATCCATGGATCCCTACACAATTCATTCTGTGTAGGTGTCAGATAGCTCCCCACCGCAATAGGAAGTCTTTGGGTTCCTTTGGCTCACCTATGCTGTGGGTGCACAAAGATGATATTACACAGGAAGAAATCAAAGTGCCCAAACATGGCAGAGTTTCACCCTGCCAAGGACCTCGGCCTTGGCCCACATTTCTGCCCAAGTCAGTCAGCGTATTTGTGCCAGATAGGTAAAACACTACGATGGGAAGTCATTGTGCACCCGCACCATAAGTAGACTCCAATAACATTGCTGTAGCAAAAGTATAGATAGACCCCTGTAACATTTCTGTAGCAAAAGTATAGGCAGACCCCTGTAACATCTCTGTAGCAAAAGTATAGGCGGACTCCAGTAACATTTCTATAGCAAGAGAATAGGCGGACCCCAATAACATTTCTATAGCAAGAGTATAGGCGGACCCCAGTAAAATTTCTGTAGAAAAACTATAGGGAGACCCCAGTAACGTTTCTGTAGCAAGAGTATGGGCGAACCCCTCAAACCATTCAGTAAAAACTGCATAGGTGGACCCCAGTAACATTTCTGTAGCAAAAGTATAGGCAGACCCTTGTAACATTTCTGTAGCAAGAGTGTAGGTGAACCCCTGAAACATTGGTGTACCAAGAGTACAGGCGAACACCTGAAAAAATTTGATTACCAAGACTTTAGGCAAAGGCTGGAAAAATTAGTTAGATAACAGTGTAGGCGAGGGCCAGAAAAATTGGTGTACCAAGAGTACAAGTGCACCCCTGAAAAATTGCTCAACCACGAGAGCAGCTGAAACCCATAAACATTTTTTAAAGCTACAGCTCACTGTTGCTTAATTTGTAACAGAGCCTGGAGGGCAGCCCTCTGAAAAAAAATGGTTTCTGTTAAAGTATCAATACTTTTGAAACTTTGAAAAATTGTAAAAAACTTTTAAACAGCCTTTTGGGCCACAGAAAAATTGGAAGTTCAGCGTGATGACATGCTGTTTTAGGAGGAGGAAGAGTAGTAGGAGGAGGAGTAATAATATCCAAGAGTGATTGACAAAGTTAATTGTCCCTTTTTTTGTGGTGATAGAGGATGCATTTTTCTCCTTTTGCAGCAAAAAGAATCATTAGATTCTGCTTCTTTCCGCCGGTGGAGAAGAGAAGTCTGGGGAAATCCAGCCTTTGTTCATCTTTATGAGTGTAAGCATCTCGGCACTGGCAGTTAACAGGTGGGTACGCTTATCCGTGATAATTCTCACAGCTGCACTAAACACCCTCTCTGACAAGACGCTAGCGGCAGGGCAGGCCAGCACCTTCAGGGCGTACAGCACAAGTTCGTGCCACATGTCCAGGTTTGACACCCAATAGTTGTATGGAGCAGAGGCATCACGGAGGACAGTGGTACGATTGGCTACGTACTCCCTCACCATCTTTTTACAGTGCTCCTTCTGACTCAGCCTTGACTGTAGAGTGGTGACACAGTCTTGCTGGGGAGCCAAAAAACTGGCAAAGGCCTTAGAGAGTGTTCCCCTGCCTGCGCTGGACATGCTGCTTGATCCCTGCTCTTTCCCTGCTACTTGGCCCTCTGAACTGCGTCTTCTGACGCTAGCGCTGTCAGATGAGAACTTTAGCATCACTTTTTCCACCAGGGCCCTGTGGTATTGCATTACTCTCGTACCCCTTTCCTCTTTGGAAATGAGAGTGGAAAGGTTCTCCTTATACCGTGGGTCGGGAAGGGTGTACACCTAGTAATCCATGTTGCCCAGAATGCATCTAACGCGAGGGTCACGGGAAAGGCAGCCTAACATGAAGTCAGCCATGTGTGTCAGGGTCCCAGTACGCAACACATCACTGTCCTCACTAGGAAGATGACTTTCAGGATCTTCCTCCTCTTCCTCCTCTTCAGCCCATACACACTGAACAGATGAGAGGAAAGCAGCATGGGTTCCCTCTGCAGTGTGCCCAGCTGTCTCTTCCCCCTCTTCCTCCTTCAAAATGCGCTGAGATATAGACATGAGGGTGGTCTGGCTATCAAGCGATATACTGTCATCCCCCGTCTCCTGTTCCAACCACAAAGCGTCAGCCTTTATGCTTAGCAGCGAACTTCTCAGCAGGCAAAGCAGCGGGATGGTAACGCTAATGATTGCTGCATTGCCACTCACCATCTGGGTAGACTCCTCAAAGTTTCTGAGGACCTGGCAGATATGTGCTATCCATGCCCACTCCTCAGAATTGCGGAAGCTGACTACCACTCCGCCACCCATGTTGCAGCTGGTATTCCACTACTGCTCGCACAGCCTGGCCAACATGTGCAGCGTAGAATTCCAGAGTGTGGGCACGTCACACAGCAGTCGGTGCTCTGGCAGCTGAAACCGACATTGCAGGGTCCTCAGGGTGGCAGCGTCCGTGGTGGACTTGCGGAAATGTGCGCAGATGCGGTGCACCTTGTCGAGCAGGTCAGACAAGTGGGGGTAGTTTTTCAGAAACTGCCGAACCACCAGATTGAAGACGTGGGCCAGGCATGGATCGTGTGTGAGGCTGCCGAGCTGCAGAGCCCCCACCAGGTTACGGCCATTGTCACACACGACCATGCCCGGTTAGAGGCTCAGCAGCTAAAGCCAGAGGTTGGTCTGCTCTGACAGACCCTGCAGCAGCTCGGGGGCCATGTGCCTCTTGTCACCTAAGCTGATTAGTTTCAGCACGGCTTACTGACGCTTGCCCACCACTGTGCTGCCGTGCCACGCGCTACCGACTGCTGGCGACATGCTCACACTAATTGAGAGGTAGAAGTTGCAGAGGAGGAAGAGGGGAGGGTTTGGAGAAGGTGGCATAAAACGCCGCAGATACCAGTACCGAGGCAGGACTCACTATTCTGGGTGTGGGTAGGATGTGAGCGGTCCCAGGCTCTGAATTGGTCCCAGCCTCCACCAAGTTGATCCAATGTGCTGTCAGGGAGATATAGTGGCCCTGCCTGCCAGTACTTGTCCACGTGTCTGTGGTTAAGTGGACCTTCCCAGTAATCGCGTTGGTGAGGGCACGATTTATGTTGCGGGAGACGTGCTGGTGTAGGGCTGGGACGGCACACTGGGAAAAATAGGGGTGACTGGGGACCGAGTAGCGTGGGACCGCTGCCGCCATCATGTTTTTGAAAGTGAGGGTGTAGGCACAAGCCTGTACGGCAGCATCTCCAGGCTGATTAATTTGGCAATGTGCACGTTTAAAGCTTGTGCATGCGGGTGGGTGGCGGCGTATTTGCGCTTTCGCTGCAACGCTTGTGTTAGTGACAGCTGAACGCTGCACTGAGAGACATTGCTGGATAGAGAGGAGGACGGTGGAGGTGAGGGTGTGGGTGCAGGCCGGGAGGTGCTCATGCCTGTGTCCTGGGAGGGGGATTGGATCTGTGTGGCAGGTTGGGGCACAGGGGAAGAGGCAGTGGTGTGACCCGGAGGCGGTGAATGGCCTTCATCCCTCCTTGTGGGGAGCTTGGCCATCATATGCCTGTGCATGCTGGTGGTGGTGAGGCTGGTACTGGTGACCCCCCTGGCTGATCTTAGTGCGACACAGGTTGCACACCACTGTTCATTGCTCATCTTCACTCTCACTAAAAAACATCCAGCTCTCTGCATGGAGGCTTGGCTCGAGAAGGGTGCTTTGGGGATTAGTTGGGGGATTCTTCGCTCTGGCCCTGCCTCTACCCCTGGCCACTCCACTGCCTCTTCCAACCTGTCCTGCTGCTGCACTTGCCTCCCCCTCTGAAGCCCTGTCCTCAGTATGCTTAGCAAACCAGGTGGGGTCAGTCACCTCATCCTCATGCTGCTCTTCCTCCGAATCCTCAGTGCGCTCCTCCCTCGGACTTACTACCCTTACTACTACCTCACTGACAGACAACTGTGTCTCATCATCCTCATCCACAAAAAGCTCTTGAGACAGTTGCCAGAAGTCCCCAGCCTCATCACCTGGACTCTGGGAACTTTCCAAAGGTTGGGCATCGGTCATGACAAACTCCTCAGGTGAGAGAGGAACCATTTTTTCCCACTCATAGCAGGGACCCGAGAACAGTTCCTGGGAGTCTGCCTGCTTATGATTTGTCATTTTCATGGAGTGAGGAGGCTGGGAGGAAGGAGGAGCAGCCAAAGGATTCAGAGTTGCAATCCCTAGGCCGGGAGTAGTGGACTGCGTAGAAGACTGGGTGGTCAATTCATTGCTGGACGTGTTTTCTGCCATCCACGACAGGACCTGCTTGCACTGCTCTGTTTGTAATAAAGGTCTACCACGCGGACCCGTAAATTGTGATATGAAGCTGGGGGGCCGAGAATCTTGCCTCTCTCCTAATCCCGCAGCAGCCGTCTGTGATTCACAACGACCAGGAACTCGGCCTGTGCCTACACCCTCACTTGGACACCCGCGTCCTCGACCCTTACCCCTACTCCTCATCATGGCAGATTAAGAATAGAGCAGGGCCCAAATAAATTACCCAACTGTACAGCGCTGACAACTGTGGCTAATTCACCGCACACAGAGACTTGTAGATAGCGGAGGCTCTGTGCTGTGAATTGAAAAAATTAACCAGCTGTCTTGTGCTGATACCTGGGGGTAATTTACCACTCGCAGAGACTTGTAGATAATAGAGGCTGTATGGAGTGGGAGAAGACTCTAAAGCCAGTGGATAGTGCTGGTAACTGCGGCTATCACAACCCCACCAAGGAAAGGGTATTGTGAGACGCTCTGCACAGCGGCAGAGCTGAAATACTTTGCAGTGGCCCAGGAAATTTTACAGTACTGTTTAGCTGTGAGACCTCTGTCTAATGCACTGCAGACATAGAACGATATAACGGAAATAGTTTTCAGTAGGCTAGGAGATGTTAGAGTGCAGTTTCACGGTGAGAGCTGGCTGTACGGCACTGCAGGCTGAGAACGTTATTACTGAAAGGCTGGGAACAGGCCTAGATGCGTAATACAAAAATTCATGCACTACTGTTCCCAGCCAGCCACAACTATTGGGGGTTCTTGTACAGAGGATCAGAAGGACTGTATAACTTTCCCTATATAAGTAGCTGTGTCCCTACACTATGCTTATGCACTGCACACACAGAACAGTATAGCTGAAATGGCCTGCACAGCCCGAGATGTTTTAAAAAAAAAATGGTGCACTACTGTTCCCAGCCAGCCACAACAGTAATGCACACTATGAGGAGTAGCCCTAAGAAGGATTGTTGGGGTTCTTGACGACAGGATCCTACTCTAACACTTTCTCTATATCGGCAGCAGCCCTATCCCTAACCTTTGCCAGCATGCGTCTGAGGTGAGCTGCGGGCGGGACCAGTTTAAGTACTCAGCGGTCACCTGATCGGCCCAGCCACTCACTACTGTGGAGGGGGGCTGGCACGTCACAGCAGGAAATGGTAATGCCTTCCCCGCATGTCTATTGGCTAGAAAATGGTGCTAAACATGTGGGGAAGGAAATGCAATTGACTCGAGTACAACATGGTGTTCGACTCGAGTAACGAGCATCTTGAGTACCCTAATACTCGGATGAGCATCAAGCTCGGACGAGTGTGCTCGTTCATCTCCAATTTTTTTCCCTTAAATGGGAAGAATTGGCTTCTACCTCATTGAGTTTTTGCTTTTGCCTTCCTCTGGATCAATATTGAGGGTTAACTAGGCTGAACTGAATGTACATATGTAATTTTTCTGCGTAACATACTATGTTACTTTTACAAATTTTAAATTGGGTCTCAGAGGTTTCAAGTTCAACATTTACTCCTCTTTATTCCCAGTAACCAACTCTGCATTTTAAGGGCCAAATAATATTATAAAGAACATATAACTAATCAAAATGTATCCATTCCAGATAAGTCAGCTCGCCTGATTCATGTGATATTCTGTGCACAGATGAAAACCTCAGAATGCAGCTAGGTTCATGGCCATGAGTAAGGACGCTATGTCAGAAACCCGTTGGGTTAACTGATTTATAAGGGTTGACTTACATCATTATGCATGGATTTTAACATCATGCTGGAATGAAGATGTGTTTTCACCCTGTCGATTACTGGGGCTGGATGATCCTTTTTTTTCACTTGCTAATAAAAATGCATAGTTTAAAAGCAAAAACATATTTTCTCACTAAAAGTAAAAAACCATGTAATTCTTGAATAATCCTTATGCGTAATCATATAAAGAGAGTAAGCCATCAATATTCAATCTTCTCTACAAACACTTTTTCTCTTTTTTAAATTAGGACAGAGTTAATTTGCCCCAGAATTACAAAAATAACTATAATTATAGCATGTTACTAATTGCATAGAGATTGACATAGGCTCACCCAAGCCTCAAATTAATTGACATTGGTTTGTCAAAGGACAAAGAATTTCAGAAGACGGAACAAACTGTTACCTAACATAACAAATGTTCCCAGTTTTCAGTATGTGTGCCAGATCCCTTTATTGTGCACATCATTTTCTATTTTTATGAAATTGCATTGAGACATATTTGCATACTTTTTCAAAATTGGTATTTATCACCAGTTCTACAGCACATCTTTATTTTTACTATAATGATTATCATATTATTCATTATCCATCTAAGTCATATAGCGTCAGCATATTCTGTAGCGCTGTATGCAGATCATCATGCTTCACACATCATTTGCTGCGTTTTGTTCATAGCTAAAACTATTTTGTTCTGTTACTCCTAATCTTCATCTTGCAAAAGATTATATGACTATATTAACCACATATTTCCATCTCTACTTACTCCTAAATCTGTTTCAATAGGTGCCTCTTCATGAGGCCTTTAAAATTAAACATCAGTTGAGAAAATGTTAAGTGCAGATATTCTGTAACCCCTTAATGACAGGCCAAATTTTGGAAATCTGACCTATGTCACTTTAACATAGAATAACTCTAACCAGAGGCCTTAGGTAAGTAATTTCACCTCCTCTTATGATTTGGATTCATGACTGGAAGTGAAATTGTAACTTTTTTTACTTTTACGTGATAACCATTATCCATTGGATAGCGGCAATCACATGACCAGGGACCGTGTATTCTGGCCCCCATAACAGCTCTACATTGTCGGCTACATCCGGCAGCCATCAGCATGGAGCTGTCACGTTCTCAGCCAACATGACTTTAGTCTTCAGAGGAAGCATGTTTCTATGTCCCTAAGAATTATAGCCCACTTAGCTAGGATGTAAAAAGGCAATGGGGCCATCACTAATGGGTTAAATACATATTTTGTATTACTTAGAACAATACCTAATTGGGTTTTCTGGAACCTTAATATTGACCGCCTGTTCTACTATTCTCTTGAATGGTACAGAGCTGTAGTACCAAGCACAGCCACATTTACGGATTATCCAAGGTACCTGTGTAAACAATGAAAGCAGTTTTCAGGCAGCGCCCACTATCAATGCCAGGATACATGGAGATCAGAGCAAAAGCTGCTGCTCCGACCCCGGTGTAGTGGCCAGCACTGTCTGGAAAACCCTTTTAGGGTACTCCAGCACTAACTGGAGCTCTGCAGCCCCATCATTTTGCTAATCAGTGGGGATCAACAGGTCAGGTCCTATGTTAATCAAATATTAATGGTCTAACTTAAGGATAAAACCTCTTTAAATTGTATATATTGTAATTATTATTATAATCACCAACATTAAAGGGGTTCTGTCACTAAAAAAAAAAAATTGTACTCACCTTGCCTGGCCAGGACCGATCGCCCGGCATGTTCCCCTCCAGCCGGCATCTTCTTCTGTGGCTTGTAGAAGCAGAGCAAGAGCAGTCAAAATGACCGCTTCCTGCTCTGCTCCGTCCGTCAGCCACTTCCGAGGTGAACGGACGGGTTGCCCACAGCAAGCACGTCACAAGCAATGCTTGCTGTGGGCGGCACGTCCGTCCTGGCTGAACTCCGAGATTCTGCGCGTGCGCAGTGGAGAGGCGGCCCGTGCTGACCCCTGTCAGAGGGCACCTCTCCACTGCGCATGTGCGCAATCCTGAAGCGGCGCGGCTCGTGGAGGAAGAAGCAGAAGAACAGCGTCTGCCAGGAGATGACCCCCCCCCGATGTCAACAAAAACAGGAGACAAGGTAAGTATTATGTTTTTATGATTTAACAGCCATTAAATCGTGGGTTCCCTGTGTTTATTAGGCAGACCAGGGAACAATGGCTGCTAAAGCATAAAAACATTATTCATGTCAGAACCCCTTTAACACCTTAAAGGAATTGTTTCACTTCTAGCTGTCTTGTTGCAGGAATCAGATAACTCTGTACAGTGTGTAATTGTCCCAAGTTGGTATGAAAGTCTGTATCCTATTGAAATAAATGGGACTCAGCCTGCAGTACCAACCTATGCCACAGAGATGCCTGCTTCCTACAGCACAATATCTAGAATTGGGAAGTCCCTTTAAGGATCAGCCATTTTGAGGGGTTTTGTTTTCTCATCGCCACTTTTCAAGAAACATAACATTTTTTATTTTTCTGCCAATATAGTCCTATAATGGTTTGGTATTTTGGGGGCAAGTTGAATATTTTAAATGGAACCAGTAAATATACCATATAACATATTGTTAAAGTTTAAAGAATACAGTATTTAAGTGGGATGAAATAGCAAAAAAATCAATAGTGGCATTGTTTTCTGAGTTTTCCTTTTACAGCATACATGGTGTGTTAAAAAAAATATGTTGACTTAAGTGAGCTGGTATGATTACAGTGATACCACATTTATGTTGTTTTCTTTGTTTTGCTACTTAATAAAAAATAAAAAAACCTTTTTCCTAAAAAATGGCTCTTTGTTGCAATATTCTGAAATCCATTACTTTTTGTATATTTGTGTAAACGGGGCATATAACAGCTTGTTATAGGCTGGATGTACTTTAGTTTTTCCTGGTTGTATATTGGGGTACATGGGGCTCTTTGATCAATTTTTTCTCTTTCTTTGGGAGACGGGGTGTCCAAAGAACACAATTTCTGGCATTGTACATCACTGTAGAGGATACATAATTCAATATTTTAATATTGTAGACTTTTATGAACTGGGCAATACCAATTATGCTTTTTTTCCCCCCTTTTTTATGTGAAAATGGGAATATATATATATTTTTTTACTTTAAAAACTGTTGATGTCTTTATGATTTCTTTTTAACTTCCTACTAGGGGACTTGTATATGCAATTGATATATTTCCGCATTGACACGCATTGTAAGTTTCACTGTTGCCAAGAATAAATGGCAGGCCTGGGAGGCTTCAGAAATTCACGTGATAACATGGCAGAGATGCCAATGGGGTGATGAAGGGCCGCCCTCGCTTAAAGACTTAAATACTGTGTTAACATTGAATGCAGCTTTTAAGAGCTAGCTCCAATTGTAGTTATTGCGGTAAGATGTCAGATGTTTAATACAACTATTACTTGTCTGGTATGGAGTAGGCTTCACTCCAACCCACCCCAAAACCTTTAATCCATACATGTATGTACAGTTTGGCATGCAAAAAATAAGCCCACATACAGCCATGTCAACGGAAAAGTAAAAAAAGTTATGGCTTTTGATAAGTGGAGATGAAAATACCCCAAAACTTGTCTCATCCTTAGGGCCAAAACAGGCCATGCCCTTAAGGGGTTAAACAGTTAAAGTTTAGCAAACATTATAAAAGTTATTAGAAATGGAATAACCCAGTGCGGAGCAGCAAAAAGGCTATTTCACTTCTTCATGTTGCATTTCAGTAGCTGTGCTATAGCTTTAGAGAAGGAGTATGCCGTATCATGCCCCAGAAATAGCTGATACTGAAGCTTCCAGCTCGGCTACAGCATAATGACAACTTACCTGATTTATGCATCTCAATTTTCTTACCTAAATGGAAATTGTTTCTGCATACATGAGATAAAATGTAATGAAATATAGAAGCTTTGATCAGATAAACATAAGTAACTGTATTCTTACATTTCAGGGAATTTTTAGCAGAATGGCTAATAGTTTTTTTTTGTATTCACATCTTGTTGCAGCAGAGCCACGCTGAATAAAGTCCTAATTGGTTCCTTATCTGTTTCCATTCGCCATGCTATTCATTCAATCTGTTAAAAAGCGGTCAAATAAAAATTTTTGACAGCTAAGCCTTTAACAAGTGCGCACATAAACCTATGCATATGTTTCAAATGAAACATTCTTTGTAAGGAATTGTAAACTAATAGAAAGAATGATACTTCTTTACATTGTGAAGGAGATCCCTACTTTGACATCTTTGTATTCTTACCTGTACCGGTGCCGCTGCATTAGTTATGCTTTAGGAGAGTTTAGCATTAAAATAGGTTTATTTAAAATTAACATAACGAAGCCGTTCTTGAGCAATTAACTCTCTTGTCACAGTTACCGTAATATTTATCTGTCTTTGCATAAGCAGAAGAGAAATCCCACTATAGTAGATTGTCAGTGAGGAGTTTTTCAGCCCCAGGATATGAGTGTTTGAAAAGCTTCTGAGCAATGAGTGATCATAAAAGATTGTAACCAAGACGCAATGGCCCAGATTTATTAACAGAGACGTTTTAAATGCCTGTCTTAATATGAAGTGCTCTGGAGTAAGACATACCTAACTTATTAATAGGTGCGAGTCTTTTAATAAGTTTGGTGAATCTGTTGCTTGTCCATGTATTGTACTTTTTGCCAGTTGCACCTTTTGCCAGAGTCTACTAGGGTGGAGGAAGGGATACTCCCTTCAGCTAAGTTACACTCCCTTCTGCTTAGCTCTACACACTAACTTAAAAAGTGGGGAGTCTGATGTAAAATTTTAAAAAATAGCATTTTTTGTACAAAAAAAGACACGTTCCAAAATGTGTACATTTTTTTGATTTGATAAACCCCTCCAGTGTCTATACTTTCCATGCTACTATACATAGTACTATACATTATATTAGCTTTCTGTCAAGGAGATAATAAGCTGTCAAAGACCACCCCTACCCATCATGAGGCCGTAGACAGGACAGAAAACATCTTTCATTTTTCTAAAGAGGGCCATATGAATTAGATATAGCAATTTTTGTGGATCTGCCAAGTTTTATGGGATCCTCCATAATATAATGTGTATGTAACTTTAATGTCTCTGATATCTGCTCACATGGAAGTCAATGATAAGAAAAATTTATATTATGGATGAAACTTAAAGAGGTAGTGCTTTAGCCCCAATTGTCAGTAAAGTTGTTGAAATCATCATAAGGCCTCGGTCAGACGGGCGTTTTTTCGCGCTATTTGCGCATGCGCATGCGATCTGCGCATAAATAGAACCATTGCTTTGCAATGGCATCGGACACATGGCCGCTTTTTATGCGGATGTCCGATAAATAATAGGACACGAGGAATTGCAGATTGCGCCTATCTGCGATCTGCGATTCCTTGTGTTCTATTATATGCGCTCAATGGGGCCGGCGGCTGCAGCGCCAACTCCATTGAGAACATATACTACAAAGATTATTCTCCTCTGCCACAGCTGTAACAGCTGTGGCAGAGAAGAACAATGTTCGCCCATTGAATTCAATGGAGCCGGCAATACAGCCGGCTCCATTGAAAGCAATGGGCTGCAGGCGAGCACAGGATGAATTTTCGGGAAGGGCTTAAAAATATAAGCCCTTCCCTGAAAATCATCCTAAAATGTGTAAAAATAAAAAATAAAATATATATACTCACCTTGTCCCTGCAGCCGGAGTTCAGCCGCGGCCGGCCGTCAGCTCTCCTGAACTGCTCTGTGTAGTATTCAGCAGGCGGGGATTTAAAATCCCCGCCTGCTGAATGGGCTGCCTCTGATTGGTCACAGCCTTCACCAATCAGAGGCAGCTCTCACTCACCCATTCATGAATTCATGAATGGGTGAGTGAGTGCTGCCTCTGATTGGCTCAGTGCAAGGACCAATCAGGAGCAGCTCTCAGCTATTGAATCAGAGGCAGCTCATTCAGCAGGCGGGGATTTTAAATCCCCAGCTGCTGAATACTACTCAGAGCAGTTCAGGAGAACTGACGGTCGGCCGCGGCTGAACTCCGGCTGCAGGGACAAGGTGAGTATATATATTTTTTTTTTTTACACATTTTAGGATGATTTTCAGGGAAGGGCTTATATTTTTAAGCCCTTCCCGACAATTCATCCCACGCTCGCTGGCAGCCCATTGCTTTCAATGGAGCCGGCTGTATTGCCGCCTCCATTGAATTTAATGGGCGAACATCGTTCTTCTCTGCCACAGCTGTTACAGCTGTGGCAGAGGAGAATGATCTTTGTAGTATATGTTCTCAATGGGGTCAGCGCTGCTGCTGCCGGCCCCATTGAGCGCATATAGTAAAACACAAGGAATCGCAGATCGCAGATAGGCGCGATCTGCGATTCCTCGTGTCTGCCCGTTTTGCCGAAAACGCTGCTAGCTGCGGATTTTTTGGCGATATTTTGGCCCCAGTCACGCGATTTGCGGATGCGCATCCGTCATGCGAACCGAAAAACGCGGCAAAAAATGGTCGTCTGACCGAGGCCTAACATTGTACATGCAGAGTAACTGTACGTCCATTAGCCTACTCTACCTATTCCTGTCTTTAGTACCCTCACTGCTCTAGCAATGCTGGCCCTTTAAAACACTTCTGTGGGCGGTCCTGCAGCCTGTAGCTGTAAGGCACTAAACAATAATTCCCATGAGCACACTGTGACCTGGGCTCCTCCCACCAGACTTACCTTCCTCTATAGTTGTGGAGGCGGTAGGTGGAACTGAGCCACGTACATGTGACCACTTCAGTGAGCTCGGTGCAAATGCACATGCGCTATTTCACTGCAGAGGAAACCCAGACAGCAGACTGAGACCCCAGCAGAAAGATAAAGGTATTGATGTGCGTGCTTGACTGTTACCCAAGGAACTACAGCAGGACGTGTCCATACGCAACAGTGAGCAAATACCCCAAGTGGGGGGCATTACTACAGCATCTACCACATATGAAAGGTGCATTTTTCTTAAAGACATTTGAGCTTTAAATCTTTTATTTTGCCCTTTGTAGAGTACTGCATGTAATGAAACAGTTGGTGCAACCCTTTTAAGGTGCCCATGCATCTTTAATACCTGTCTGCTGAATGCCCATTCTTCCAACAGTTATTTCCCCAGACTGACCCATACACATGAACGCTCGGGTGGGCTGAGTGTTCATGTGTTTTACAACCAAACAGCTCTGGTGGGGGCTTATATCCAGAGAGTACAAAAACATTGAGTACGCTAAATTGCACATCATTTATTTGGGAAAAGTTGGGAAACACTCCATACACCTTCAAAACACTTCTGGTCTGAAATTGGTGGGTTTGGACACTTTTGTTTTTTTGCTGTATGGAGCTTAAAGGGGTTGTCCCGCGCCGAAACGGGTTTTTTTTTTTCAACCCCCCCCCCCCCCCCCGTTCGGCGCGAGACAACCCCGATGCAGGGGTTAAAAAAGAACACCGCACAGCGCTTACCTGAATCCCCGTGCTCCGGTGACTTCTTACTTACCTGCTGAAGATGGCCGCCGGGATCTTCTCCCTCGGTGGACCGCAGGGCTTCTGTGCGGTCCATTGCCGATTCCAGCCTCCTGATTGGCTGGAATCGGCACTTGACGGGGCGGAGCTACGAGGAGCCGGTCTCCGGCACGAGCGGCCCCATTCAGAAAACAAGAAGACCGGACTGCGCAAGCGCGTCTAATCCAGCGATTAGAAGCTGAAAATTAGACGGCTCCATGGAAACGAGGACGCTAGCAACGGAGCAGGTAAGTGAAAAACTTCTGATAACTTCTGTATGGCTCATAATTAATGCACAATGTACATTACAAAGTGCATTAATGTGGCCATACAGAAGTGTATAGACCCACTTGCTTTCGCGGGACAACCCCTTTAAATGGGTTTACCAGAATCTCAAGTTATTTCACATTCATAGGATAGGAGATAACTTGCTGATTGATGGGGTCTCGCTGATAAGACCCCCGCCGATCTCAAGAACAGTCATCTTGTGTCCCCCATCCTCCACACTGTGGCGTTTCTGCACCCCTGCAGTGAGAAGAAGACTGAATGTAGAGCCAGTGCTCCATTCACTTTCAATAAGACTGCTAAGATGCCCAAGCGGCACCCACTCAAGCATTTTCAACAGCTCCAATGAAATGAGTGGAGCGCTGATAGCACATGTGCAGCTAGCGCTCTAATTACCTTTTCCCGCCACAAGGCATAAGTGTACGTCCTGGCAGATGAGTACTTAATGCAACTGTATGTACACGTACACCCTGGGTATACGCAAGATCAGAAGAGATCTCTCGCTATCCGACAGCAGGAACTGGTTGTTACCGATAGACGGCCTCCTGCTGAAACAGTGGGGGTGCATTGGGATAGCAACCCCCACTGATAACCCCTTAACACACTCCCTCAGTGATGTCATCGGACATCTGTGATAGTGTCACGGAGGCCCGACGGGTTGCCATGGAAACAGGACAACAGTTACTGGCGTCCTGCTTTGCCATTGTCTGTGACCGCTATTACTAGCGATAAGGCATTGCAGGACTAAAGTGCAATGGTACAAGTCCCCTCTAGGGACATAGGCAGTGTAAAAAAAAAAGATGAAAATAGTGCAAAAAAAAAAGTTAAATAAAAAGTAAAAAGAAATCGTTTTTTGTGCTTTTTCCATTGTTAGTATATATATAAAAAAATCCCACCTATTTGGTATCGTCGTATTCGTAAAAATTCGTACATCAAATTGAACACACTTATTTTCCTGCAAGGCAAAAATTGTAATAAAAAAGCCCTAAAAAACTGAGGCAAAATGTTTATTTTACTCATTTTGCCTCCCAAAAAATGCCATAAAAGTGATCAAAAAAGCTGTATGTACCCCAAAGTGGTACTGATAAAAACTACAGCTTATCACGCAAAAAACAAGCTCTCACAGATCTCCATCCATAGAAAAAGTTATAGGACTATGAATGCAGTGATTTAGAAAAAATAATAATTTACGAAGAAGGGGTTTTATTGCGAAAAAGTGGAAAAGCCTAAAAAAATGTAAACATTTGGTATCGTTATAACCATACCGACCCACAGAGAAAATGCATTGTGTCATTTGTGCTGCTTGATTAAAGGGGTTGTCCCGCGCCGAAATGGTTTTTTTTTTTTTTCAAACCCCCCCCCCCCCCTCCGTTCGGCGCGAGACAACCGCGATGCAGGGGTTAAAAAAGAACACCGGACAGCGCTTACCTGAATCCCCGCGCTCCGGTGACTTCTTACTTACCCGGTGAAGATGGCCGGCATCTTCTCCCTCGGTGGACCGCAGGGCTTCTGTGCGGTCCATTGCCGATTCCAGCCTCCTGATTGGCTGGAATCGGCACGTGACGGGGCGGAGCTACACGGAGCTACACGGAGCCCCATTGAGAAAAGCAGAAGACCCGGACTGCGCAAGCGCGTCTAATTTGGCCATTAGACGGTGAAAATTAGACGGCAACCATGGAGACGAGGACGCCAGCAACGGAACAGGTAAGTGAATAACTTTTGATAACTTCTGTATGGCTCATAATTAATGCACAATGTACATTACAAAGTGCATTAATATGGCCATACAGAAGTGTATAACCCCACTTGCTGCCGCGGGACAACCCCTTTAATGCTGTTAAAATAAAAAATCTATGGCACAATTGATGTATTTTCTCTCACTGCCAGCATAAAAAAAAATAATAAAAGTTTTACAATATAGTCTATGTACCCCAAAAAGGCACCAATAAAACTACAGTTCGCCACGCAAAAAAACAAGCCCTCATATGGTTGTGTCGACATTAAAGTAAAAAAGTTATGGCGTTTGAAAGGTGGAGATAAAAATCCCCCAAAAATCGTTGCGCCCTTATGCCCCAAATAGGCCACGTCCGTGGGGGGTTTAAGAGTGATGTCACTAGAGGAGGGAAAGCAGCCCCACAGTGACAGGAGAGCAGGAGATGCAAACCCCCTTTTCAGTGGTGAGACCCTCATAAATAAGCAAGTTATCCTCTAACTTGAAATTCTGGTTCAACCCCTTTAAGTCTTCTTGCACTAAAGCAATGTAATCCTTAACATTAAATTGTGACAGCAAGCGAAAAAAAAACCCTAACGCTCCAGTGGTATGGATATAGATGGAAAGAAAAACAAAAAACTTACTTCGTAGGGGTGCCTGGTCCGCGGCACCCATCAATCCCGGAAGGCATATAATGTAATCAAATGCTGGGGATATTTTCAAAATTCCAAATGCAGATATTTAATCAAATAGATGTAACGAGTTTCAGCTTTCAAATAAGCCTTTGTCAAGCATAAACGTTTATAGGATTGAGGGGTGCTGCGGACCAGGGCCCCTTATGAAGTACGTTTTTTTTTTCTTTCCATCTATATCCATACCACTGGAGCATTAAGGGGCTTTTTTGCTTGCTGTCTCATTACTTTCTCCTTGTCCTCTGGTATGCCCATACCTAGAGCAACCCCGTGACGCTCTCCCGAAGGGATGTTGACAGGACCAATGTTAACCCTTTCCAATCCATTGTCTGACATTTGAAGACATTATGATTTAAGGCTGTACAGCTCCAATGTTGGAAGACATCTGTTGGGGTTCTCTTACTGTATATTGCCAGCCTCTCTGCTGTCGGAGCCTATCCAACGTGTCACCTCATGCAGTACTGGCTTTAGCCAGCAGATAGCACCATTGTATAATGGCAGAAAAAAGAGTAAGCCCCCTAGGAAAACCAGAATACAAATTGGATTGGAAAGGGTTAATGGATTTCCTGCTGGATACTACCATTTGAAAAACACCGCTGAGTATATTCTGCCAACCGGGATCTTTTTGACGTACCAGGTTACCCCTGAGGGTCCTGTTACGTCCGGGTGAGTCTACGCCTATACTTTTTTCCATTATACACTTACATTTCCCTCCATTGGAGCACTATTATCCTGATTCTTGTTTTTTAACATTGTGTTGTTTGGCTGTCCAAAAAAAGTTCTATTAATTTATATTACCTAATTTTACAACCATTATTCTCACTCTAATTTCTAAAATGACATTTTGTTTTAGCTACCGGTAATTAAAATTCATGTCCCATGGTATAATGCTTCCACCACAATGCTTTCCTATATAGGTATGGTATTTTACCAGCAGAGGATAGTCTTCCCTAGAAATGTAACAATGGAGATTGACCACAAAACCTTTGCTTACAGTTTTCAGCAAACACATTACATGTTTTTTTTTTCCTTTTTGAGGATTTATTTCATTTATGCCCTCTCCCTATACTGGAAAACTGCAAAGATTTTGATACTGTGTATTATTAAAGGGGTTCTCCTAAAAGCATTAGACGGTAGTGGTCACATGACTAGGTCACCTGATCAAGAGGTGTGAGGTGACTTTGGCCAGCATGTGTCACTTTTCAGTCTCTCTGAATATGATTTTCTGGGCCGATTCTCAATCATTGCATATTTAAACAAGAAGATGATAATAATGAGCGATAGTACTGAATAATACAGGAATCTCACAGTAAATACAACTTTAATGAAGGGTTTATTATTCAACAAAATGAGAGAATTAGGTCTTAAATCTGAAAAGTCAAAACATAACTACTAACTAGCATTTCTACTTTTGTTTGTAAAAAAATAAAATATAAACTTAAAAATCAGTCTGTCATCCGCCGGTGGAAAGATTTAATAAAAAACTAAAGAACATACTGTGGCAAACATTCTCTCCATTAATATGCATTAGCATTCTGAGCAGCTGGTGTTTCATCTGCAAGGTATTACCTGAGTCACTCACAACAATAATACAGGAATCCGGGAGTCATGATGATGAATTCATTTAATGGAAGTGAAATAAAGAAACATCAGAAGTCTAGTTGACTATGATTTCTGCACAATATGCGCCCATTCCAACCACCACGCAGTTCATGTTTTACATAATACTCATTTGCAAGCTTTATGTCTTACAGTGAACTTGTCACAGCTTTATTATTGTGTCACGGGTGGCGGTGCGACGCAGTTCAGGATGGCACAGCAGCTGACAGATGCCGCGCCTTTTTACAAAAATATGCTTTAATAAACATCAACCAATGAAACATATAGATCCAAAGGAGGGTTTGTGTACTTTAACGGGGGCATGATAACTTTGGTGTTAACTCTTAAGGAAACAATATTCCAAATATCTATTAAGATCCATAATATATTTGTTTCTCAGGCCGCCTGCACACGGGCGGAAATCCCGCCGCGGGATTTCCGCCACTGAAAGTTTGCATAGGAGTACATTACAATACGCACTCCTATGCAGACGGCCGCGGTTTGGCCGCGCGAAATCTCGCGCGGCAAACAAACCGCGGCATGTCCTATTTTTGTGCGGGGCACGCACTCACCCGGCCGCCGGCTCCGGTCTGCGCATGCGCCGGGTGCACGGCAGCCGGCACATGAAAGAGCCGGGGCCGCCAGGCGCGGGTGAGTTCGCGCTCGTCTCTGCAGGCTCTCGGGTCGGGTCCCGCGGCGAGAATTCTCGCTGCCGGATCCGACCCGCCCGTGTGCAGGCGGCCTTACTCTTCTGCAACAGCAGCAAGCATATTCGCTCAAACGCTTGTGTGTCTCTGCCCTAATTAACATAAAATAACAAATCAGACTCCAGACCCGCCTGCTGCACTGCTTGAGTCTGCCGGCACATACCTGCGCTGCTGTTAATGAAGACCTATTCACAGGCTGAAATGTGCACCTCATAAGGGTACCGCTAAAAACTTCAAGTGAACATAGTAACAGAGTAGGCCGAAAAACGACATATGTCCATCCAGTTCAGACTATTACCACCCCAATGTTGATCCAGAGGAAGGCAAAAAAAAAAACAATGAGGTAAAAGCCAATTTTCCCCATTTAAGGAAAAAATTCCTTCCTGACTCCAATCTGACAATCGGAATAATCCCCGGATCACCGACTCTATTGAAGTCATTAATGATTATACCATATAATATTGTAACACTCAAGAAAGGCATCCAGACCCCTCTTAAACTCTTTTATTAAATTTGCCATAATCATATCCTCAGGCAGAGAGTTCCATAGTCTCACTGCTCTTACAATAAAGAGTAGTGTTGGTGTAGAAACCTTCATTCCTTTACATGTAGAGGACGCCCCCTGTTACAGTCACAGTCCTGGGTATAAATAGATGATGGGAGAAATCTCTGTACTGACCCCTGATATATCTATACATACTTATTAGAGCGCCCCCTTGTTACAGTCCTGGGTATAAATAGATGATGGGAGAGATCTCTGTACTGACCCCTGATATATCTATACATAGTTATTAGAGCGCCCCCTTGTTACAGTTCTGGGTATAAATAGATGATGGGAGAGATCTCTGTATTGTCCCACGATATATCTATACATAGTTATTAGAGCGCCCCCTTGTTACAGTCTTGGGTATAGAATGCTATAGTAATAATATATGTATTCTATATATATATATATATACACACACACATATATATATATAATACATATATATATATATATATATATATATATATATATATATATATATATATATATATTATATACATATTTATCTTCCTAGTGAATAGCTAGCAGCTAAATGGTTAACTTGTTCAATATTATATGCTGGTATGTAGAAACAAGATACTCGCACATGCTCCCACACCTCTTTACCAGGAGAAAAGCTGTCTGAGAGAACTGAGACCCCCTCCTTTGAATTCTTTGGGCCAGGCAGGGATATTAATAAGGTTATTCTAGTTTTTATAAGAAATCATGTGTTTAGTGGTAACTCACAACATAAGGTGTTAACATGTGTCAGTCATTGCAAACTAAGCCAATCAGTTATGACTTTGGGGGCATATATTTCTATTGGTGTGTCATTTGGGGTATACATGTACTGTGATGATGTTCATAAAATATAGAAGCATATTGTCTTTGATGCCGATGAGTGTCCATGACTATATATCAGCATGCATGCACTTCTCATACCCAATTTGGAGCAGTACAGTGAAGTCAGAGGGATATGATTTATTCCCATAACAAATAGATGAAGAGAGAGATCTCTGTATTGACCCCGATATGTTTATGCAGTTATTAGAGCGCCCCTCCCGGTTACATTTCTGGATATAAACAGATGATGGGAGAGATCTCTGTATTGTCCCCTGATATATTTACACATAGTTATTAGGTCACCCCTCAGCTTTTTTTTTCTAAACTAAATTATCCTAATTGTGATAACCTCTCTGGATATTGTAGTCCGCCCATTCCATTTATTATTTTAGTTGCCCACCTTTGTACCCACTCAAGCTCTGATACCGGTGCCCAAAACTCTATACAATATTCCACATGTGATCTGATAAGTGACTTGTAAAGAGGAAGAACAATGTTCTCGCCATGTACTCCTAGACCTCTTTTGATGCACTCCATGATCCTATTTGCCTTGGTGGCAGCTGCCTGACACTGGTTGCTCCAGTTAAGCTTACAGTTAACTAAAATCCCCAAGTCCCTTTTCATGCCAGTGTTACCCGGTGGTTTCCTACAAAAGACAAGTCTTCACACAACTCTATCAAGTGAAAATAAAAATATGTTTGAATTTATTGATGCAAATATAAATATTTTTAAGTAAAATAAATGAAATAAAAACTGATCAAAATGTGAATGTACACCAAAATTGTATCAATGAAAACTACGGCTCATTAAAATTAGACCTCACAGAATTTCCCAGAGGAAATGGTTCAAGCTACGATAGTGGTCCTACCTAAACCAGGAAAGGAACCTGATGACCACACAGACTTTGGACCGATCTCACTACTTAACACTGACATAAAAATGTATCCCAAAACATTGTCAGGTAGACTTCTGCAAAAACTCCCTGACATTGTACATTCTGACCAGATTGGATTTGTTGTGGGCAGGCATGTCTCAGATTACACAAGAAGGATCCTTAATCTTTTTTACTCAGTGGAAGTCTCCAAATTACCTGCAGCAATGCTAGCCCTCGTTGACGAAAAGGCCTTTGATAGAATTCACTGGGCCTAGGCTATTGATACTCTAAAACGCTTTGGTATTGGAGCGGGGGCAATTCATGCTATCTGAGCCTTGTACTCCAACCCCTCTGTGAGGGCATTTGTGAATGGTACTGATAAGGGCCAAGAGGGGCTGTAAAGAAATTAATATATGTCGCTTATCAAGAATGAATATGTATCAATATATATTTTAGCAAAATGTATGTATTGCAATATATTGTATGTGTAACAGAAGTCATGACTGATTTTGAGGAAGAAGCCTGTGGCTTTCTGTCTACACTGAAGGTCTACGTTTGACCGAAGTGGAATCAGGAAGTCACAAGAGCAGATGTCTCGGGATGTAGCAAGACAGGGCCTAACCGCAAAGAGTTTTCAGCTATTTTCTTAAATGTCAAAGTTTATTGAATGATTAAGTCACAAGGTTTTTGTAAGATGTATGGAAATCACGAGGTTATTCCCTGTATTACCAGAGGTCGCGTCCCTGCGTGGGCGATCTTCTATAAAGACTGAGACTATGCCAATAATAAACTCAGAGTTCATTGTTTCACCATATACCGTGTGTAATGGTCAGTACTTTGACTCTCAAGGAGCGCTCCTGCTTAGGTCAATTTGGAACCGGACAACATAACTGACCAGTCTGTTTGAACAGATTAACCCTCGACAGTACTATTTCCAAACCCTTCACCATAACCAACGGAACAAGGCAGGGTTGCCCACTCTCACCGCTGCTCTTTGTTCTAACTGTAGAGCCCCTGGCTGAAATCATAAGATCTGGTATATGGAGATAAGGCACATTCTTTGGCGCTCTCAGGAACATAAAATCAGCTTATTCACTGATGTCAATAGTCAATAGCCAAAGAGTAGCCAAATAGAAGAATATAGTGCCCACATACAACTAAAATAATGAAATAATTAGCCAAAAAGAACATTATTACCAAAACCGTACCATATTAACCGCACACACAGTACTATGATATACTGACATAGTGCAAAACACTACCCAGACAGTTCCATACATTGACTAGATGAATACCGCACCATACTGTCTATTTAGTGCTTACAGTGCACACATTATATAGTTGTACTGTCCAGCTCTTAAATATTCCTCCTCTTTGGGACAAAGCATGATCCTGCATGTTAGTTAATATGTATGAATTGTATAATCCTGCTAATGAAAACGTATACTGCTTGTATTGTATTGCCCTGCACTCAGTTCAACAAACAGTTACAGATTGCAATACAGTATACTGCTCAAATGAATGTTTTCTTATGCATTTCATTGGGGGAAAAGCCGATGAAAACTATGAAATGCTAGAGGAAAGCAATGGGAAAAACATTTTTGTACACTCAGGGATTTTGGTAAAACTTATAAATATGCATTTTGGCCTGTTGAT